>JAFIDM010009631.1:38392917-38471964 GCA_023159025.1 Thereuonema tuberculata
AACCCTTCCTTCCTTCCATACTTCCTTATACTCCTCTTTCCAAACCCTTCCTTCCTTCCATACTTCCCTATACTCTTCTTTCCCCTCCTCTTGTGTTTCTTCGACCTGAGCTAAATGAACATAAAGTTTAATATCAAAATGTCCAAAAATCTTCTAAAAATAAATTTCTAAGAATTATTTTGAAATGTAAATATTTTAATTGAACTCTTAAGTATATAAAACCTTTCCTTATGATTCTTCTGTAATTTCTGAAATATGTATCTATCTCAACAATTCTTCCCCTGTGAGGACACTCTGTCTGCCTTCATGACGGGATCACTCTTAAGGCAACTGAGTGTCACATCTGTAAATTGCTGTATATTTGTAAGAAAAAACTTAGAGGCAATACATTATTATTATTATTATTATGTTTGCATGTTTCAAATCTTGGGTTTCACCAGCAAAAACAGTATGGTGGGTCGAGAACCAACGCACATATTGCCAAGTGTAAAGACGTGTACAAGAATGATTAGGGATGTGTGGTTGTGTCCATAAATTTCTTAACTATGCGTGTTGAGTACCACACTCGACTCAGTTGTGCATAAGTGTTTTTGTGAAGTCCTATGTGCTAGTGTTTTTGTGAAGACCAGTGGCGGACAGGACGATGGGTACAACACGTAATCGGTCCTGCCTCCACTGCTTCTGGAGCTCGTGTGCTAGATCAGTGTATTTACTGATCTTGCCTGCGTGAGTTTTCTGCATGTTCTTGCTGATAGGCACTGCAATATCAATGAGATAGGTCTGTTTATTGACCTTATCAACAAGTGTGATGTCAGGTCTGTTGTGATGTATGGTTTTGTCTGTGTGAATGGGACGATCCCAGTACAGCTTATGTGAGGATTACTTGAATATGCTTGTGGTATATATTTGTAGTACGGGACCATGTTCTTAATAAGTGAGTGTTTGTGTGCTAGTTGTTGATGAACAATCGACGCTACCGGATTGTGTCGGTGGAGGTAATCTGTTTGGGAGAGAAGGGGACAGCCTGATATTATGTGGTCGTTCGTCTCATGCGTAGTGTGGCATTTCCTGCATGTGTCGTCATGTGTGTTTGCATCGTGTAGGATGTGTTTGTTGTAGATGCGTGTGGTGATGACTTGGTCCTGTATCGCGATCATGAACCCTTCAGTCTCCCCAAACAGCTCGCCACTCGTCAGCCATCTGTTCGACGCTTCCATGTCGACATGAGGCTGGCTGAGTTCTTGGTGATGTCTGCCATGGAATTCCTTACGAGCCCATGATTCACGCAGCTGCTGAGTGTGGGTGTTAGGGGTGGTGAGTGTTGGATAAGGGTTTTCGAGGTTCATGGGGTGAGGTGTGTGTCAGCCTTGACAATAGTTGAGTGTAGTAAGGAGTGTTGTGCTCTTTGGTGGAAGTGTTCCCTAAGTGTGTGTACTTGTTTTGCATGTAGGGTGATGAGATTGATGAGTCCTCTGCCTCCCTCCTTGCGGGGAAGAGTTATCCTTTCCGTAGCGGACTTGGGGTGATGCATGTTGTGTTTCGTGAATGTAGTGCGTGTTATACGTTGTAGTGCTTCGAGTTCGGTATTTGTCCATGGAATTATGCCGAACGAATATGCTAGTGTGGGTTATTATTATTATTATTATTATTATTATTATTACCTATGAGACAGTACAAAGACAAAAAAATATAAGCATGACATCTTTGACTGGAGTATTGAGCAACTCAGGTCTCACCCAGAGACCTAAGAATTGTCCAAAAATCTTCGTAAAATATGAGATCACTGCCTAGCAGTGATGTTTTTTGCAGGTCTGTTATTGAAATTTTGCAAAGTTCCAAACTATTAAAGTATTTTGCAAATTTCTTTGATATGGCACCAAGGGCACCAATGACTATAGGTGTCACAGAGGTACGTTTGTTCCATAATTTTCATTGCTACCATTGCACAACATAATCAATTCCTGCTCAGTTTTTTTTTTGTGAAGGACTGGAAAGAATGTCTAACAATTTTGAAAAGAATGTTTAACAATAACACTGACCTTGCCAGTATTAGAGATCAAACTTTATTCACATTATTGCCATTCATTTCTAGAGACAGCAACATCTAGTTGCATTAATTATTTTTGTTGCACAGATAAATTAGAATAGAAGATTCTTCGATGAAATTTAAGTAATTAAAATATTTGACCCCATTAGTGATTATTTCAATGGAAGTTACGAGAATATCAATTCGACTTGCAGTATAATTTTTTAGTCCAGAAATCGAAATCTATAAGTATTATTACATAAGTAATTTTACAAATGGAAAATGAAGAAATTGTGCTATTAGTGAAAAGAAATTGTAGCGAAGATTTGAGTGATAAAAATGAATAGGTTAGATAACTGAAATTAAAGTGATGATATTCCGAAATGCAATTCAGTTAGATGTAGATTGTTATCATTAGAGATGACCTGCTGGGAGGCTTCATTCACTTGTAGCTTTCTTCTATGACCAGCTGTATAATTTGGCTGTGGAAGCTTAATACTTATAAGTGTGTTGACCAGAAGGACTGGAATTTAAACGTAAATAGAAATAATAAGCCTCCATTTCTTGAACTGTGTGTTATCAACATTTAAGTCAAATAAGTATTTCCTTTTTAGGCTACACAGTCATTAGAGATAATGAACATATTTATTTCTGTTGACTAGCAGGGAACATCAGGAAATCAGTTAAATTCCAATATTTCAAACGAAGATGATGAAATCAAATTACAAATAAAAAGAGAAATAGGAATTACAACCCATAATTTTCCGGAGAAAATATTAAAGCGTAAATCGTATTTCTTGATTTGTCTCAAATATGATTTGTTTCTTCCTGTTGATTTCCGAGGATTTATATTCAGTCGTAATATGAAACAGAGTAATATCTTTCCCCATCGAAGTCGACTCTGATGAAGTCATCCAGGAAACTTCATGGCATGCTTTACAGGAAAACTGTCAAATTTATAAGATCATTAATAAGATTACAAAAATTATAAGATCAGGTCTTAATAAACAATCAAGTTGAAAGATGCACTGTTGTTGACCATCTTAACATTAAGGTTTTATGATCGTAGCATTAGTAGCGTTGAAATGCATCATAGATAGACAAAACTGTCGAAAATATATATATTAGATCATGAAGTTGTTGTTAAATACACCGAGTAACCCTAGTATGGAATGGAATCGACGAAATAGTATACTATTATTAAAATCTTTTAATTAAAGGCTCTTGTCCTACTTCCACAAAATTACAGATATGTATTTGAATAATAAAACAAATGGATTAAATTTTAATATTTTTTTAATTTGAATAAATTATCATGTTGAGTCATACTAGATAAAATAGGTGCTGATATAACACAGTAGAAAAATAATAAATATTTTAAGTTTTAGTTTTTTAAACTGTTCTGTATTAAATATTAGTTATTAAAACATAAGTTAACGCTTTAGTAACCATAGCTTAATTTGAAGGTCAGTATTAGTAATGAATTCGGTATAACTTGTAAAAAGATTTAAAAAAACAAAAACAAATTGTAAATGGCCATTTTCTGAATGTTATCTGATAAAGAAAGGTGAATCTTCTTCAGAATTTTTAAAGGTTTTATATATAAATAAAGTTTTTAAAATATAGTTTTTCAGCTGATTTCATCATTAATATATTATCGAATAGAAGCCATCTTTTCTGAATTGATGTCGCTTTGAATACTATTCTAACTATTATTGACAGTTAAAAGCCCATGCAATTTTACTTCAGCGGAGTTATCTCTTCTAAATAGTTGAATTGCTCATGAAAAGAGGTTATTCATTGTAAGGCAGTGGGAATCTCTTGAGGTGTAAATACCGGCAACACCTGTCTTGAAGATTAAGCTGCAATAACAAAATGAGCAGCGCATTGAAAGCGATGCCAGATTCAGCCTTCCCTTGCTTTTTTGTAATCTTTTCTGCCATTTTAAGATAATATTTGTTTGACTTTAGTATCCATTCTAGAGGGAAGTATTTTGGGCTGTCAGCCAAGCCTTTTATTTTTATTTGCTATCAACTCGAAAAAAATCAATAGATTTAGGGACCATGCACCTCACATTCCTGAAATCTCTATGCCACTCGCCCATTGTGCTTGTGGATGAGTATAAAGAATATTTAGATGGACGAGAATCATGTGATCAATCGCAATGCATAAATTGAACCTGTAATTCTTTTCCTGCGAGGTTCGTGGTCTCTAACATTCCAGTTCCATAAAGTTATAGGCCTCTTAATCTTAAGATTGTATTACGTTTATATTGAGGATATTCAAATTCAAATACGTCCCGATGCGCAAGTGATTAAGCTATGGATGGACCTGATGGGTTTCATCCCGACAAGGGTCGATGATTCTCCGGTATTTTGTTCCGTACGCTTCCGGCAGATCACTCAGCCGCTTTTTCATTTAGGGCCCTTGTTCTTTCAAGGGCTAAAGGCGTGTGAGCATCGGTTGGGCCTTCATTTTGTCACTCATCATTGTGAGCCTCAGCGTCCCTTAGCAGCTCATTTAAAAGGCAGTACTTTACTTAACTAAAACTTACGCATAAAAAGGATTTGCGTGTTTCCGAGTTCTGACTTAAATAACCATGAAATTGTTAGATGGATTTCTTATTTAACCCACTGCCAACATTTAAAAGAGAAAGGTTATGTAAAGGTCAAATTTTATCTTATAATATTTTTTTAATTATTATTTAATTTTAAGAAATGTGAATTTTATGAATACCAAAAAATCTTTATTAATCTAAAAGTAGGGCTGTTATTTTTAACATTTCATCTAATTGTCAACTTTGCTGAATAAAAAAAAAAGCTTCCAGAGAATTCTGTATCTAATTTTTAAGCGTAGATTATATAATATTATTATTTATATTTTTTAATTATTTATTTATTAACATTAAAGCAGGTTTTCGATATATTTTATTAGAAAATCGTAAATAAAGGGTTTCTGAACTTTCCAACTTCATGATTATTAAACGAATAACTTTGAATTCCACTCTTTATTCATCAGTGCCTATTATTCGTAGCCGAAATGTATCTTGATAAGTAAGATAATAAAAAATATTTTAGTTTTGGCTCTGTTTCGCGAATGTTTTTGTCACATAAAATTTATGAAAATCTTAGTTAAATATCTTAAATCTATTATATGGATCTTTTAATAAAGATTCCTCAATATAAATCGATTTGCAATATTATTCATTTATTTTTATCGCTATCTCTATGTCCAACTGATATTCTTGGCTGCGGAAAGCCTACCGGGCCGTCTGACCAAAAAACCCGCGGTTATTGCGGTTTACTCGACGCACTGAGAAGAGGCAAGCGCTGTCGAGAGACCCGCCCCTTTTCCAGCTAGCCTCTACCCTCCAACATGGCGGCTGAAGGGTTGGAGGGTTTCATTGCGAGCTTCCGCCTCGTCCGCCAACGCTCATCGGTCAGAAGCCGATCGCTTTCCTTCGCATGCGGCAGTCTCGGCTCCCTTCTCCAGGTGAATCCCAGCAAAGTTCATTGTCTGTTTTGTGCTAATAGATCGCCATTTGGAATACTACGACATTTCTCAACAGAACTGACTGTTTCGTCTCGGCGTCAGTCTGCAGTTACTCTTTCCTAGTTTGTAAGTAACAAACAGATTTCATTTCCTTCTATTCCTACCCTCATATTTCACTATTAGTAAAATCCGAGTTTTCAGTATATTCATTTTAAAATAATACTTTCTTTCTTCCTTTTTTTTAATAAAGACATCATGTCAATTTAAAATTCATATGATTTGAAGTCGATTGTGTCCTTCAGCGTAGCGAACAGCATCGTCGTACGCTGTCAACAAATAAGATATTTGTATCGTAACAGAGTGGCGTGATTATTAAGAAATTCTTTGAGTAAATCCTTTCTCATATCTGAAGGCTACTTAACATGTATTAACTTCCATTGTTTTTCTTCGCTTACAGAAATCAGCTTTCCATCGGTCACTCGTAGACTGTGGAATTCATTGAACGATTTCGGAGAACTGCAGTTAGCGGTATCACGTAGAATCTACTACCAGTTGCAACTGACAAATATAATACGGCTTAAAAAAATATTGTTACGCGAACTTTTTGACACAGAAAGTGATTTCTCGTCAGATTTTGGTGACAGTAATGTACAGTTTCAAAAAACCGAAAAAATGGTGGCATGTAAATATTGATTTAATGTTTCAACATTAAAACAGAGTAGTAACGTAATTCATTGACTTAAGTCACAGATATCATCTGAAGATATTTAAGATAGTTGGTGGGGATGTAGTCAGATGTAATATTAAGGTAGATCAAGTTATAGCAAAGTTTCGAAGTCGAATAAGCATGGCTCCTTAGAATATCGACTTATTTGAAATTCAAAAGTTTTTAATTTCACTTAATTAATAATATGTAATAAATATGTACTTTTTTTAAGAAAAGAATAAATTCCATGCTAACCAACAGCTCAATTTAAAACTGCATTAAATATATATATTACAATAATCTTTCAAGATAGTTACTTCGAAATTTTGGCATTTATTGTACACTAATGAAGTACATTAATGTATATTACTTATTTGAAAGGTCATTATCACTTAAGCATTTGAGCATACAATATTTATCTATGATATTTGCTGGTGGTCGTTCAGGGTTTTATCAGTTGTGTTTGAATGTGCCACATATCTTCATTGGGATTTCCGGATAACTCCCCAAGGTAATTCTTTCGAAACCCCAGTCTTTTGGGAAACCCCGTACGCATTCAGATCTGAAAGATTAAAGCTTTAAGGATAATGAAAGCATGATTTTGATAGAAGAAACTTCAGTTTGGATTAAGATAGCTCGTCGTTTGTCAATCAAAACTGTACAGAATTCGTCCGCCAAACAAGCGACCGTCTTGCGATTAAATAAATAATAATAATAACACATTTTAAAAATTTAATACGAAGAAAATGTTTGTTTTTTGAATTTTGTATTATTTTTAGGCCTAAATAAATGTATAAAACAAATTGGTAATTTAAATTTTTCTGAAAAAAAGAAAAAAAAAATCTACAGAATGTGAATAATTGAAATCAAGTTTTTATTATTATAATGAATTCTTAAGCATTTTAAATCATGGCCATACTTTTTTACTTAGTTTTTTGTTATGATCAGTTTCAAACCAGATAAAAAAACATCACAATTCTTTATTAATCTGATTTTATTTTTATATTTTAAGTTGCAATCAAAATCAATTTCAGTATTTTTAGAATATACAGTATACATGTGTGTGTATACCAGAACAATATGGCGGAAACAGTAAATTAAAATGTATGAAATATCGCTACATTTTAAGAAACATTGCAAATTAATGATTATATAATCCTGTGAATAAGTTGTAATCATAATTACAGTTAAGAGCTCTCTGGCCCAATTTGATCGATAAATGTTTCGTATTTGTTCGGCAAAACTAAATGGATTAATTCCCATGAGAGTTGACGGGTACGATCCACTTCATGTACAGACAGGTTTAGATAAATGAGTTGCAGAAGATAGTAACCATCTGGTTCAAGACATATATTTGTATCACAGTTTATTTTCGAAAAAATCTGTCCTACAAACTAGCAATTGCAACGTAATTCCGAACTTAGGTCGAATTCCACTTTTGAAAAGGGGTTAATAAATTAGCATTGAGATTCGGGTATTGACTATTTGGTTCAAAATATAATCTATAGGTTGTTTGGCTGACTTTTTTGAGGCTCATCTTCGTCGTTTAATCTGTTTTGTTTCTCTGTGACAGCCTCCATGCATGCACTTCATTTCTGTCAGGAAATTAAGAGCGACTTTCATTTCCTTGATGACATTGTAATGAGACGAGTTTGCGTAAGTTACCTCTCTGAATAGCACAGACCCAGCAAGATTGAAGGAACTAGCAATAGTTATTTTCGGAATTCCAGTAATTTGTTTCTTCTTATTCTTCTTCCATTTTTGAGAATTACCGATAATATCAATCAGAAAATGTGAAACAAGAACTCATATTACATTCCTCCAGTCTTTCCTCTTTGCAATTACAATCCCAAAGAAAATATGAGATTTAAGATTGTGTGTGTGTGTGTTTTTTTTATTGAAAAACAAAACATCGTAGTGGCAGGAAAAAGATCTTCAGAATTTGATGTCTGCCTTTATTCATAGTACAGTATTTATATATATGTAAATTATTTGGATAAATTACTTACATAAAAAAGTAAACAAGATCGGAATTTATTTTTATTTTTAGTATCTTATTTTTGAGTTGTGAAACGTAAAAGAAACTACAAATCTTTGTTAAGGTTTGGAAATTGATTAAAAAGACTTTTCTTTATTAAAGCAATCAAAATTTCTTAAAAATTCTACTAAATGAAAGATTTTTTTTTAAATGAAATTAGTAAGATTATCTATTGAAGAAAACTTTTGATTTTGTTGCAACTGTTTGCAAAGGCGTTCCCATACTTTTTCGAGGGTTAAAATATACTGGCATTGACACACACACACACAAAAAAAAAAAAAAAAAACGCTTTGTGACATTGACAGTTTTGCGTAAAGTTGTATATTAAACTGTTAAAATGATGTAAAAGATAATTAAAAAAAAAATATATTGTTTTTCCTTCCTTTCATCGATTTTGGCCAACTATGGACCACGGGCTAGCCCTACCTGACACCGTCAGGGTGAGGGCTAGGAAATTACTGTTTTTATTTTATTTATTTTTTTGTTTTGTTTCTGCGAGAGTAAGATTTTTGCTGGCTTCCATGACTTTGTGGCATTTTTGGTATCGAATGGTCAACAAAAAACAGTTGGCCTATCACAGTTAGATCTTGTTTGTTATTTGGTACCATCCTTCTTGAACCATGGACCATTCTTAAGTTTCACTTTATTTTCTTTAATAAAATTTTAATTCTTGCATTGTACCTATATGTTGAATATAGCAATCGTGTTTGAGTGTTCTTCGTCCATTGTTTTAGGAAATTCATAAATTTAGATTCATTTCATAAGAAATGGTAACTCTTCAATCTTTTGTATGATTTTTTTTTTTTTTTCCACCATTGATGAAATTCTTTCTGAGCAAATCATTTGACATTTCAATTATTTTCATTTCTCTTTTGATCTAATGTTGTTGTTTTCTTAGCCTATTGAAACTAAATGAACTTGGACAAATTCTTAACTGGTGGCATTCATAATTGCAACTGTATAATCCCACATTTAGCAAAGGACTGCTAACTTTTTGAAGCGGTAGAAAACTCGAATAGATTACTGATCGAGAAATCTTGTGGTGGAACAGCATAAATGAACAATGCGACATTTGGTAAGACACCATTAGTACTCAGGTCAAAGAAATGTATTTAATGGGTTTCATTTTAGTAACAACAACAACAGTCCTTACAACATACCAATGAGCAGTGGCTGTTACAAATGTAAAGGAAATTGTAACTATTAGCCTCACCATTTATTTCAGCCATTGGAAAAAAAACAAAAAAAAAACCAGTGGTTCCAAAACTTTAGGCATCACGTCCCACTTTTGAAATTGCAGCAAATCTCGTACCCCATTCCCCTTAAAACAAAATAAGCACTTCCTTTACATGCTTAGTTTTCTGATTTCAAACTTTCAATACAATTTTAATGGCACCCACTTATGACTTCTACTTAACTATTATATATTCATTAGAAGTTATTCCTAAAACCAAAAGCAGATGAAAGGAATTATGAAATGAGAAACAACTAAAGATTGAAATAGGAAAATTTTTTGGTTTTGGATTGATAATTTTCCCCTCGGTTGAAACTTCCTATTTGTGAAGAGCATTGCCCATCACTGACTTGATAAAAATAGTCGTTGTTCGCATTAAACCTGATTTCAGTAAAACAGGAAAGAAAGATCTAGAAATCAATGACAACATTCTGTAAAAAATGATAAAAGAAAGGAATGAGTCAGACATCTGTTTGTTTTTCTCAGATTTCTAAAAAGGCTTGGATTTCCTTAATACAGATCATCAATTTTTGACAACTAGCAGTCATAAATGTTTGACGGAAAAGTTGTATTTTGTTTTTCAAGAGAAGCTGGAGTATAAAGTAGATTCTTGAGTAACTTTTTTTTAAGATGAAATGGTGACTTATGGAAATAAAGACAGGGGTTAGTCTTACATTAAAATAACATCAGAAGACAAAGACAGAACGCTTTTCTTTCCTTCCTGATAACAGCACAAGTGGCTTTATTCCTAATTCTGCCATTTTTATGTTCAGGCCAGGCAAAACAAAAGGCTTGTAAAGTTTTGGTAACTGGTTTCAGGACTAGCAGTATTCCAGTCAGCGTCTTTATTATTATGAATATTGCTTCTTACATGTCAATCAAAGAAATAAAACATCAACCCACAGAGCATAAACATATTGCATGTTATGAAAGTAAGCTAAGTTTTGATCGTGTTCACGAAAATAAGACAAGCGCAGTGCTTTGTTGAGTAGATGAAACTTAGTTTTAGAAGAAAGTTCTAGTTGTTTAGGACCCTTTTTAAAAGATATTGTACTTCTCTAAGTACTTTTTGCATAGAAATGCTTATTTTACAAACTTACGAGCCATGATAACAATCGAGAAAAATGAAGGCAGTGATAGACAAAAAGATATAAGCAGCAATTTATAAATTATAAAATGACATCTCGAACAAAGAATTAGATTCTTAGAAGACATTGCACCACTGCCACCAATTTTAAAGAAGATTCATAAAACGCTTTTATTAGGGACTAAAATATTCAACATTGAAGCTTATTCTTTCACAAATATGTTTATAAGAGAGGTTTACTTGACATTCCATCCCTTTACAGTGTTCCTTCGTTTTCTTTTAATTTTTTTATTAATCGTAATATCCATATGAAAATCAAAGAATTTTACAATCAGTCTCTTGTCAATGACAACTCGCAACTATACACAATATTTTTGTTTTGACCATTGATAACCTAAATATATATATATATATATATATATATATATATATATATATATATTAAATAAAGTCTTAATTCTTAAAAATTATATAGTTTTAATTATTTCAAATTATAAAGTAAATTAAGAATTAAAAAAAGTATCGACCTCTCCAATATCAAATAGAGTCGTTTTGTTGTGGTTAAAAATTAGAATATTGTGAATCGGTGGAACTTCTTTAAGAAAACTACTTTTAAGGGATTAAACTTTCTTTTACATTGGGAATTTTTGTCTTTGCTTCTTTAGAAACGTTTTCAAACAAATAACTGCAGTTATTGGAAGACTTTCTCCATACCTTCGTAATGTCGTATAATTTCAAAAATCAGTTCCAGTTATTAAGTTTGGTCCCTAAACAGAGTGGACCTTTACATTGGCGTACAGCTACTGAAACTTATTTACAGCAAGCATACTTTTAAATCCTAATGTAATATTCACAAGTTTATTATTGTTTGAGAAAGAAAAGGACATAACAGTTGCGACGGTAATTAAAGTGGTCCATGAAATGGGTCTAGAGACAACGAAATCTAATAGACATTTCGACATTATACCTAAACTTCTAAACTTTAACTTGAACATAGATCGTCGCTTTACTCGAGTTAAGGATAATGTTTTGGCTATAAGTAAATTTCTGCATAAAATTGTCTATACACAAAGCTGGATTAAACAACAAAACTTAAACTCTTAGATATGATGTTTGATATTGATCAGTGCATTATTATTATTTTTAGTTTTCATGTCTATAAAATTCTAAATAACAGACTGACATGCATATATCACTCGGGAAAAAAGTCTAAAAAAAGGAAAACCCGAATTGCCTTTAAAATCTAAAATATTTTGCGTGATATTTTACTTTGCAAAATACGAAGCAAGTAAAATCATTAAAAACATAATATGTTGTATATTGTCTGTTTGGTTACTATGCTTTCTCATTATTTACCGAGTTTTATGGTAGATCAAGATTTTACTTCTGTTTCATTACCAAAATGACGAATTTATATAACTGTTCAGTATTATGACGTGGCAATAATAACAAACCTATAGCATTCGTTTAAAGCTAAGTTCAGTAGATGGGAGATAATTGAAATGAAGTACACAGATACTATTTGAGTTTCCATTGTTGGAAAAATTGTGGTAAACATCTACTGTAAAGTAAATATCGCATTCGGCAGATGTAAACGAAATAGTTATTGTAATGAAACGTAGCGATATTTGCGTATGAAAACAAATTTATTATAAATCGAAGAAACACTATAAGGTAGGTGACCCAAAGGTGGCCATAGTTAAGCTTTGCTGATTTTTTATAATTTAACGGTTGCGGGAATATAAAAAATAAATCTAGGGATCATCACCCTGAACCTTCTCTAAACAAGGCATATTGATATTGATTTTCTTAAAACATATTTAGTTTGTTTTACAGTTATTTTATTAAAAAGTTACTTCGGGCCACCTTCGGAGCAGCTGAACCTAAGGTGGCCCACATACTTATTTTGTTAAAAATTATATTTTCCAGAGGTTGAAACATCACTTAACACTTTATGACTAAATTCAGTATTTTATAAGCTGCTAGTTTTACATGTCTAAAGTCCTAATACTAAATATACGTACAAAATATAGAGGGAAAAAGTCTTTCAAAAAGTACAATTAAAATTTTTGATTCTGTCGCCTTGTGTAAGTATTTCAATCTGAGTCAATGCAAAAAGTACACTTAAATCTTTGATTTTGTCACCTTTTCTAAGTCCTTCACACTCCTCGTGGACATATCTTAAACATTGGGTGCACAGTCTCATGTCAATTGTACACGTTTAAGGGAGTCATAGCTCTCGTACATGCTGGCGGACCACCTTGTGTACACATCTCAGCACATTGTTTTCACAAATAAACAATGTCATTACCATGAAATTCTTAAACTGTGACAATACGTCCTGAATGAGTAGTGACCGAACTTTAATAAAATGTACAACAACTTGCATTTAACAAAGCTTTACACGATTAAATTTAATTCATTAATTACTGGAAAGTAAGAACAACGATGCTAAAAAACAAATGTCTTCTCAGTAATGGCCGACGTCTCATCGAAATGGCTTAGTTTTCAGTAGCCAGCTCTAGAGTGCGACAACTGTCAAGTAGCAGGTGCCATATACCGACTATTTTGTGTATTACTATATTATGTAAGCAGATGGCCACCTTTGGGTCACCTACCTTAGTCCTATCTGATAGATTCTTAAGTTGTGTAATTTTCTTAAAAATTATCTCTTAAGTTCGATGTATTGTTTTATATAATTTCATATTTGCAACATTTATCAGCAGCATTAAGATATAGTTTTGATTTTGTGTTGAAATATGAAAATAACTTCAGACTGAATAGAATGGATAATTATATCATTGTGTTTTATGTGATAAATTTCACTCTCTGATAGTTTTCTTTGACACTTATCTTTTATTTGTGTTTTTATTTAGATGGGACACCGTCGACATTTCTCTATTTCGTGTAGTTGATTTGAAATAGACTTCATAATGCTTACGAAGGAATATCGGATAGCCCTTCCACTAACCGTGGAGGAGTACCGTATCGCCCAACTGTACATGATAGCGGTAAGTGAAAATTACTTATTTTCAGTTAATTAGAATTCTAGTTTATTGAAAGTATTTTTTCTTTCTCTTTAAGAAAATCCTACGAATTCCAGAAAAAAAAAAAATGTGTAAAATTGTCCAAAGCGATCACTGTATTAAGATCTTGATTTTATTGGACCTAACAAAAGTTCTGGAGAGCTAGAACATTTTAAGGTTACAGATATTTCGCTGTTGATGAAGAAAAAAAATTAAGGATTCTTGTGATTTTATACAAAAAACACTATTATCACTTGAAAGAAAATGCAGTTAAACATTTGTTAAGCTGCAGAACCTCAATAAATGAGACCCTTCCAATTTCAGAGAGCACTGAATAAAAGATGTAAATAACAAAGAGAAAAAGAAATTGTACTCTTCTTTTTTTTTTTAATTTTCTAACAGCTTGAAAAATTAAATCATCTTACTCGAGCTGCAAGAGAGGAGCTTTCATTTTCTTGAAATCATTTTGTAAAATGTATATTGGACATGTTGACTTTAAGTTTTCTTGAATTCTTGGATGCCAAAGTAAAATATTCAGAAAAGATTTTCTTTTCGGATTTTTAAAAGTAAAAAAAAAAAATAATGTTTAATTCCGGAAAATTACTGCGAATCAGTAAAAATGTCTGCCAGATACTGTACAATGGTTAATAAGGTCGTTGTTTATCATTTATGTCAGTGTAACGCAAGATGTTGACCACTTCGATACTACAGGTATTCTGTAACAAACTTTTCAACACAATATTAATCCTTATTGAGAATTCAAAACCCATCCCTTTTTGACACTGGATTATCTTTTTTTATTATATTGCTGATGTCTGCATCTGTTCTTTGTGCCTCATGTCTAGGGTAGATGGATTTTTTGTAACCATTACGAGAGGATCTGGGAAATTTATTTGGCCTAACAACAAAATTGTCAAACAAAATTCTGCATGCACTGCCATCCTACTGGCCTCGAATAACACCGGCCTACCAGACTTTGGCCGTTGGTCTGTCTGTCTGCCCTTGTCCACGATCACATTTATCACAAAACACAGGCAACTTCGAGTTTTCACAAATTCAGTATGATTTCTTACACTACCAATGAAAACTATACGTTTCAAAAGATGATATTGTGATCATCAGTAGATCCATGTGTGCATTTCATTTGAGGAAAATAAAATGTAAGCGAATCTGCAAATAGAGTGACCGTGGCCGTGGTAATCCTACAAACACAACAAAGCAACTTGTCAAAGCATAATATCACCAAACCAAATGGTAGGAATTGTTTTATTCCTTATTTCCTAACGTTGGTCTTCTGTTGCTTAATGAAATGAGGAACATATTCTTTACTTAGGCTGATTATTTCTTCCATTTGATGCAATGTTTCTGGATTTAGTACATTGTACCACTGTGATAATCTTAAATGGCTTTATGATTTCGTTGTCATTTGGTTCTGATAAATCAAGTAATGTTTTAAAATTTATTGGAACTTAAATCGACAAATTTTAAGAAACCAAAACATAGTTTTTACATGTACAGACTTTCTGAATGAAATTGCTTAATAAATCCCATTCAAGCCAAAATTAATACATAAATATGTAACTTTTATGTCTTTTTCAAATATTGTTAAAATGAAGTACAATATAGAAACTCCTAAAATTATAATGGTTTTTTTATTCGTATAGGAAGCCTGATTGCAATTTTGTAGACAACTTTTTATAGATTTGGTCGAAGATTTGTAGTAGGCCTACAGTTTTACATCAAATTAAGATTTTGTTTATCAGTAATCACGAGTACAATCATCAGAATAACATTTTAAAGGTCACGATAATTTAAAACTACTTATTACGAAACTTTTATGCTGAAATATCAAACGTGTTTCATTTCCAAGACCACAATAAGACTTTACTTTTTACCGCGGATTGCGATGTATTTTGAGAAACTTCTCACGGGCCTCAATTAGATAAAGCACAATTTTTGTTTGTTGGTTCAGTTCGCACCTAAGTGCTATCTTCATATCCGAAGGTCCGTGTTCTCTGGATCTCTAATGAGCCCAAAATGGCGAACCCCTATTTAATTTCAAGAGAATTTCAAGGGAAAGATATTGAGGTGGTTCCTGTTGCCGTCTTCAGAAAATCATTAAGGAATGATTTCAGACCTAAGAGAAAGATAAAGAGGTAGACAAAACACAGGAAAGGAAATTTTGTCGCTGGAATTCGAACCCAGGTTCCAGCACATCTGCGTTGTGGAAGGTCGCTGCCTCCTAGACCACTAGGCTATGCCGGAATGACAAAGCACAATTACAAACCACATAATAAAGTAAAAAAAAAAAAAAGAATTAGGGCATTCATCAGATGATGTTTTGAAAATATTAATGAATTTTTCAGTAACTTTTTTTCCCCCTGATGAGTGTATTTTGTATTTCTTTTCAATTTCGCAATAGTTAATGGTCGAACAGTAGTGAAACAATAAACCAAATTTTGAAATAAATTAAATGATGGGCCCGCAAATCATAATAATTACAAAGTCTATGGCCTGCCTCGAGTTTGAGACTACTACAGTAGTTAGATGATTCCTTACGAACCTCTTATGATTTTGGGAGAAATTAGGATTAAGAAGTCTTTAATCAGCCTTCAATTAACATTACATATTAACATTAATAAGTTATTAATAATTAAAAGATAAATTATAGTTAAGAAGCTAAAAAATTGAAATGGAAAGCTTCAAAAACTCAGCCAGTACTTACAGGCCGGAGTAAAAATAAAATAAAATATCTACCATTTATGTGAACACTTTTCACGCGATAAAAGAAGCCGTTCTATATATGATTTTTCTGATTTTTTATTATTGGTCTTTGTACGTCCTCATCATTTCGTCCTTGATATTCTGAAGGATTGATTCTGATTTAACATATGAAAGACAGTGATTTCACAATTAAAATGACAGAAATTTCTTAACCTCTCTGTTTTTCTTTCACTCTTTGTCTCTTGATTCAGTCAGTAATTCGTTTTATTTAAAAAAAAAATCCTTGTGATAGATTACAAGATGTTCCTGTTTTAAACTTATTCTAATGATAGAATATAAAAGTTCATGTGAGCTTAGTGCAGATGATGGCTTTGGTGACTCTGTATTCATGATTTGCACAAAGTATTAAAAAAAAAAAAAAAAAAACTCATTTTCGTTTATCGAAATCGATTTCGTGAGTTTTAGTAAGTAAAGAGGTTGCTGATTCATTCAAGTGCTTCTGTTCATCTAAGGGTCCTTAGGTAGGGTACTTGGAATGACAAGTGTACTTTCATTCAATACCAGCAGTCGTTCAACAATAATAAAGTATTTGCGATAAGCCTAGCATATAAGAAATTTATTTTATTTATTTATTTTTTTAATATCGTACATTGACAATTATCTGAACCTAGTTCGATGATTTCTATTTGAAAACGTGACCGGACAAACTTTTGACGTCTTCCAAAAAGTGAAAATCTGTAGATACTGAATATTTTTGTTGAGTTGCATTTTTTACCAGTAATAACAGGAAACTGGGTTTGTTAATTATTCACTTACTCAACGCTTAAACTGTTACAACAGAAGATTTGTGGTTTTTTAAATACTGAGGCTCTTATATTTGTGATCAAATCTATAATTGGCCAATTTAATGAATTCTTAGATTTAGTTACCAAACAGCAACTTCATTATTTAGCTTTTTGTCTTCCTTTGAGTAAAATTGAGGCCTTGCAGTTTTTGTGCTTACGTAGGGTGAAATTACAAATAAGATGATGAATGAGAGAAGTGGCATTACTTTTAAACGAAACGTTTCATAATAAAGGGGCAAAAAAAAAAAAAAAGGCTATTTTATCTTGTTAATCATCATCATCTTCTTATATCATAAAATAAATGTAAAATTAAAAATAAATTTAAAATACATTTATTAGACAGGAATTTTCGAAGAGACTATTTCCTTCTCTTCTTCTTCAGCTACAATCATTTTTAACAAATATGGGAATTGAAAATCATGATATTATAACATTTCATTGTAGTAACTATCATGTTAACACTTATTCTTACATTTAACACTCATCTATTCTTACATCGAGATTGTTTAATTATTAAAAAATATGGGAAGTGAAAATTATGACATTTCATTTTAACACCTCATTTCATCTATTCTTACTTTATTAATACAATGAGATTGTCTAATTAAATCTCTCGCCAAGTTTGCAATAACATTACTAACCTCAACACCATTGCTTCTATTTATATTTTTATCTTTGGTATTTTATCTTGTTGTTGAAGAGTGCTCATTCAAAAATGCAGATATACAGTCAGTGCGGGGAATAATGATTCTCCCAGAATGCAACACAGCTTATAGATTGAGCTTTCCTGGCCGACCGCTAACATTGAAAGAGAAGAGGTCGCTTCTCTTCTCTTTCAATGTTAGCGGTCGGCCAGGAGAGCTCAATCTATAAGATGTGTTGCATTCTGGGAGAATCATTATTCCCCGCACTGACTGTAGTGAAAGCTAAAACATAAGTAATTTGTAATTAAAAAGCGCTGGGTTTTTTTTGTAATGTTATAAATGATTGCATAACTTTCCATCCTAACAATTGCGAATGGTTGTAGGATTGTTCTTTTCTATATAAAATAGGATTATGCATTTTTGAGTGAGCATTGAGGCACAATGTAAATTAAATGTCGAATATTTCTGAAATGAATCCCAAAGGCAGTGAGAACTTTGCTTTAGAAGTCTTTTTTTTCTTAAACGAGATTGACAATTGTTGTTAAGACTAATCTGAAAGCGAGGAAAGAAGATTTCGACTGTCATGTGCTTCAACGATTATGAGTGGAAGAGCAGGTTTTGTCGCGTCACCACAGTTTCGAAAGAAATGACAGATACAGCAACAGGTGTTTCTAGAAGTAGTCACACATGTGGAGACAGAATGACAAGTAAAGCTCTGTGATGACGTACATCCAAAAATCAATCCTTTTTTAATAAAAGTTACAATAAAAGCAAAAAAACAACAACAACAATGTATTTAAAATGGATGAAGTATATTATGCTGCTTAATTTGTCTTCCAAAAGTTCGTTGATTAATCACAGATTGGTATTTGAAGCAAAGTATTCCTATTTCGTTTAAGAAACCGTAAACATTACTTATTACGATACTTTGTTCCAACAAAATGTCTACAAAATAATCTTGCGATTATTAAATTTGTAATACTGAGCAACATTTGACTATTTTCTACACAACCAAGAAAAACAATTGATCCTTAATCTTATTTTTTCTAACAGTTCATTAAATAACTTTATGATGAGAATTAGAGGATTAAAAAAACAAGGATATATTTTATTGCAACTTCGTTTTTAATTTAATAGCCATATTTCATAGCCCAAGAAACACAGTTATTTCTTCTAAAATCTTCAATCTAAGGATTTCCTAAACGAATATTAACGAATAATGTGTTTGTGATCGTAATACGTTAGACGATTATTAACAATAATACGAGTAAAAATTGATAATAACCATCAACCAATAACACAGTAAAACAGTGTTGTTTTTACTGACTCAGAATATGGTGATTCTTGTATTTCCAGATGTGAAAGTATTTTTTTTTTTTTCTATATCACCTAATGTTTTTGTAATAAGCAGGAATTTGCGAAGGCTCTGCTCTGCCGAGCATTTGACTCGTATTTAGGATTGCGATTCCGGATAAACCTTTTACTGCACTTACGATATTTTTGCAGTTTTTAAGCTTTCGAAAATTTTTTTTGTGAAAACTGTTTCTAGGTATTGTAGAACAGTTTACATTGATTTTTATGTTCGCGTACAGTGTTGCAATATTTAAACGAATGGACGAATTAAAAAATTCTGTAATACCCTATAACAATGAAACACAGAAGCATAAACATTGAACTTTACATTAGAATATATTTTAAAAGGTTATACTTTGTGATTTGGCACTTGAAATCACTGTTCCGTTGATATTCAAATCTTCAGACTTTTGTTACGTTTGTGGTAAATTACTAAGAAATTCCAAAGAAAGCTATTACTCCTACGTAAAAGATGTATTTTAGCTGCTATTGGGGTGACCAGAATAAGTGTTGGTTCCCATGAATGTTGCAGCAAATTTTCGAATATTTGCAGTGAACAATGGAAGTCATGTAAACGTCACAAAAGAGATATATTAAGATCACTTAGAATCATCACTCGTAAGTACTGTTTTCATTTGCTAAATTATCAATTACTGAATGACCCAAAAACTTTGGAGTGAAATTTAGTTGGAAACCTTTTGAGAATTACAAGTTGGAATTCAAAGATAACTTATAAATCATTTGCTAAAAATTTGATACAGTGAGATATGGAATCCTTGTCCATGGAAGCATTTAATGTTGTCGTTTTCTTAAAATTTGAAGAAACTATTTAGTAATGCCATGATACATGTGACTTATCATGGCATTACTAAATCTTTGTTTTCAGAAATTTGTTTGATTCTTTTTATCGACTACATAATAGGAAAAGATAAAACATTTAAAATATGTTGCAGAAGTTTTCTCTGATCTGAATTGAAAATTATCATAAAATTTAAAACATTATCACCCCTTAAACACTTCTTACAATATTTCGAAAACATTTCCTGTTTTCTTCATCAAGTTTACAGTGAAAACGGAGAAGAACTAATATGTTCTCTCGCCTAAAATATTTTTAACAAACATGAAATATTACAAACTAAATGTACCATAGCGCACAATACAACAACGTACAATTGTTGGTTAAACAATTTTAAAATACAAGCTATTAATATTGTTCATAAATAATATCCAATAACAAATAATATTTTTAAAATACAAGCTATTAACATTGTTCTTAAATAATATCCAATAACAAATAAATTTAACAGGATCAAAATGTCATCTACATAACGGAAATTTTGATCCTGTGGAAAGGTACAGAACGTCAATTTATGGTATTTTTCAACCACATGAATTCCTTAGATAGTCATATAAAATTTACCTATGAAAAAGAAAATAACCATAAACTAAATTTTTTGGATTTGACATTAATTAGTGGTGACAAATGATATTAAATATGAGTTCTATAAAAAACCGATAAAAAATAAACACACACTAAATTTCTATTCTAATTTCAATATACACACAAAGAAAGCAATTGTAAGAAGTAACTTAAAGAGAATCACTACGTACACTGAAGAACCAAAAAATGGGGTCATTTGATAAATAATATGAAAACAAAATTCAAAATTAATGAATCTCCATACGATTTTCTGGACAAAATCATTAAATCACATTTGAAACATATAAGAAGTATGAAGAATGAAAAACCCAAAAATAAAAACAAAATAACCGATTATAAGAACAATTTTCGCATACCTATGGGAATTAAAATTAATAGAGAGTTTAAAGATTATGTCTAGATAATAACATAAAAATTATTTCTTACAAAGATAATAAATTAATTAAATTAAAGAATAATAGCAAAGTCGATGACCAACTTCTTAATATGGGAGCTATTGTAGTGACTTTTATATTTATTGTATAGTTTTATCGTTATTTTATCCTTTGTATTTCAGTTATTCCGTTTCTCTGTATTCTAATCTTTATTATTCAATTTCTGTGTAATTATCTGTTGATCTGTTTATTTTTGAATTTCAACGGTTGTGGCATCTTTTAATTCATTTTTATTTAAATCACAACGGTTTAAAAACCCGTTGTGATCACATGGCATTTAAAGCGCCCAATCAATTTGTAAATGCCACAACCAATCATATCTTTTGTACATAGGCTATTTAAACACATGTAACCTGTAAATAAACAGTTGTTGTTAGTTCTTGCTACTTCAGTCCAGACGCAGCTCCAGTCTCTACTTATTTAGACACTACGATTTTTACCAGTTAAAACCACCCCACACTATTTATTCTTTGCAGTGCAGAGACTGCAACGGGACATATTATGGTTGCACTTCAAGAACTATTAAGGAACGCCTGGCTGAGCACGTACGTGCTTTTAAAAATAACAAATCAGAGACATCCGATTGGGCATATCATGCCCTCACCTTTAGGCATAATCCTGACCCAATCGTGAGAATGATTATAAGTGCAACAATGAACAAGACAGATTCTTAATAGAATCATGTTTCATAAATTCTAAAGAATGTTTTAACAAAGAAAAATCTGAAAGTTAACAGCATATCATTAAATTTATTCAAAAGATTTATAAAAGACGTTTAATAATTGATTACTACTGTAAATTTGTTATTGGATACGGAGTATTAAGAACAATGTTAATAGCTTGTATTTTAAAAATATTATTTATTATTGATATTATTTATGAACAATATTAATAGCTTGTATTTTAAAATTGTTTAACCAACAATTGTACGTTGTTGTATTGTGCGCTATGGTACATTTAGTTTGTAATATTTCATGTTTGTTAAAAATATTTTAGGCGAGAGAACATATTAGTTCTAATCCGTTTTCACTGTAAACCTGATGAAGAAAATAGGAAATGTTTTTCGAAATATTATAAGTATTTAGTCTGTGATGTTATTTATCTTATTATTTGACAACAATTGATATAAGTATATTGTCATCCCCTACTTTTTTTATTTATTTTTTTCTTTTTGTCCATCAGTATTTAAGTAGATTTAGTAACAATGAAAAATCGAATGTTCTGCAATGTTCTGAATATTATTTATTCTTTATTTGATAGAAAAAGAGCCGTGAAGAAACCAGAGGAGCCGGTAGCGGTGTTGAAATTCTGGTAAATGAACCGTACTCTGACGGCCCTGGAGGCAGTGGTCAGTATACACATAAGGTCTATCATGTAGGCAGTCATCTGCCAGGTAAGCAATTTCATTTAACAAAGAATTCATGACTTTTTTTAAAATTGTTTTCATAAAATACATGAAAATAAGTAAATAAATAAATAGAATTGCTAAAAAAAAAAAAGCTTAAAGCCCTCAGGAAGGCAAGCGAACTTGAAAATCTAAAGCATTAATAAAGTATCCTACTACAGGCCTATACAGCCATTGGGGCTGCATGAGATAAGACTCCCAGGGTTCCTTGACCAATGGGACTATGTTGAGGTCGAGTAGTCAGCCCAACGCCTTCCCCCCAAGAAACCCGGTTCCCATATGTACACCGAGTAAGGTGAATTCTAGGACCAGTCGGGAGAAGTTCCCGACCACATCCGGGGATCGAATCCGAGTCCTTCAGCCCGTAGTCAAGTGAATTACCACTTGAGCTGCTCGATCCAGCGAAGCTTTAATACTGTCTCCTAAATTGCGATGACATTTTTGTAACAAATATTTTGTGAAGTCATTTTGAAGCATAATTATGCTGAAAACTTGAAATTTATATGAAAATCAATATTGAGTCTCTCATGAAAAATTTCAATTATTATTCAAGATTAATTATAAATTATTTAGTAAGGTAACTTACTATTGTGTCAATTGGTAAGGAGCGAATTATAAAAAATAAATTATAATAAAAATCGATATAATTACAAAAAAATCAATATAATATTTGAGTAATTGAAATAAATAAGAATGTAGATTTTAAGTTGAATTTCCTATGTAAAGTCATTTTCGCGCTGTTGACGTAACCAGTTGCGTAACGTTGCCATGTGATATATTAAAACGCTAATGATGGTATTACCAACGCTCTGACAAATCATCAGTTGAATTGCTTGATTATTTGATTCCTAATTTAGCTTTAAATGATGAGAGCCAAATAGGTAAAAATGATTCATTGGCATCAATTCTGAATTCTTAACATTAAAATTATAGTTTCTCAAAGCATTATGGACGAGAAGAATTGTCGAGCTTAAACCACCAGTTAGATTGCTTTCGTTTAGATCAGTGTTTCCCAACCTTTTTTGTGCTATGCCCCACCAAAGCCTTTCTAAAATTCTTATGCCCCCTATTACTATTACTTATTGCTCCCCCCCCCCCCCAATAATAATAATAATATTGCCAATTTACTTCTATTTTTAGTAAAAGTGCGAATGCCAATGGTCTTAATTTGTATATTTGTAAATGTTCTGAGGAACTTTACGGGATTGTTTTTAAACAAGGTTTTTTTTTTTTTAACTGTCAACAATTAATTGTTAAATAAAACATTATTACCATGAAGTGTATATATATTTGTTACTTACTTTAATAATAAAATTTATATACAATTACGATTTTCCATAATTTAAATAAATAAGAAACAGTATAAATATAACAGTTTTTAAACAGCAAATCAGTTTTATATATCGTTACGGTTAAAATATAACAAAGTTATTATTATATATAAGAAAAATAGATGTATAATGTCCTATTTTATATCATCAAATCCTCTATGTTATAAACAAGAAACGAAATCTGTGCATTTGCACTGAAAATGGAAAAACGACACTGACCCCCCTCAAATAGGTTGATAGAATTTTCGATTTGCCTCCCTTAACAATCAAATTGCCCCTGTAGGAAACACTGGTTTAGATAGAACTAAAGGATTTGATAGTTAGACGTCATAACTCCAATCTGATATAAATCGCACTAAAATATTAAATTATAAAGTAAATGATTATGTGCAAATCTCACGATCCTGTTTTTTGTCCTAGTTCTGATCATTGGCACCATCATTATCTCCTTTTGATCATGTGATTTGCTGTCACCATTTCCGTCATCCATTTCATTATTAAAATGATTTTAGAACTTGCTCTAAAATTCGGCTAATTTCAGCCAAAGGTCATTAGTGAGCATCAGTCAGGGCTGGCGAAGCAGTGACGTACCAGTAAACAAAGGAAAGCTCCTATATTCGGCGGCAACGAACCAGTCGGCACCATTTTTCCACCGCTTCGATTGAATCCAAGGTTGTTATGAATTAAGTGTCTCAGTCAGGAGATTATCTTTCGAAAATTAACAATATTTTTTAATGAAATAAATTCATTATATGCATCTGAATGTACAGATGTCTATTTCTTAAAAGAGATTTTTACATTTCTTGTTGAAGGAACTCCGCATTCGAAAAATACTGTGGGAGTATTTGTCGTTCTTCGAAAACTCAAAACTTTGCAGTCGAAATGCACTCCGCCTCCGCCTAAATAATAGAAATACTAAAATGCAAATATTAAAATAATTTGAGATGCCATATATATATGCAGTTTCGAACAGATTGAGAAATAAAAGTCATGTAATATTCTACGGAAATTGCGTTTCCTAAAGGCAACTTAGCTGTAACGAAAATTGAAAGTTAGATCTCGTCGCTAATTGGTTCTTGGCTTTAAAAGGTTTTCAAAAGAAACGCCAATCACATGAAATATTATTTCAAATTTCTTCTAACGTTTAATTTGAGAACAACGAAGTCAAATGATAGAAGCATAGTAAGTTTTAAATAGCTAAAACAGTGGTTTTGTTCACCAGGTAAAAAAAACACTTATCAACCACAGTAAATTATTTGTTAAATAATCTCTCATTATGAAAGATGGCTGAAGTAGATTCATATACCGTCGGAATCAATGAGGAGCTTGGAAAGCTAAAAGAAACAATAAAACGAGAGTTTTTTATTGTTTATTTTGGCTTTACAAGCTTCACATTGATTCCGACGATATTTCCCAGAGGTCCGTGTATCGAGACCTGGTTGTTTACTGATGATCGCCATGTTAGCGTGAAACAGCTAAACTAGGATGTCATTTAGTAAACAACTTAGTATCTCACCCTTTAGTAGATTCATACACTTTTACGAGGGAGAAAAAAATAACAACTAATATATAAGCAGGTAACTTCGTATAGTTGTTAAACTGGGTGATTCTAAATTCATAGGACAAACTTTAAGGGGTGGTAGGGCCCAGTAAAACAAACATTTTTGTCAAACAATATATGTCCGCAAATGTCGCGTTGACGCGGTAGAGGACGCTGTTTGGTCGTTGACGATACTCGTCCAAAGATTGAGAGAGAATCGTTGCTGGTAAGCATGTGGCCGTGTAGCGTGTGGATTTACACATGAGCATTGTGCACATTAAACACTCACTCACATGTAAACAATGCTTCATCTGTGAAGAGCACATGTGCTGAAAAATTGAGACGGATTTAAGGCTTTGCAAAGAAGGGGGGGGGGCACCATTCCGGGGGGTCTGGTGTGTATGGACTAACCTCCCCCTCTCTCCCGGAAAATTATTGAAAAGACGTATTTTTAGGCTATGTTTTGATGTATAATCTCTCTTTCTTTTAAGTTTAAACTATTCTTTTAAGGATTGCAGAAATAAAACAAACCAGAAATAACACTGAACATATTTATATATTCACTTTACATAACATATTAGTATTATTACAAAGCTCCAATAGGTATAGGAAAAAACTAATAATAGAATTGACAATGTACTGTGTATATACTGGTAAGCCAAGTAAAAATAGAATAAATGTTATCACTTAATTACGGTTTAAGGTATTTGAATTTGGTATTCTGGTAACCAAAGGAGTACAATTTTTCTAGAATGCAGTATTTGTAACATTTCAATACAAGGAATCCTATCTCCAGAAACTGTAAAATTGTATCAACACTTAAAAAAAAAAGACAACTGAATTCACTGGAGCTGTTTACGTAGCCGTGAAGATTTACATTACAAAATTAGCTTAGATTTATTTTTTGCAGTTTTTTAATAGCAAATCTTATCAATCACGTTTTCGTGGTTTATAGAAGTGTCCCGATGAATGTACATCATCGAAAGTCCATTTACGCGTATTTCTCCACTTCTTGAGCGCAAATATGTTTAGAACAAACGAAGAGTGGAAAATGACCACTCTGCCCCAACTATACTCACTGGGAGAGTGAGAAGTATTTTCATCATGATTTTTATCAAAGGAAAGCGTAAGGGATGGCCAGCCTCATACACACCTGCGCTGTCAAGTTCATTGTTCCACTTTGTGGACCACTGCCAGTGTTCAGCTTTCAGTTTTGTAAAAAAAAACTCTTCCTCTTACATACGAAAGAGATTAAGAATACTTTTTTGTTACAATGATCAAATCTGAATTAATATTAGGAGGCTTCAGAGTATTGCTTTGGGCAACAGCATTTTGAAGAAGAAACACATTCAGCTTATATACACCCAATGTATCTTCAGAAAATCTTGATGATAGATCTTCCTGGATCCAATCGAGGAGGGGAACATAAAGGTTACTTCTAAAGTACTCCTCAGGGGAAGTGAAAGGTGTATTGGCTCTATTCACCTGACGCTGAACGATTCTTGGCAGCCTTATTTCCACTCCTAAACCATTTGTGATGTCATTTGATTTTTTTGAATACAGAGCTGACATCATCCTCAAATGTTTGTTCGTTTTGCTGTTCTGATGGACTTTACATTGAACAATGCATCTGATGCTGTTTGAACATCTAGATTTTCTGTCTGGAAAACTTTACTCAAGTTATGAGTTAAAACTAAAATTTCATTTAAGCTACAGAGAGACCTTCAATGAATTCTCCATCGGCGATGCTTGATAACAAGCTTTAAGCCTTTTGTGGTGATGCATCTCCTTCTGTATCTGTCCAATTTGCGATTATTTCAAGGCCAAAGCAATTTTTTCGATACTGATCAAAAACTGTAGAACGGCATCATGACTCTCAACCCAACGCGTGTCACAAAGTTGAGTGAGCTTGCCATGAAGAACATTTTTCAGGACTGCATAGCGTTTTGAAGATACAGTGAAAAAAATTTATAACTTCTCCCATTATTCCAAAACGCATTGCGCACAGATTGGACTTTCGCTGTTCTGGAAATTGTGAGGTTAAGTTGGTGGTTGTATCAAGGACATCTCACAGCGTTAATAGCAACGTATCTCTTGAATACGCGCAACTGTAGCCGAAGTATTCACAGAACAGCCATCAGTTCCAGTGCCTACACAGTTCTTTGGGTCCAATCCTTTGCGGTTGATTTCTTGAACCACTATCTGGTCAAGTTTTATACCGGTCACTGCAGGTTTAAAGTGATGGTGTGTTGATGATGATGGATTCTGAAGTCCCAAGACAGCTTTGCTTAGGCCAAGTCTTACCGGATCTGTGTCTTGCTCCCTTCAGATGTCACGTACCGAAGTATTACGAGGGAAAGCGCTTGTTCGACATAATTGTTCGTGTTTTGGGCGGAGAAGGTTAAGTATTATTCATATACACTTAATTATTTATTTTCTAATTATATTTCTGATACCCATTTCTAAAAGGGTGATCGTGTTTTCATGAATAAAATAGTGCGAACAGTTTATAATTACAGTATTATTTTTACATATCGAGAGGGAAGCGGTCGCGCCTGCCGGAAATCCGGCTGCATAAACCAACGGCAGAAGTCTACACGCCGAGGATAATCCTCAATGCGTGAATTCCTTTCAATGCGTGAATTCCTTGTAAATGGAATGTGTGTACTTGCTCCTAATGTAAAATTCTCCATACGGTGGTTTGATTCACATCTACATTATGTGCAACTGTTCTCTGGTGCTTGTGTCGGGACGTTCCTCAACCTGTTGTAGAATGTAAAGCGACAGTTATGGACCTACATTGTTTGACAAAAAATGTTTGTTTTAGTGTGCCCTACCCTCCCTTAAAGTTTGTCCTATGAATATATATAGGACACCCTGTATATTGCGAATTAAGCCTAAAAATCTTACCTTGAAATTTCCTGTTGGATCGTAAGATTTGATACAGTTTTGTTGCAAATTTGTATTAGAAACGAGTTTCCATCCATTTTTCTTTCTTCTTTATGGGTAGTATTTAACTTGTATTGCTATAGCCTAGAAATATGAATTCGAAGGTTGAATTAACTCCATTTAATCTAAAACGTGATGCCCCCTTTTGCCTGTACTCTCTACATTAATAGTGAAAATAATTTAACATAATACTGAAACTTGAAAACAAATAAATTGTCTACAGGACAGAATGCAGTCTAGTAATCTACTTTCGTTGCCTTCAAATTGCCGTTAAATATGGCATACAAGATTGTATTCCCTTATCTGATATCTTTATTATTATATTATTTGAATACGTTTATTATTTTTTTTATTGTTTTATTGATTTATTATTATAATAACATCATTGTTATTTATTTATGTCCAAGGGTTTTCTATAAATTTAAATTACCATACATTTCATCAGTGATTTTATTATATCATGAATTTATTAATTAAAAAAAAAAGTTCTTCCACTATCTGTTAAGTATTACCGTAATTTCTCAAGCAATGAAATTACAGTGCTATAATAATGACAATAATGTAAAATGTATTTTGAAATAAAACAAATTTTGTCCCACCTTAAAATTGCTTTTGAATCCGATGATACTGAAAACAAGAATGGTAAAATAATATTCCTCTAACCATTGTTATGAATTGGATGAAAGCTCTGGATATTGACGTATGCTTCCTTTCTAATAGGTCGCCGCAACAATGAATAGCGATTATTAAACATCATTATTACGATTTCTATTCTATCTAACAGAAAGAATGTATGCATCACTCGCTTAATGAAGTGATGGAGTATGAATTAGAAGCAGTTTATAAGACGCAGAATTTAGTTGTTGTTTTTTTTTTTAAAGGAATAGTAGTGGATTTATGGAAGCAAGATTCGTAAGGTTATTGATATAATGTTCCAAAGCATTATTTGTTATGTTTGATGCGTGGCGTTAACCGGGATGACGAACATATTGATGTTTAAAGAATGTCATAATTCGGACAGAAAGGGCTCTACACTCTTATTTGATTTATTTATTTATTTATTTATTTATTATTTTTATTTTATTTCTTATTTCTTATTTATACCAACTCTGTAAAGGGCTAGTACTTTGAAATATGAATGTGTCAGATCTCCTTCGATTTCTTCATAATAGGAGCGAGGAGAAATACAGATGGGATGTTTACTTTTTATAGTGTTAGTTTACTAGTAGCTGCGTTCTATTTGTGCTTTTCGGGATGGAATTATGGAAAGAATAAACACTATTGCAAAAATGCTCCTCCGTTATTTTTTTCTTAAAAGCGAAAATGTCCAAAAGAATTTCTTAGGAAAGTGCCCATCTCAGCGAATCACCCCTCTGCGGAGTAAAATCGTCCGCCAGTGCTGGGTGTCTGCCTTTCGAAAATGAACAGTATGTATCCACCCCTCCAAGATAATAAAATGTAGATCCGATATACAACGCGATCGCTGATCTCATATAACTTAGTCAAAGACTGACTCTCGATTTCATCTTTTTAAATTTGATAGATCGTTTATTTGAAATTAATAATAATAAATAAATAAATAAAAAAGAGGAATTTAAGAGGAATAAACCTACAATGACACAAGATGAACTTTGTTATTTCATTATTAGTAGTAGTATTTGAATTGATAAGGATTGAGTGCAAGTCTTTTGTTATTAGCGCATAGTATATTACTATCATACCATTCTTATCTATTAAAAAAAAAAAGTAGACTCACTTAAATCTGGACCAAGTTTTGGGATCTTATTTCGCTTCTTAAATCGCATCTACAGAGTAAAGAAAAATTTATTTTGTAGCAACATTATATAGTGTAACTTAAAAAAAAAGTTTGTTCTCAGTCATCATTTGTATAAACAAAATAAAGGAGAAATTAAGATGTGTGTCATAAAATTAAAGCCATTCTAGATTTTCGTAGTTGTTTAGTATTCTTCTCCCTAGATTAATATAGTCATAGTAATATCTATATTTCAAAATTAATGTTTCAAAGACATACATCTCTTAAATTCGTTTAAAGAAAAAATAATAAAAATGGTTTCTACACTGTCCTAGAAAGATAAGAGCTTTATACTCAACTAGTAGGTTGTCAATCAATGACTATGTTCAAAATAATCTTGGAAGCTCTAAGTATTAAAAGTATATATTGATTCCGCAACTTAATGCTTATGTTTTCGCATTTCTGAACAGTAGAGGACATCGGTTTATTAACATTGTCGTTACAATTCTCCAAGCCAGAGGCGTGTCTAAGAATATGGAATGGTCTTAGTCGTTCAAAAAAAAACCAACGTTGTCCTTTTACTGGGTGAGAAAAGTTTCAAACAAAGCAATGGACTATCCCATAAAATAAAAAAAGGAGTCCAAAATGCTAGTTTTGTCCTATTTTCGGATGCAATGGGGGAAGGTTTACAATCCCTTACCAGTATCTTCCCCTCTTGGATCCCAATGCTCCAAGAGGTTTTAGTTGGTTCAAAGGATGGTTAATCCATCATTTAATCTCTAAAAATCACCTTGACGTTGGCAGCTGTATTGTTTTATTGAATCTGTCGAACTGCTCCACCCATAATTTCTCCAGATGCCGGAAGATGCAGCAAATTTGGAATACATAAAATGTTAATGCCGTTAAAAGGTGGTATTATGAAAATATTTGTTATAGATATAATTGTCACTTTAACAATCGGGAATAGAAGCCTGTACTCAAAATGCACAAAACTTAAGGTATCTTTTGGGAACATATCTTCAAGAACTTTTATAATGAGACCGAAATCTCTAAAAATGAAGCCTCTGAATAAGGAAATTTGTAGATGCTAATCTCTGAAAAGTGTGAACATTTAGCCACATAACAAACGTCCCTCGTTTCTATAAAGTTGGAAAAAATAATAAAATTGGAATTTTGTCGACGATGAAGACCATTCTACTTGCATTTGTTGTGGATACTGCTGTGCTTTCCCCCCGAGGCCTTTAGTGATCTATGGGAAACTGCCGTCACTTCAGTAGGTTGAGTGTTACAGCTATCTTAAGAGGATGCTGATATTGTAATGATGCTTTTGAGTAGTAAATGATCACTTCACTCGCCCGTTTTAATACCTAATCAATGGCATTACATATATTTGCAAGAAATAAGATGAAAATCAGTGACTTCCAAACACTGATTTATTTAAGTAACCGAAAACATAATTTAAATCAAACGATAAAAATCAATGATGAATTGGAATACTGTATTAAAAGAATGAGTCACATATAAACAGAAATTTTGGTAAAGGTTTTAAAACGTATTCATCGTAATCTGAATTCCTATTGTAGGCCTGCAAGAGGTAATGGAGATTTGTGCCCCAAACACTTGGCCAAACGGAGTACTGTGGGGTCGAAGGGTAGTCCCATTCTCTCTTGCCGCTACTGAGTGGACGCAAGAAACTGTCTGACGTTCTCCTAAGGGAGAATCACCGGCAGACGAAAATCTATAGCCCGTAAAGGAGCACTGGGGCTAGAATGTTCACAAGAAATTTTAAAATAAACACAACTTAGGCAATCCAAGGGAGGGCATATTGGGGCTTCACGTTACACAGTGAATAACATAAACAAAACAAAAATTGGAAGCTAAATAGTGTTGTTATCAAAAAGAAAATAAGTTAAAAATGGAAAAAAAAAAAGCCCGCAGGAATTTTATATAATTACATTATACTCTATATGATGAAGCATCTGTCTCCATATTGAGCATTGCTCACTAGCAGTTATCTAAGTGAGGGAGGAGTACATCCTGTGGAAGTGGATGCTAACAGGGGGAATTCAAAGGACTTGAGATAAGCAATAAACCTTCCGTCTAATATTTATCTCGACAGTTGAACTGTAAACAGAAAATACTCTGTCATTCCTGTTAGAGAAGTAATCAGTTGGATAATGAAAATAAGTGAATCTCTTTAAGAGGTCTTGGTTAATCCGCTACTTTTTTTTTTTACTTATCAGCTTACGATTATTTTATGGATTCCTGATGTTGCTTTGAAAAGAGCGGGAAATCTTCTTTTCTAAGCTATCGGGAATTAGAAAAATATGCTTATGTCTAGTTCCTGAGTTTTAGTTAAAATTGGGATATTTTCTTCATTTTGCAAGATAGAAGTCCAATAAAGTACTCGTTACTGCTTATTATGTTGACTGAAATATATGATATAAATAATTGCAAATGAATAGTTCAATGCTGAATTGTTTCATTTCATTATCATTCCTCCCTCTCTGCGGAAGGAATCAATCAGCTGCAGTTTCTCCATTTCAAGGTTTTTGTTTTTTATCATTTATGTAATCTTGGTTTCCTGCCAAACTATTTATCTTAGTTACGTAATTATTCTCTGTAATTCTATCAAACTTTATCGTTTTCCCTATTTTAATATCTGCTTACTTAAGCATTAAATTGAGCTTAATGTTTTATTTTTATTTATGCTTCTTTTTCTTCAGATGATGTCATCCTAGTTTTTCCGCCACGACTGGAGATACCCCTTAGATCTGGGCACTTTTTTTTTTCATTCTTATTCTGTAATCACTGTATCATTAAAGGCGTTGTATTTTTAAAATTGGTTTGAAATATGAGATAGATTTTTGCTTATCAATCGAGTTTCTGTTAAGGTCTGTCCCCTCCTTGCTAAAAAAAAAAATGACAACATTTCGCAAAGATTATATAATTGATCAACTCGCTCATGAACGACGAAGACAGTGGCTATAAAGTGAATGCACATTTATAGAAATAGTTAAAGAATAAAAATATTATAGAATGTCACCAATTCTGAATACTTCCTAATTTTGAAGCATGAAGTGAGGTCGAAGAGCAGTAAGAGGTAAATATAGCAGTGTCGCCAAGATATAGAAAAATAAAAAAAAATGGAGGGAGTGGGTATTTCGCAGCTGAACCTTTTTATAAAGGTATATTTCACCTAGAAGTTGAAGTATTTTCAAAAAATGTGATAATTCGAAAAAAATACTAAACCTATTTGTAGATAGATTGTAGATATTTGTAGATTGCAGGGAACGCCAAAAACCTGTGTACTGCCTCTGGCGGTAAACTTTGATTAAGTGAATTAGAAAAAGAAATGAAAAGTTAAGGACGGCACCGATTTCATACTTTTTCTATGATTACGTAATTCATTTCAAGTAATTCCGGACATACTATTTTAATTTTTGTACTTGCGAGGTTTTATCTAATTCAGCTTCAGCAATGGAATAAATATGAAATTAAAAATTGATCACAGCACTATTTTTTGAGATTATCGTGATCTGACACAATCATATCATCATTCAAAGAACGGTCTAAAAGAATTCCATTATCGGAAAACAATAAATTTCATTATAATTCGGACATAGATATTATTGCATGAATGTTTTACTCTTTGTTATATACCAATGTGGAGAATGTAAAAGGAATAAAAATTATAGAGGAAATAAAAAAATAAAAAAAAAAATCGATGACAATTTAAATGAATCAAGAACAACTTAAAGTTTAAAAAAGGAAAAAAAAAAATATGTCTTGAATTGATCAATTATTTTCCAATGTCTTATGTTTGATCACTTTCAGGCATTTTTTTTTTCATTAATTATTTTCCACATTTATTTTTTTCTCCTCACTAATTTTGATCCCAAATTAGCTAATCAGAAAACGCAGCAGCTAATGTAAATTAAATCCATGAAGCTAACGTAAGATAAATGTTCAAACGCCATTTACACATAAGATAAAAACAGAAACACTCAAGAATAACTTAAAAATGGATTATAATCTATTTACAAGAATGAGGAAATTGATCAGCATTTGGGAAAAAAAACAAGAACAGATAAAACGTCCTTAAATTAGTTTGTTTTTTTTTTTTTTTTTACTAGCAAGAGTCTTTTAATCATTAACATCTATCTGGAAATATATAATTTTCAGTCATAAGTATTGCTGAAGTGACTTTATAAATTAATAGAAGCTTTGGAAACGAACTATTCTTTAATCATTTTTTTTTTCTGACATATTTTTTTTTTCTTTTTTTAAACTTTAAGTTGTTCTTGATTCATTTAAATTGTCATCGACTTTTTTTTTCTATACTTTTTACCTTTTTAGCGCTTTTGTTTCTTTAGGGGTCGTCCATTAATTACGTGAGGTCAAAAGAGGGAGGGGGGGGGGGGCCGGATAATTTCTCCCAAACGCCCCCAGAGGGGGGGGGGGGCAACGAAAATCTCACGTCAACTTTTTTCATTCATAGAATATACGTATTATAATAGATTACAACATTTTGTAATATTGACTTTTTGAACTTTTTTGACTTTTTGAAATCTCATGTGAGGGAGGGGGCGGGTCCCACCACATCTCACCAAATCTCACCAAGGGGGGGGGGGGGGTCCAAATTTTTTAAAAAACACCTCACGTAATTAATGGACAGCCCCTTATAGACTCTTGTTCAGCATATGATAAATAGAAACAGCAAAATAATAATAATAATTAGGTTAGCATGGTATTTTTCATTGTTCATAAATTAAGATAAAATTACAAAAAAAAAAAATAATAATAAATAAATAAACGAACGGAATCTATTCAAAAAATGTAAAATATGGTATTATTTTTTCTCCATCTGCGATACTGTATCAAAGGTTCTTACACGTACTCTGATAAAACGTGAAATCAGAATATACAGGATGAATAGTGCAAATGTTTTTAAAATTCATAAAAGCTTGTTTAAAACTCAACTTATCATAGAGCTTTCTCTTCACCAATTTTATATAATTTTCTTGCTACAGTATGTTGTATTTTCTTTGATGGAAGTAAGGTAATGAATTCGAAGTTGAATACACTAAGGCTGCTGTTTTTTTTGTTTTTTGTGTTTTAATCTTAAATTATTATAAATAAATTCATGCTCAAGGCGCAGAACTTGAATAATTCTCAAACATCGAATTTCAACCTATCTGTAAGCTTTATTTCAGATAGGATGCATAAATTTGGAAATGAAATAATTTTAAATGAAAATCTAGCTAAAAAGCAAAGGAATTTACTAAAAACTAACGTAAAAAAATTAAAACATTAATAAAGATTACTTAGTTTATAACCAGTTTTATAGACAAAATTTTAAAAAATCCCCAAAAAGACTCGTTACACTAGGGGGAAAAAAATCACTCCGTTATTTCCCGTGTCACTCAAAAATAACAAGACGACTAAAGCTAAATTTTTTCCTCCTTCAGAAGAAGGCTAATCATGGGTGTCTAAAAATGTTATCATGATAATTTTACAAGAAACCTTATATTGTTTGAAAATCTTTAGTGAAGTCCCTTAATTGATCCCTTTAATGAGATTTCCTTCTATTGTTATTATTATTTTTCAGTTTCTTAAGAACGTCTAGTATCGAAGTCTTTATTTATTTAATTTTATAAGCTGTGTCAAACAGAAACCATTCAGATGCTGTGGCTTAAATTGTTTTTGGTAGTTTTTAATTTTTTCTATGTTTTTCAGTAGAATTTCGATCTGTCACCATACTTATCATACACTAATTTGCTAATTGTAACATTTGATAGAAGTTCACCATGAAGGAAATTACTAAACAACATAAATTTTAGATGAATTTGATTTTATGAAAGTACCTTTTGACAATTTTATGATTAGGCTTATTGACATACAGATAGCTTGAGATAAGAGTAACGAAAAGTGAGCTTAATGGAATGATTGACATACTGTCGAGTTTCCACGATTATAACTCTTAATTTTATTGATTTATAATAATAAGTGTTCCATATTTGTGACAACAACGTTACATCTTTAAATGTTAAAATAATAATAATAATAATAATATTTGGTTTATTTCAGTTGAATTTGTAGAATACGGTCAGCCCTGACAGTTTCAGAGCGAAAATTACCAAACAAATAAATTAATATGATGCTTGATGTTTACTATGTGATTTGGATAATATTTGCAGAGAAAATTATTTTAATCGGAAAAAAAAAATCAACTTGAAGTGTTTTTTCGATTAAAAGAATTTGAGTTCCCGACGTCAAATAAACTGAAATAAATGTAAATTGATCAAAACTTTTTTTTTTCTGTTTATGTGTTTAATGTAGGAAGACAGTGATACCTGCAGAAATTAAAGTAATATACAACAAATTTACTGAAAGTGAGGCAGCTAATTCATGAGCCAGCTTTACTGCCGCCAACAAATTAATTAAATAGAAGCATAAATTATTCAGAGAGCCCGAACATTTATCAAATGAGACTTTGTTTCACTAGTGACAATTCATGACGACTGTTTCATGCTTTTTGGCATTCATCAACTACGACCAGTCATTGCTCAAACCCAGGCCTTCCAAAACGGAATTAGATTTAAACATTGGGAAAGGCAATGGTTGTCTTCTGGCACCCAAAAATTTCTTTAGCCTATCACACGGAATTCAGTTGTTTTTATGCAAATTTGCGAATTTCAGATTCTTCATTAAATTGGCCAACATCAACATGAAAAATGGGGGAAATTAATAAATTATTATTTTATCAACTGTTATTTTCTGTATAATACAAAGAAACAATTTATAATTGTTAATTCTGACTTAAGATTTCAGATTTGCGAAGGGGAAAAAAAAATCAAAATCCTTTATAAGTTTTTTTTTCTTTTGAGGCACCAGTGCGCTTCCGATGATCCTTTGTGAGCTCTCAAAAATAAAAAACGAAAAGCCTACATATATTTTAAAATGATATAAACATAATGTATATTCTACTGAATACAAAGAGTACAACTTTCAATTTCCTGGGGAATTTAATTAAATCACCCTTATTTATTTAAATTGTTGTAATCAGATTAACTGTAATCATATCAGATGAGGTTGCTAAGTAATGGGATTAGTTATAGTCATTGTTTAAGACAGTGAAGTAGAAGAGTTGTTTTGCTTCCAATGTTTTTCTATGGAAATTTTTATCTCCTTCTCGCTCTGCTTTCTCGATAAGAACTCACTCGCATAAAATTTCAAAAGTTAGATCGGCTCTAGACCTTAGATAGGCTTACTAAGTTTGAAGAAGATCCATCAGTGGTATAAAGTTATATGGGGGGAGGCAAACACACTCACAAACTGAGTGATCTGATGACCCCCTCATTTTCCAAGAGAAGTAGACTAAAAATAAGTCTGCTATTATTGAATTGTTTTTAATTAAAAAAATAATAAATCACTGAGAATTAACCAGTTGTTGAATTGTAGATAACAATAATGTAAGACAAGAAAATGCAAATATGTTAAGAAATAATACGTCAAAAAGAAAAAAAAAAAAAAGAGTAATAAATTTGTTAAAAGCACTTATGCCATTGCGCTAATTTCACATTTCACCATGTTTCATTTCTAAATGACACTGGTGTTGCAAATCTATTCTTCACATGATGAAAATTTAAGACCACATTGTTGTACAGTGAAGCCCATACCTTCCTCCTAGTGCCGGGACATTGATTTCATTCTATAAATATATTCTTAAAAGTAAAAAAAAAAAAAAAAAAAAAAAAACCACACATACACTATTTCAGTCATCCTTGCAAAATGTGCCAAAATATATTTATTTTTACAGGGATGGGAGAGGGGCACAAAAAAAGGAAGAGCTCAGCAAACTGTACTTTTATCAAATTTTTGAATACAATTTTAAAAAAGTCACTATGGAATATAACATAATTTACTCACTGTTATTATTTTATTTAGAAACTTAGTTATTTTTCACAATAACTCCTGTGTTCAATTTAACTCTCCCTTAATAAGATCATGGTATATTAATTGTATTGTTTTTTGAGTCTACAATGTTTGAAGTGAGATTCATATTCTCATTTTGAAGCCTTGATAGCATAATTTATTTTTAACACAGATTAACTATAGAATAATCTCATTGAAATTATGGCAAATTTGATAAAATTATAGTAAATTCAACTTATAACTAATACTAAAAGGACTTGTTTCCTTGAAGTTGATAATTATAAAAAAATTAAAATTATATATAGAAAATTCAATGTATAACTAAACTTGGTTCCATAATGCTGGCAGATGATTATATCACCACAATTGCTGTACATCGGTGACATATCAGTTTAAATTGCAGTGAACTGCAGTGCAATAGTGTTTGAGTCTTTTTTATAATTCCTTAATCTATAAATGATGTATTATTTCATTTTAACATATGTTATCAGAATGTTATAAACAATTCAATCATCACAAGAGAATTTTATGATATTTAGCATTTATGAATTTATCAACAATATTTCAAACACAACAGAGCAAAAAAAAACTATGAAAACTCAAAGTGAAGATAAGATGAATCTTCCACTCATTAAAAATGGACCAATAAAAATCCATCTTGATCTAATAAATTTATTTAAAATAATTTGATTTGTTTGAAGAAGACCATAATCTCCCCATCTTTAGTAAAATTCCTCCCAAAACCATTGAATCTGCAATTAGAGCTTCATAATGAACTAAATATATTCGTATTTTTACAAGGAACACTATAATAGAAAAAACATAAATAATTATTCTAACATTTATTTTTCTATTAACTAATACTATAAATTACAATCTTCCTAGCTCCTCATAATAATGTATTAAACAAATTAATAAAGGTAAGGAAGCTGTTAATGTATAAAATATTAAATAAACCTCAGCTTGAACTCATTCAGGTTGATAACCTCACCCAAGAATTATTAAAAAAGAAGGAATTTCAAATGAAATATAAAATGATAAGAAATCCATTCTACAAAATGTCAGAAATAAAGAAATCAATAAAAACAAGTTTACTACTGTAAATTCTTTCATTTATTTTACAGTTTGTAATTCTAATAATTTATGGTTATTAAATTGACTTCAAATAATATTGCGTGTTTCTTTATGGAATAAATGTTTTTTTTTCTTGCGTCTGCTTTTTGACGTATCACAGTAAAATTATACTGAAAATCAGAATATATATAAAGAGAGAGAGAGAAGAATTGATCATGCATTTGATAACATGGCAGTAATATAAGCACATAAATCATGGAATAAAGCATAAATTCTGGAACATAAATATGTTTCCAGATTTTATTCATTTGTTAATTCAAATTATTCATTTATTCAATATAATAGAAGTATTTTGTGTATTCAATTGAAGCCTCTGAACTGCTTGAGTCATGTCATGCACTTGTGTAATACTCCACAAAAAGACTTTCAGTCACAGCTTTTCAAATTTCAAAATTTTAGTTACTTAAAATAAGTAATAGTTATTCTTTTCCTGTTGTCATTTTGATTCATACAAACTTAAATTATCTCATGATTCTTGAAATAAATTCTTAATTTGTAATCAATATCAACTGTTTTTTTTTTTTTTATTCAGAACAGATGTGAATTTATTAAAGCTTATTTAATAAAGTTTAATTATAATTAATTTTTATCTATCCATTTCTCTTTCTATTAGGTTGGTTCAAAGCACTTTTACCCAAGTCTGCTCTGACTGTGGAAGAAAAAGCTTGGAATGCCTATCCATACACAAAAACACGTTATACTTGTCCATTTGTGGAGAAATTTTCTTTGGAAATAGAAACAAAGTATTTTAATGATGCTGGAAGCCAAGAAAATGTATTTGAGTTAACTGGCCTAGAATTAAGGAGTAGAATTGTTGGTGAGTTTGAAATTATTATTATCACAATTTTTTCCCCTCAGAATCAGATGTTTGGTTTTTACTTTAAATAACAGATTGCAAAAAATATATCCAACATTAGTCATTCTACTGTGTTATTAAAGAACTTTCTGGTCATTCAATGTGTATTAATGATGGAGGGTGGTGGTAAATACTGTAGTATTATTAATTAATACAATTAATTTTAATATTATTAAAGTTGTCACAATCTACCAGGTGTTTAGACAGACATTTGTACTGGTTCGACTTTTATCCAAAAATTTAGGAACTAATGAAATATCATTTTCAGAATGGGCCATGTTCATCAAAATGTGGCTCTTCATATCTTTCCCGTTATTATCTACATCTGCTTTGGCCAGGCTCCCAGGGATTGTGTCTAGAACTCTTTATCACTACTGAGATTGTTGTTGCTTTCTTTACCAGCGATATTTCTATTTCTAAATAAGCAATTAAAATTTAATTGCAGATTAAAGTTGTACAAAAAAAATGAAAAATTTTAATTGCTAGAAAAGTATAAGGGAAAGGGAAAGAAAAAAAACAAACATAGATAATCTTTGTAAAATTACTATTTTAAAGAATAATATGGAAATTCACTATATAAGTTCTAATAGAAATTTATTATTTATAAACATATTTTTAAATTATTATTACATTTCTTACATTTCTTTTCCTTTTAGATGTCATTAATGTTGTTAAAGATCAGCTGTATGGTGCAGATTATCTTCGGGAAGAAGATCCTCGATTTTGCATTTCACAGAAAACTGATAGAGGCCCTCTCGGAGAAGACTGGCTTGAAGAATATGGGGAAGCATGCAAAGGAAAGGAACTACCTCTTCCTGATGGTCGAGCTATTATGTGTGCCTATAAACTCTGCAGGGTAGAATTTAAATATTGGGGAATGCAGAGCAAAATTGAAAAATTTATTCATGATGTAGGTAAGATGATGTTGAAAATTCATTTTTATTAAACTAAGCTGATCAACCAGAATATCTGAATTTTAAATAATTAAAAATGCAATTTTTGTAATGCTCCCTACTGATTAAATTTACTTTCCCCTGCTTAAAAACAGCCCATGGAATGAAAATAAAAATATTAAAAAGTTAAACCTGAGATACACATTCTCAAATTCTATTAAGTATGCATGCCAGTTTTAAGCTTTCTGGTGCTTTTAGTTTGGGAGTTACAAAACCCCAGCTTTTATTTTTATTTTTTAAAGTAAGCTATAAAATAATAATAGCTGTGCTCTTACTTTTTTTTCATTGTTTATCATTGATGCCTATCTTTACTTCAGAATTGGTGGACTGCCTTGTTTCACTGTTAGTGCTTTTTGTTATGAATCTTTGGAAATTTGCAATTTGAGGAGAAATTAGTTTTATTTGTTCTGAATAAAGAAAAAGGCAGATAATTAATGAATTTTAAAATTTCAAAACGAATGCTAATTGAAAACTGCTGCCCGAGAAATATTTTTTTAAATTCATTTTATCTATAATTCCTTTAAGTACTTTATAATTCCTGTTAAGTATTTTTTTGATAATATCCTTTATTAATAATGTTTAATTTTATTCATAACATTTAGCACTTCGGAAAACAATGTTACGTGCACATCGCCAGGCTTGGGCTTGGCAGGATGAATGGTATGGCTTAACAATGGAAGATATTCGCCAATTAGAGAAAGAAACTCAGGATTTGCTTGCTAGGAAGATGGCCGTTAGCAATAGCAGTGAAGAAAACAACAATGAGGAAGAGGACACACCTTTATTGTCCACATCTGAATTGGTCACCACAGATAGTAATGCAATGTCTCAAGTTTTAGACCCATCTCCACAAATTTCCAAAAAGGACCAAGTACATAGAGAGGAACTGAAGGCAAGGACCCCTACGCCATCCCCTAAAGGTTCTCCCAAACCTACAAAACCAAGAGAGTTACGTCTAAATTCTGAACCTCGTCTTGGATTCCAGGGCCAGGAGGTGGATGGCAGGAGAAAGGTCTGGTCCCGAAATAGCTCAAGGGCCACCCTCAACTCCCCTGGTAATTAATTTTAAGAATGATCTTATTCCAAATGTTAAGTTTCTTTACCTCATTGAAAGAAGGAATTGCATTACTTTAATTAGATTATCCAACTTGAAATAGCAATGATTTGTAGTAAATATTTTTTAAAGAAATTAGCATTGTTGATAATATCATACTCATTATTGTGTAAATCCACATCTTATAATAAATCTTATTAAGCTCCCTTTTGATTGAAAGATGTAAAGCACAAAATCATAAAACTAATTTTAAATTCATTCAGTAAGTAAACTTTTAACTAAATTGAACACTTTGGAAGTGTTAAAAAATATATACTCTATAAATAAGTAGAGGTACATTGAAAATTACACTTTTATTTTCTTCCCCTAAGAAAAGAAATGTTTGTAGAATAATATTGTATTTTATCTCTGAAACTTTCTCCAAAACTTTTACTTATATTTCATCAAGCCATTCACAATTTACAAATTCTGTAGGTCATTCCACACCAAAATCAACATAAGAACTAACCTTACTATCTCTGATTATAATTAAGTTTGATTTTGCCCTTCTAGAGTTTGATAAGAAGCTACAAGGAATTTGTTTTAAGTCTCTTAATTTGAGAATTATAATACAGTCGGACCTCTATTTAACGAACCTCTATTTTGCGAACTTTTCTTTGGCACCAAGAACATTTTGCTAATTTCTTCGTAAAATAACCTCCAAATAGCGAAGTGCATTTTCTATTTAACGAACTTTTTCGTGGTATCTATTTTTTTTTCTTCTTGACATGTTTTTAATATCAACATTCCCTTAGAGGAAATGAAAGAAATGTGGATACTGCTGAGGGAAAAAGAAGAAATTAACGATGATGTGCTGATTGATAATTATCTTTCATTTGATTTTGAAGTTGAGACCTCGGAAACACTAACTGAAGCAGATATTTTGGACAGTGTGAAAAATAAAAACAATACAGCTATGAATTGCGATGACGATGAAGATGATCAAAATGGAAATGATCATGATGCAGAAATAAAAAAAAAAAAAAACCTTCGTATGATGAAATGCTAAAATCATTTGAAACAATTCAACGTGGATTACAATTTGAAGAAAATACTGAAGGGGTTTTTGGTGCATTGCAAAGATGCGAGACGTACTATGTGAGAAAACATTTTTTCAAAAAAAAAAAAAAAACCTCAGACAAAATTAACAGACTTTATTAGTAAAATTTAAGTACGCATGTGGTACTGTATGCTTCACGTTATTAAAATTATTACTTTTTTTAATAATATTTATTGTTTATGTGTTTTAAATCTGTTTTATGTAGCTTAAAGTAATTTTAAAAGGCGAATCTCTATTTAACGAATTTTCCATGTAACGAACTTTTTTTCGAAATTTAGCGACTTCGTTAAATAGAGGTCCGACTGTACTTTGAAAATTTTATGTGATTTTGTCTATACTTGGTTTACAAAAACACTTGTAACTGAGGCATTAACACATCACCATTCAAGCATTGCTGCAAAGTCTCAGGTTATATGCAACAGTCATGACATTTAAAAATTTGACCTTGAAATCTGTTTCACAGTAAGGAACTTTTTTGTGGGATGTAAAGTAAAAATATTTCAATGAATTAGCACAATTGTGAGATACAGTAAAACCCCAATTATCCGAGCCCCGATTATCCGAGTTTCCGCTTTAACCGAGCTATCAAATATTTCTAGGATTTTTTTTTCGCAAATTAATTTTCGTTCGTCTACTCATATGATCCCCTACCTGGAATCGGGGAATGATTTCAACACCAACAATCCTGGGCTATCCTTAAAAAAATGCCGAAACATTGCTGCAGAAAAACACCAAAGTAACGTAAAACAAAAAACAATTAAGGACTTTTTTAAGGAAAAGAACTCTTTCAATATGAATTGCATATGGTGTATCTGTATAACTTTTGTATTTGTTAAAATATACATTTAAACCTAGACGATTTATTTTATTTACAATTTTCGGTTTAACCGAGTTTTTCGGTTATCCGTGTTAGTCTTGGTCCACATTAACTCGAATAATCGGGACTCTACTGTAATAATAAAGTTGTTTGAATATTGCAAGGTTTTTTTTTTTACTGTAAATTTAAGTTAGAGTATATTTAATAATTTTTTAAACATTTCTACACATACAAAACATAAAAATGCATAATTCATAAAGAATTTTTCAGTTAAAATGACAGTATCCTGAATTTCTCATGATTCAAAGGCATTTTTCTGGAACAAGCAAAATAAATAAAGATAATAATAATAAAAATAATATAAAAGCCGAAGTTTTTCAAGTTTCCTGCAAATGGTGCTGCCATTGCTGATAAATCCAAGATAGACTATTAAAATATGCACTAAATTGAATTTAGATGTAATGTTTATGTGGATTTATTCAATAAGCATTGTATAATGTGGCGTGTTTTCTTTTTTCAGTTATTTAAAAGTTTTATATAAAATTATATATATACTGCTGGACAACTGCTAAGGACAGATCACAAATTGCAATATATCATAGCATTATGTGAGGTGGAGGCCCAGCAGGATACAATATTGTTGTCACACTGTTCAAACATTAGAATAAAGATCATTTATTATTCTGGAAAATACAGAAGGTTGTGAAACAGCTGAAAGGACAAAAGTGTTCATTTGATGCTGTGTACGGAGAAATGGAAAAATGCATATGAATGACATCAGGCACCTTTGAGAACAGTATCAGTAAGGGATATGTCCACCGTGGAGGGCAATGCAACATTCCTCACGATGTGTCATGCTTTGCACAACATTATCCAGCAGCTATTGAGGAAAGTTATCCCACTCCTCTGTCGGTGCACGGATGAGGGTGGTTTTGTTTGTTGGATGATATTGTCGACCAGCAAGGCGCCTCCCCAAAGCATCCCAAACATTTTCAATGGGGTTAAGATCTGGAGAACGTACTGGCCATACAAGGCGTTGAATACTCCTCTATGTCTAGACAATCCTGAACAGCGAGTGTTCAATGACATGGTGCGTTGTCGTCCACGAACAGAAATGTATCACCGACAGCACCACGGAAAAGGCGAACATGAGGCAGTAGAACTTCATCAATGTATCGTTGGCCGGTCATAGTCCCAGTTGCAACGACATGTAGGGGCGTGTGGCCATTAATCATGATGGCAGCCCATACCATGATACTGCAAGTCGGATATCGGTCCGTTTCCTGGATATTTTCTGGATGATATGCAATACCACTCTCACGCCAGACCAGTTGGCTTCTACAATACGATGACAGACTGAATCTACTCTCATCTGAGAATAGTACGGAAGCCCATTCCTCTTCGGTCCAATTGTGATGCTCACGACACCATTGCAAATGGGCGGTACGGTGTAGTCTGGACAATGAGACACACACAACAGGTCTGCGGGTGTATAGTCCTCCTTGTCCCAAACATCTGGCTACAGTTTTCGGAAGATCCGCTTTCCTGTGGCAGCAAGAAACTCATTTGCCACTTGCCGAGCTGTGGTGGGCCAGTTCCGTTTTGCCGTTAGGGCAATGTACCTGTCTTCTACAGGCATCGTATTTCTAACACGACCTCCCCCGTGACGCCTGCTACGCATTCCAGTTGTTGTAAATGCTTTCCACAACTGTGAAACAAGGCTGTGGGCGATGCCGAACTCCATGGTAACATCTGTTATTTGTTGCCCTTCTTCGATCTTTCCAATATTATGGCCATGCGTAAAATCATCTAAGTGATATCGGGAAGGCATGCCGAAAATTTCAAGTTCGTCAATTAACGTTTTCCAGTAAAACTTTCCCTTCGAACAACAACTGTGTTCACATGTGTCCAATCCTTCAAATCTCTTATCAGAGCTGTCAGGTGACTCACAGGTGTGGCAATGCAAAATTTGCATACGCAACCTCTTCTTACTGTATCCTGCACTTATTCCAATGGTTTAATATGAGTTCCTTCCATTTTGTGGTTGCTAGGGGTGATAGTGTCATCCGTCCTTTGCAGTTGTCCAGCAGTATATATATAATGTAAAGTAGCAGGTAAGCAATAAGCAATACCAAGAATAAAGTTTAATAAACGATGCTGCTGTTTTCTTGGGAATTTTTTTTTTAATTTTTCTTTCTTTATTTTATATCTTTGATATTATATCTTTGATATTATTTATAAAATACTGCTTCAAATTTTAATTTAAGCAGTTAAATTAAAAATACATCCCCATCACTTGTATCATAACTTCATTAAAAAAAAAAGTTAGGACCATATTTCAGTTGTTGCTTACTGATGGTACTTAATTTTACCCAATTGGCCAGCATTTTAGCCCACTTGCAGTACAGTTGAAATAGTTACATAGTCATTAGATCGGCCACTATACTGGAATAGATGTGACAGAACATCTTGAACATTTTCCCATTCTAGATCACCCTGTTTAAGAATCATTTAGAAAAAATGTTCTTTCCAAAATAATAATTTTTGCTGCTTCTTTTAAGATTTCTTGAGTAGTAGTTATTAATATCATATATGTAAATACAACACTATTTTGCATTATACCCTTTTTTTTATGTTGTTGATAAATATTATTCATTACTGGCATATAATAATTTATTTCATGTAAATTCAAGATATTGGTTTTTGATAATTGATAAAATGCTTCTTGATTCCTTCTTTTTCCATTCCTAAAAGAGTTTATTAGTCAAAGTCCTGTCCTTTCCAAAGTAGACAGTTGAAAGTTAAATTGGAGAAAAATTTTGTTAAAGGAGAATGGGCAGATCTGCCCCACCCCTGTATACCGATAAGATATATACGCAAGGAAAGATCTCCATCAATAGAACATTTTTTATTATTATGGCTTGTCTCAATTATTAATCCGTTCGGAGTTATATACGTCTAGATATGACGTTTGAGTCATTGATTTGTGGTGAATGTCGGTGCAGGAAAGCCAACCACCTGTAGGAGTGGGGGTGCTTGGCTATGGGTGGTTAGTTTCCCTGCACCCACATTCAATCAATCACACTGTTAATAATTATTATACATAATTAATATTATCATTTATTTCAAGTAAATAATAATTATTTACATGTAATAAATGAAAATAATATTTACTGTTACTGAAAATAATTAATAAATGATAATTATTTAATACATCCAGGAAATAAGATGTCAACGAGATAAGTCATATCTAGACGTATATAACTCCAAACAGACTAATAATTGAGACGAGTCGTAATAATAACATAAGTTCTATGTAAGGAGATCTTTCTATAGGTATATATCTTATCACTATACAGGGAGGGGCAAATTCCCATAGAGTTTGCCAATTCTCCTTTGAAAATTTTCCTATCTCAATAAACTCATGCATTGGAAAAAGAAGGAAAGATGCTGGTATGCATTGATATGTCTTTCTAAGACTTCGAAAACATTTTGAAAACTGGATGATTAAAAATAAAAAATAAAACTTAACAGGCTCTACATTATTGACAATTCATGTATTTTTTGAGCACAAATAAAGTCAGTGCATATCAAAAATTTTAATAAATATTAAAATATTATTTCTAAATATGTTGCTCTTTTATTTTAAAGGTACTGGTTCAAATAAAAGTTTTGACTTACAAATGGCTAATTGGAGAATGGAAAGTATTGTTCGTGATTCTGATTCCAGCTCTGAAGAAGAATTTTTTGATTGTCAAGGTAGTTAGTTGTTGGTGCTAAAAATATATTTTCTTATTTGCTTATGACAAGATAAATATTAACATTCTTTTTTAATCATTATAATTTGTTTCTTGTCTTAAAACTAATATTAGTAAGCAAGTCATCCATTAAAAAATTTGCTATGCTAATAAAGCTCCACTTCCACTAATTTTCTATTTGCATGTGCATGTATGGATACTCTTGTTATTAATATTTCTTATTACTAGAAAATCTTGGTATATTTGCTGTAATGTAGTTTTGTGACGTTCCCATTTGGTTAGTCATTAATGAGTCTAACCTTATTAAATCAAGAAACTTATCCACTGAGGGGAAGATGAATAACTCCTTGGGAAATGATCTCAGAATGTAATATTAATTTAATAGGGGCTCCAAATAGAGGCTTATGGCTCCAAATTTCAGATTTCTAAGTAATAAAATTAAACAGCATAAGAAACTGAATTAAACATAAATGAACCACTAGCATGGCATTAAATGCTAGAAGAAAAGAAGTATAAAACTAAAACAACTCTAGTCAATTTCTATCTTTAACCTCTATAGATTGATAAATTCACCTATCAGGCAGATTGCCACAAGAAATGAACATATTTACCAAAGCAATTTATATATATGTGTGGTGTGTGTTGATTAAAAGATTTATACATAGGCTTCAGGAAATCATGAGGGGCATAATTTAACTTAGATAACAAGTAATTATACATAAGTTAATCAAGAATTACTTAGTTTCATTTATATTCTATGACATTTAAATTCAAAAATTTACAAAAATGTAATAGCCACATATAACTTTAAACCACCATAACTAATAGATCTATAAATTTACTAAAGGAAGAAAAAATAATTTTGCCTTCAAGATCAAATTCTTTAAAATGTGAAGCACCAAAGAATAATTACAATTAACAAAAGGAATAATCTATCCTACAATTGGAATGGCAGTCACCTGTACATCAGCAGACCATGGATGGATGACACATTGACAGCCAGCCATCTCCAAACGAATGTGAAAGGCCATAACAGTCTCTCTTAAGAAGACCAGAGAGGTTGTGTGTATAGGGAAACACATACTGCCAATAACAATTATATTTACAGAATTCATTTGAAAAATATTTGCTAAATTAAGATGCCAAGAGAAATAAAGTATTTAAAATTAATGTATATTTGTTAATTAATAAGAAGAGAGATGCTGAAACATGGTGATATAGGAACTACTACAATTTGAATCACATTTCACAATTCACAGTTTTGCTCACTCCTCAGAAATGCTAGTCAGATTTCACATCTCATGCCATTATGTCTTGATTTATCATTGAGTCAAGTGATCTATTTTCTGATCCTAATATATTTTTTAATATTTACCAGATATTTCTATTTCAGATTCTATTTACAAAATACATGAATCTTTTCTGCATCCTTCATCACATGGCAATTTTTCTTTAGCATGATAGTTAGTGGGGTTTCTTTATCCTGTACAATCATTACTAAATTATCTAATGTATTGTAACTTCTTTTTTGAACATCATGAGGCGTTTTTTTGTTGTTGTTTTTTTCTACAAAAAGTGAAATTTTTTAGATTATATTTTCTTCAGGTTCTTCTTACATCTAGAGGATGACCTACCTAGATCACATACTTCAAAATATTTTGTGGACATCTTATCTCAGATCTATGGATCAGATTACGGTGAGATATAGCTGCCAATACATTCATAGCTATTATCTTCTATACAAGGTATCACTGTTGATGAAATGGTTCTTTTAAGCCCATTAAATGAGGCCCAGAAGATGTTCCCACCATAATATGAACAGTTATTATTAACTAGTAGTTCTTCCTTTTGAAAATTTGGAATTAGGTTACTAGAACATTCATTCTGAAACTGATGTATAGGGTGGATTATTTTACAAGTGAACGATTTCTAACCTTCACAACATTATGAAAATCCTTGACGCCACATTCGATCATATTCTGTCTGATAGCCATTATTTTGAACTATTGCCCTGCATTGCAATTTCGATTCCAAAAGACTTCTTCTCTGAGAATTCTTATCAATTGCCTCCCATTTCTCTCTACAGGCTTTCCACAAACAGTCCAAAGAACATGGTCGCCTACTGCAAAGGGCCCATTTTAAAAACCCAAACTTACAAAAGCCCATCGGGATTGCGTCGGGGGATTGGACTGGTATATCAAAAAAAAGGAATTGCATTTATTGATGTATTTTGTTCAAGAGTTTTTAAGTAATCCACGGTCGACGTCCAGATGTGATTGGAATTTTGTCTTGGTGCACCCAAACTTGATTTATGTCTGGTCCATACAGGAAAGGAATTTTTTTTTTTTGGTATATTGGATCCAACATATTTTATAGTAGGGGTGTTAACTTTGACGTTGTTGGACACCTTTCTAATCTGGAATTTTCCCTTATAGCAGTATCCAGCAATGATCATGAAACCTCTCAGAAAACTTTGCCCACATTCTCGATACCATTTTTGATAATTTCTTTCACCCCTTGGCCTGTAATATATTATTCTGGACTTGTTACAGTCACTTAGGTACCCATATGTCTCATCCAAAGTCGTAACAAATTTCTGTTTATCGCCAGAAAGATATCACTCAATAAGATATTTTCGACAATTTGATATGTTGCTCTTCAACATGCTGCAGCAGCTTATGCACATGAGATTTGTGATGTTTAACCAGTTGCAATTTCTGGTGAATTATGTTATATAACATTGACTGGAGAGACCCTTACTTCTCTTACAACAATCCTTTGTATTTTCGGATTCTCTCCCATGACGAAGCGCTTCACTTTAACAACCACCTCTGAAGTTTGATGAGGTGCGGGTTTCTGCCTCGAGGGTCCTAGTTCATCCAACATTGCTGGTGTTTGACTTTTTCTTTTTTTATTTAATACATTGCCCACCCCTCCTTTCAAAAAGTGCAATCCCTGAGTTTTGAACATGCTTATAATTGCAGAATATGAAAATATAGCGTTGGAAAGGGCAGTAATGTAGTCCTACCAAAAATGACCTGGTTTTGGTGGCATTGTAATTGACGTATATTACCAATTAATGGAATGTTAGCTACTAAGCTGCCTTTATAATCCTTCGATGAATCACGGGTGTGCACCTCATGTGACCTGAGATTTTGCATATTGAAATCATTCACTTGTAGCGTAATCAGTCCTCTGTATTTTATTTATTTGATGTTACATATTGACTTCAATTAACTGAACAGCAACTAGGCAATTTTGTACAAGTTGGACTGCTTTTTACTATTATGCTTTTCTGTTGTTAGTGTTGTGCTGCAACTTTTGTCTTTTATATTATGCCTCTTTAAAATTCTTATCTAACAATGTGCAAATCAGTCTGTTTGCTGGTTACTAGAATGCAAATATTCATATCTTTGATGGGTAATTTTGGTATGTATCTAGTCTTAATATAATAACTCCAGTTGCTAGTTTACTTGGGCAACAGTCTATAACCCTTTATCTTGATATTAAGGAGATATTGTTGGCATTATTGCTTATCGTGCTCTTTCATCTGCAATCTGGCGATCAGCATTTTACAAGATTTATTTTCAGTAATATAAAAGTAATAATTCCTTTACGGCTCTTGTAGATTATTTGGACAATCCTAAAGAGCTTTCCTGGAAACTATTCATAAAATAAGTTGAGATGATATGCTACTTGACATATTCAGAAATCAGAAGATGTAAGATTTGATTACTGATTTTTTTTTAAGGAGTGAGTAGAATCATTTTAAGGATTACATATAATTATATTACAGCACATGTACCAAATTTTCAAAGAGGAAATTTGATTACTAATTAAGCTTACTAATTTAAATGAATGTAGGTGAGGTTTACAAAGTTGTAGAAGATTGAGGTTTCTTGAGTTTAGCAGTTTACAACAAGTGTTTTAATTTCTTGAATCTCATCAAGTTTTGAAGTTAGAGGATTGTTTATTTGCCAATTATCATTAGTAACAAGAAAATTAATTGAAGGAAAAAACATTTACCTAAATTTATCAACATCAGATGATATAATAAAATCAATAAAGTTCTAGGAAATTTCTTTGCAGTCAAGCAAGTGATTTATATTTAGCAATTTATCTTTAAACATTTTCCTTGGAAATGCAGCAAGGCTGTTGAAGACATTATCTTTCAGTGAATATCACCTAGAATTCCTCAAAATTCAAGAAGTATGTTTTGTTATTCGTGATGAGAAACAAAAGTCAGAAAGTTCACTTCACACTCTGATCTTTAGAAATCTGCAGCAAAACATTCATTGCATCCAAGAGATTGTTATTACTCTTCTTCTTCTAGACAAAATTTACAGAAGAGAATAGATGACAGCTACAAATCCTCAGATCATAATTTCATCACTGAAGACAGTACATTTTGATACCTTACAATACTGCAACATTAGAGCAGTCTTCTTCGTTAGTTTTGAAGAAGACTGCTCTACTGTTGCATTAAAATCTCTGAAGATTTTAACTCTTCACTAACTTCTGCCTAAAATTTTCTCCTTCCAGTTTATCAGCTTAATCCTCTCCAGATACTTTTTGATTTTATATATATATGCACACCTATAGCATGATCTCTTTCACTATTTATTTTATCTAGAAATCTTTCCTGGAACTTTTTTTTATCAGTTGATTGTCTTCGATTCTTCCCATTCACTCAACCAACTAAAACAACTGACTTATTTTATTTGCAATTAATGACTTTTATTTTTTGTAAAGTTGATATAATTTGATAATCATATTTCACTTCTTTTCATCTGATTCATCATCTTTTATAGAATCAAATATTTTCCTTAAAATTTTATTTGCAAATCATTGACATTAATCATCAGCCTTAGTGGTGTCCTAAATTTTAGTTGCGTAAAGCACAACAGGTCTTTACAATTCTGTAGACGTTTGACTTTGATCTGTGTAAAAGTCCCTTATGTGTAAGTGAATGTCAGAGCACCAAGAATGATCACTTTCCTTTATTAATTTGATTTTTGACCTCTTGTTTTTATTTTCGTATCATATGATATTATTGAAAAAAAGATTGGAGGTCATTTGTTCTTTTTAAATGTTGTGGCATCAAATAATATGCATTTGAGAATATGTGATTTTATTATTTCTTGAGAATTTTTTAAATATCATGCTTTGTCTTTAATTCTATATTTCAGATAAGGTTCTAAACAATGAGAATTTCTTTATCTCTCAAAGTATCAGTATCTTCTGTAAATCCTAAGATTTTGTTAAATCTTAGACACTTATACAACATAGAAATAATTTTCATATTCTTCCAGTAAACTCTTCCTTTTCATTTCTAGAGCAATATATTTACAAAAACTCCACATACCTCATTATAGTATTTAAAATAGATTTATTAAAAATACTGCAAATTGCAAATTTTCGAGAAATTTAAACCATCTTCTCTTTTTCAAACATAATAACATGATTGGAATGAATACAACAAAAACAAAAATGACTAGAAGCATAAACAAATTCTAAAAACTCGTGAATCAAATAATTTAGTTGTTGTTACAAAAATACATCAATAAGAAATCATTTAATTATTGAAAGCAATAAAAAAAAAATAATAGCATAACAAATAGAAAAATTCCCAATAATTAAAAACGTCGATTGTTGCCATTTTTGTACTATTTGTTTTTATTAATCAAACATACCCATATTATTTCATTTCACTGAGTTCAACAATTTCTTGAGTACAATACAGACCAAAAAAAAAAAAGCCTGTACAATACAAACAAGTCAAGCAGGTGTCCATCCTATTCTGATTCAGATCCATCGTGATATTATAATTCTGTGTTAATTTACTTCAATACTAATTCATCCCAAAATACAAGAGTATATAAAGTTTAATATACTATTAAATACATTACACTCTTATAATGTAAAGAGTTAATAAAGTTAGTCATTTTTAAATGTATATATAGAGATAGTAGTTTGATTAAATTACAGTTATTAAGCATTGCCACCTACAGCTGTTTACAGTCAAGGCCATTCCAGCTTCTTTTTTTTTGTTTCTTCCACTTTGAGCACTATATGTACAGCTAACAAACATTGATGAAATTTTTATAATACTGGGAATAAAATATTACTTTTTTTTTGTCAAAGAAGTAAAGTTGGTGAAACCTGTTCAATTCAAATATGTTTTTAGATTTTTTTCCATCATGCCAGGATTTTATGTGACACAGTTACAATTTGGGAAATGTATGTAATATCAAATGTATTCTGCCTTACCTAAAGAGTAACAAGTGGAGGATTTTCTGTTATATTTCACCTGTGAAATATCTCTCTTAATTGCCAAACAATAGTCAGTCAGTATAATAGGACTCCACTTGCCTTTGTACCTCTTTTCAACCATTGAAATCTGAAGAAAGCACTGATGAATGCTTGTCACTGACAGATCCAAGATTTTCTGGAAAGAAATCTTAAGTGCCAGTCCAAGAAATGGAGTTTTAAAGACATATTACATCCCATGGTTTTGTATGATTTCATATGTTAATCACTATATCATGATAGTTTCTACCTTTCAAGTTTTCAAGGGTTGCCATGCTGCATTTTCCATTTCACTTAAATGGTCTTCAAAATTTTCATCTTGCATTAGGTATCTTATTTGAGGCCTAACAAATATTTCTCCTTGATGCATCACTAACTTTCAGAAATTTATGTTTCAAATACATAAAACCAGCACAATTTTGATCCATTGTCTTGACAATGTTTTTTACGAATCCCAATTTGATATATAAGGTAGGAAAGTAAATTTTTTCAGAATTGACTAGTGGGATATTAACCATATTTTTCTGTTCAGAAATGAATAATTCACATTTCGGCCATAACTTTTGGATGTAATGGTTCTTTCTATTTCTACTGTCTCATTCATACAAAAAGCAATAATGCTTTGATTCTCTGATTGAACTTAGAACTTACCTATGTAACTTAAGCGTAGTACTTACCTATAATGTTGAGTGTTTAACATCCAAAAAAATTATATTATATATGTCAAATAACAATAAATAAGTATTTTTTTTTTTATTTATTTTTTTTTTTTTTGCCAATGTCCGGGCTCTTAGTATTTATACTATTGGTCTCAACAAGGGATGAGAAATGTGAGCATTTAGCCGACAAAAGTGTTGGCCAGAGTACTCCGTAGGAGGCAGCTCACACTATACCCCTAGAAACAGATGAAACACAGAAGGAGAAAGTAACATCCACGCTGACACCGGGATTTGAACCCAGGTTCCGACACAGCAGCCTCATGGCAGACCACCATCTAGACTGCTCGGCCATGCCAGAACGGCACAAATAAATATCCTATCCGGTATCATAGAAAAATGAATGAAAAAAAAAAAATTAAAAACACCTAAAATCCAAATGTTAAATAAGGAGTTATAAAAAAAAAAAAAAAAAAAAAAAAATTATAGGTGATGGAGGAATTTTAATTACATATTTGAGTAAAAAGTACATTATAGACACCAATTAATTTTCATGTGACACTATAGAAGTTTTGAAGAAAATTGCATTCTAGATAAAGAGTGTGTTGTAAAATCTATAACATTTATTGCAGATTTATCATATCAGTAAGAAGGATATTCATTCCTCAGTTCATTCTAATAACTGCAACTTAGAAAATAGTGTAATATATGCTAAACTATACCATTTTTTGCAGTAAGAAATGGCTTGCTATTTAATGTCTTTTTTTTTCTGGATGTGTAGCATAGTCTATCTTACATCTACAAATTTTTATTTTCTAGAAAATAAGACTAGATGTATCATAGTTAGCCAACATTAGAAAGTTTTACACTTAGCTGCTGTTCCATAGTTTTAATACTCCATTTTGATATGAAATTTTGTTCCTTGACTTCTATTGTTTAATTTGGATAATGTTGGTAGTAAATATGTTCCTTGAATTTGTGAAGTAATCAAGTAGAGAAATGTCTATTTTGAACATAAAATTTTTTATTAGAAGTCATTAACTTATTTTTTAGTGAGGTTCTCCCAAATATGATACACCATAAATATTTCATTTGCAATTTACATTGCTATAATTGACATTCTAATGTATTTGTTGAAATAAATGAACAGAAACTGCAAAAACTTCAATGAAATAAATGTATTCGCTTTGGTTAACTTTCCTGACTACAGTCATTCCGATGGACTGCTTTCTTTGTGTAGCCAGGGGAGTTTATATGGGAAAAAAACTTGCTAGATGGTGATACAATGAATTTTCAGGAATTCCCCGCTTCGGCAAATTTCTAGAAATATGCAAATTATAAATACAGTTATTTGGCTGCTTTTAAATAATTAAAAATAAATAATAAATAAAATAACAAAATTAATCAACAAATAATTTGTGATATTTTCCCCCTTCTTAAAGAGTTCTCCATCTCTTGTACAAGATACCATCTTGTAGACTGAAACCACGATTCACATATCTTCCATTGTTTTGGACATCATCGATAATTGCTGAGTTGCACATCCATTAGCTGCTCATCCATGATGCTTTGGAGATCTTCAATAGCAGTAACATCTTGGCATTCCTCTCAGCATATTTCAGGAAGAGGATTATGGGACAGACAGTCTGCATCCAGATGTTTTTGGCCAGATGTGTATCGATGGTGATCTCGTAGTCTTGATGACTGAGAGCCCATCATACTAAATGACCTGAAGAATCTTTAATGTTCATGAGCCAGCAAAAGGCATAATGGTCACTTACTACTCGAAATGATTGACTGTAAGGGTATGGACGAAATTTGCTAGTAGTTAAAACTACTGCTAGGCATTCCATTTCTGTTGTTGAATAGTTCATTTCGGCTGGGGTTAGAAATCTGCTGGCATATGCAGTTACCTTTTCTTGGCCATTCTGTTGCTTGACAAGCACAGCACCAATTCCATATCTACTGACATCTGTATGAATTTCTGTTGAAGTTTGCTCAAAAGTTATTGATAACTGCCAATCCTTTCTTTATTCATCAAGGAAATCAACCCAAAAGACAGCAATCTTAACTGCAACTGGTTCAGTTTATCATACATTCCCTTAACTGCTTCGTTATCAGCAAGTTAGTCCTTCATTTTTATTTTATTCCTCTTCTTGTTTACTATATATGGTTTCCTTTTTGCCATCTTGAAGCCAGGATGTCTTCATTCATGACACATTGCCAAGAACTTTGCAGGGAATAATAAAAATTGGCTTTGATCAACAAGCGGAATTTCTATTGCCTGATATGGACATGTCTGACTAATCCCGAGTCCACCTATCCTTTTATACTTGGATCCTTCCCTGTTTTTATATCCCCATTGATAAATGAAGAATAATAGACAGTTTGAAGCCCCAAGGGGTTAGGTAACTGCTTCCATTTCTACAGAGGATTGTGGTCAGCTAACATTAGATTGTGATTGAAACTGATAATGCCTTTTTGTCACAATGTAGGTAAGAAACATAGATTCACCTTACATTTAAAATGTCCATTTTTCAATTAGCAATGTAATTAACAATTCAGATTGAGCCTTCTTTTATTTATTTATTTATTTATTTATTTATTTATTTATTTATTTATTTATTTATTTATTTATTTATTTATTTATTTATTTGAAAACTAGTTTCAGAGAACATCACAATTTAAACACAAACATGACTGGTTCACATATAAAATATAAGTGTTATCATATGAAAATTATAATATCTCGTAGATAACTTGTTGAGAACATAGTGGTTAATTGAAAAAAATGTATTTGTCTTTCACTGAAGTAGTTGGTTTGTGTTATATTTACTGTAAAGTTGCATCAGTTGATTAGAAAAAAATAGTTTTGGTCATTTTCATTTTTTATTCTTGCATTCCTATATCATCAAGGATTTGCTTATGTTTCCTTTTTCCCCTGCAATATAACTAAAAACGTTTCAATTATTCAATATCATTACCATTTACAATACCTTAATTGCTTAAAAATCATCTTACTTTTTTTTTATAAGCCTTCTTCTCTTTGTGTTATTAGTTTGCATTATCAGAAGAATAGTAATAAATTTCAAAGAAAATTCATGAAATAATCATCTTATTTATTTAAAGTTTAAGCACTGAACACCGATTAATATTAATGCAAAAAAATGGGGGAGAAAATCTAATCAAACTGGATTAGAAAATAAATTCAACTGTTAACGTGTGGAAAGAAAATCAAACAACAAATAAAAATATCACACACATTTAAAAAACAACAAAAAACATATTACTATAACCAGGACTTTTGATCTGTGGAAAACTTCATGATCATCTTCCTGATTTATGGTAATAAGTTTTTTTGTTATTTTTTAAATGTTAGATTAGAAGATGAAAACTTTGCTCTTTTTTTTTTTTTTTTTTTAAGGAAAAAAAAATCTTTCTTTATTGCTTTACTGTTAAAAGCCATTATCAAAGATTGATTATTGTTTCAAGCAATGAAATAAAACCACTTTATATAATTGCTTATTAAGATCTCAGCTGATAATTATTAATAATCATCATCATTCTCAGTCAACAGTCTATTTGGCCATTGTCACAAGTAAGTTCTTTCGTTATTCAAGTTCAGGAAAACATTTACTATTTTGGGAAGTAAATGCTGCATGAGCCACATCTTATTACTTTTTATGATTTATTTAGGTTTATGTATTGATAGTGTCAATCTGCTTTTAGCTTTTTTTTTTTTTTTTTCCTGAATTATGTTTAACTTCAGGAGTAATTGTAGGGAGATGGTGCATTCACTGTATTTTTTTTTTAATGCCTGTTTACTGTACATCAGTTAAGCACTGGTTGTTAAACTAGCAAAACTGCATTGTTTCTTCTTTGTTAAAACCAAACATTTCTGGTAGGCTCAGTATTATAGCCTTCACAACTTTATAACCTGTGGTTTATGAAGCTGTTGATTAAAGCAGATGCTCTGAATCACATTTATATCAAATGCACATTACAAGAAATGTAGTCTTGGGGAAATCTTTCCATGTGGAATCACAGAATGCCTAACATTCAAGTAGGCAGTGGCGTACCGGGGGGGGGGGGCTGCCCCGGGCCCCCACCTGGGAGGGCCCCCATCAGCCAGCCTAGGGGGCCCCACCAAGGAGGTTATTTCCTTTTTTTTTTTATTGTAAAAGCAAGACTAGGGGGCCCCCTCCACACAAGATTTCCTTTTTTTTTTATTGTAAAAGCAAGTCTAGGGGGCCCCATCTATAACTCCCGCCCCGGGCCCCCAAAGGCGTTGGTACGCCACTGCAAGTAGGTTGTCTCTCCCTAATATGTGCTATCTTTCACCTCAGGGGAAGACGACACATTATTTTAATCTTATATTATAGTATGATGAAATTACCACAAGTTTCTTATTTAAAAAATAAAGTCAAAAACTAAACTAAGATAGACAAGATAAACTATCTAAAATGTATGTTGATGACTTACAAATTTATACTTTAAACTAAACTTGAAATTCTATAACTGACTGACAAAAATTACAGAGTGATGTCATATATATGTAATCATACCAAAAGCAAAAGAAAAAACTGCCCTAGAGATGTGTTTACACAAAAGAATTTTCAAAATAGTAATAAACTTCAACACATATTGTTATTGTTTACTTGCTTTCTTAGTTGTTATGGTCTCAGCTCTTTAATAACTTTTTGGTTCAATTTAGAAAGCTTAGGTTTCATGTTTTTTTATTTATTATTATTTTTTTTTTTCAGTTTGTAAAATTTTAAATTCCTTTTTTTTAATTGTATTTTTTAAGCCTTTAAATTAATGCAAGTTCATTTCCATTGTTTATGGTTTTTTGAGAATAATTTTGATCAGATTTCTAAAGGACCTTTTCTTAGCTTTGTTGTTACAGATGGTGAAAAAAAAAATACATTTTTCTTTTTAATTTAAACTTTCCAGGATTTGAAATAAAAGATTTGAAAAACAATAGTGTGGATGTAATTCCAGTAAAAACTTGAAGTTTTCTAGTGAATGTTCTTGGCTATCCATATGGCATCACGTCTTGAAGGAAAACACCCTTGCTGACATTTTGTCTTTAGTATCAGAGACATCTTCAGAGTTTGACATGCTCCGGCATCTTCTTTCTCAGCCGGAGATTATATACATGTTCAGAAACCCTCAGAGTCTCCCATGACACAGCAAGCTCCTACTAGTTTTAGGAACTATTCAGAAGCCCTGGGCATGTATTTAATCTCCTTTTGAGCAAGAAGAAGCTAGTTGAGAAGAACATCTTTAGGTGAGGCGTAAGTCAGTTGGGACAACAAGGAAGTCTAAGTTCAAATCGTTCTGAAAGTGTTAAAAATATAACGAAAAATCTGAAAGTTTAAAATATGACAGTTTAAATGTGAATGAATCATATTCTACTATTCTGGAGTTTTATATGATAACTGAATTAATTATATTTCAGCTCAAAATAGGCTTCTTTTCGAAAGAATTTCCTTTCCATTAAATTATTTTAGCTTAAAAAAGCTCTCATTTCTCATTCTATGAATAAATAAAGAAATAATCTATTTCCTGATTTCAAAATTTCTTTTACTTTCCCAATAGCTGAATTTTAAAAAACTAAAAACCATAAACCGTAACTATCAAATTTGTGGTTTTTATTTTGTTAAAGTTTAACTATTGTGAAAGCAAATGAAATCTTGAATTCAGTTACTAGATTATTATTTTATTTATTCATAGAATCAGATACGGGAGCTTTTTTAAGCTAAAATAATTTAATAGAAAGCAAATTCTTTCGAAAAATTAGCTGATTTTGAGCTTAAATGTAATTCATTCAGTTATCATATAAAAATCCAGAATAGTAGAATATGATTCATTCACATTTAAACTGTCATATTTTAAATTTTCAGATTTTTAGTTATATCTTTAACACTTACAGAACGATTTGAACTTAAACTTCCAAATCATCCCAACTGATTTCCGCCTTAAGATGTCTTTGACACCTAGGGATGAAACTTCAGTAAGGCAGTAGCATTCAAGATTCCTTCAAGATGTAGCTCCACCCAGATGCAACTAATTCCTGCAATTACTTTATTCATCATTGCTAGTTTCTATGTATAGTTTAGTCAAATCCACAAGCTGAGTTTATGTATCATTTTTATTTTTATTTTATTTTTATTTTTTTTACTGGAATAACTGATTAATATTATTCTAACAACAGTATCACTCCTTAAAACATTTTCTGCAGTGCTTTAAGATGCTTTCCTGACTGGCCTATAATCTTACCATTTTAATCTTATCATGTTAAAATCCACTCTGTGTGTGTCTTTTTTTTAATGCTTTAGACTATTTTTAAATAGCACATTATTCAGAAAGGTAACTCTATATTCAACAACAACTCTAGATTACCATTTTAATACATGTAAATGTGAATATTGATCATGTCTGTCTGTTCCTTATATGCTATTTGACCTATCTAGGCCAAATTTTGCACAGTGATCGTTGAGGGTCTGCAGATATTATAGGGTAAATGTTGGTCTGAATTTTTTCATAGAAGTGGGTGTTCGTTCCCTTTTCTCCCCCAGTCTTAATGTAAGGTGCTACTCCTCTTTATAAAATGGACCAATATAGAGAAGCCCAATGTAATGCTTTTTTTTTTTCTGGGTAACTTGAGAAGAAATAGGAGGGATAGCACTGGAATATGGTGGACAAAATTTTGAATTTTCCCAGAATGCTGCATAATCAGGCAAGTTTTTAATAATATTGCTAAACATGGACTCCCCATTTGCTTGTTTTCAATTTGGCAACAACCAGACCAAGAACTTTGAAAAATGTTTCTACATTATGGCCCAAAACAAACGACACTGAACCGTTTTGAACAGAAAACGCTGCAACCAAAAGAATAATCAACTGTGGTTGTTGAAAAATGCATATTCAATGTGATCTCCTTGGCACTCTTAAGCAGTACTCTTAGTGGTTGCGTAGGTTGTCCACCATGTCCTGGAAGAGAGGTTGCTCCATTCCCCTAAAAGTTGTTGGAATCTTTTGCCGCAGCTCAGCAATGTTTGCCAGAGGTTGTCCTTGAAAAAGCAATTCCTTCAGCATTCCCCAAATGTACGCATCAGGTGGAGTTAAATCAGGGGAATGTGAGGGATATGGAATGTTTGCTCCACAGGATATCACGTGATTTCCAAAGATGTCATGAAGTAGCCGAAATTATTCCCTCGCTGTATTACACATAGCCCCATCCTGTTGAAACCACTGGGAATGAAGACGTAAGTGTCATGCTCGGCAGTAACGTTGGAGGTCCCTGAGAAACGGCGTGATTACCTGTTCTCTATAATGCACCATTTGCAGTCACCGGATTCTGTTGGTCATCCTCAATGAAGTACAGACCAATGATGCCATTTCCAGAGATCGCACACCATATCGTCACCCGTTCACTGTGGTCTGGTGTTTCAATAATGATGTCTTGTCAGGCGAAACCAAGAAATCGGGTTGTTTTCTTTATTAATGTAGCCATTCAGATGAACATGACACTCGTTCGAAAACCAAACATTAGCTAAAAATCCAGGATCATGATTTTAATTTGTTGTTACTGTTACGAGACGGCTGGTGCAACCTTTCCGTTGTGCGAGTACACTTCCAGTTCGATGGAATTTATCGATGACGGATAGCATAACCTTGTTCGTGGGTGCTGGACAGTTAAAATGCTCCCGAGATTCCACAACGTGTAGCAGGCTGGGTCCATTGCCACAGCCTGTTCCATATTTTCGGATATAGTGCTCCACAATAAACACTTTCTCTTCGGTAGTCACTACCATAGCAACAGTTATTAATCTCACATCCATAATCATTCCTGTTCCGAATACAACAATCGCCTACGTATTCATATTGCAGTGCCACCTTTCACGTGGTAGCCGTGCGGTCTAGATGTCGGTCTGCCGTTGAGGCCAGTGTGCCGGTACCCGGGTTCGAAACCTGGTCGTGGCATGGATGTTTCTTTCTTCTTCTGTTTCTCCTTCTGTCCGTTCCAGCGGGTATCACTTGATGCTGCCTCCCTTGGCGTACCCTGGGCAACGATTCATCAGTTAAAGGCATCATATCTCGCCCCTAGTTGTGGCCTAAAGAAAGCTGATCAAGCTACGAGCCCGGGCATTTGTAAAATAAAAAAAAAAATCTTTCACGGGTGGTCATATTGTTCAGTGTCGTTTGTTTTCGGCCATACTGTACAAAGTAAAAGTGTAATTTCTGCAGTAACAGTTTTATATTGGAAGTTTGTTACATTCCATACATACATACATACATACATAACTACTATTAAAGAAATTCACAGTAGAACAGATGTTCTGACCTGAAATCAACTTTGTTGGTAGTGGTCCGTTTGTTTCTTTGTTTAGGCTAAAGTAAAACATATGTTGAAACTAATTCAAAATTTGTATTGCTCCTACAATAGATCTATTTGCTTTTAATCTAAACCAGCGGTTTCCAACCTTTTTCAGCTGGCGACCCACTTTTCCTTATCGTTTTTCAGCTGGCGACCCACCTTTCCTTATCGGAATACCTCCATATATATGTAGGAATAGAAGAATATAGAATAAAACCATATTTTCTGATGGTTTATTCGATGGTTTCTGATAGTTTTAGGATCAAGTCGCGACCCACCTGTAACCCTTCCGTGACCCACCGGTTGGGAAACGCTGATCTAAACTACTGGTTCTGGATTTGTTAGTTTGTTATTTTCTCAGGTTTTATAAAAGTGACATTTGTTTTATTTGCAGAGTCCCAAATATTAGGGGCAGTCAGCACACATAGAAGTTGAGGCGCTCAGAATTTAGTGGCATTGATGTTTACTGACAATAGTGACATCTGTCTTGAATGAGGGCAATAGAGTGACAACTCTAACTTTAAGTGCTATTTGTTTGTTTATTGTGCTGGAAATAAGGTGAGCAATACATGTATTTGCCCACTATCGGAAATAGAGGCGAGTAAAGAAGAACAGGGAGGTGTGGTTCTTTTTTTTTTTGGCTGCTGAGGGTGTTGGTGGATGAGAAATTCATCGTCGCATGTCTTTTCTGTATGGCAAACACTGCTTGTCACATTCATGTGTGCTGGAATAGCATAAGAGATTCCAAGAGGGACGCGTTTCACTTCAAGACAATCTGCGCCCAGGACAGGCCCATTATGTCATTATTCCTGAAGTTATTGAGCTGGTTGATGGTCTTATCTGTAAAAACCGATGGATCACAGAGGAAGAAATTCGTGTTTTGTTGGGGATAAGCCATGGCTCCATACACGGCATTATCAAAGATCACCTGCAGTTCCGAAAAATTTACACGCAGTGGATGCGATATCAACTGATGGTTGAACAAAGGACTCAGAGAATGGCTCTATCTCTGGGTCACCTGCAGCAGTACCACGAGGAAGATTATGACAGCCTAAAGAGAGACAGTCATGGACATCGATTTGAAATGGACGAGGACATGTGCGACTGGGTAAGATTGTGGATCCGTCAGCAGCCTCAAACCTACAAGAATGGAATTGACCATCTTATCTCCCAGTGGGATAAATGTATTAACGGTTTTGGAGATTACTTTTGTGGTAATAAATTTCCAATGACACTTTTTTGAGTCTGACCCATTTTCATTTGACTGCCCATAATATATCAGATAACTTTAATTAAAGCAGGTTAATTTCTGATTCTTGACATTTTTAGATTTCATCTTCACCTCTTCTACAATCATCTCAAATAGCGATACATGTAAAGAAACAGTGACAAGTTAATTGAGTGACTGTCCATTCACTAGTTCCACTGAAATCTTAAAGACTCCATTCTTCATAATCATTATTTTCATCTGAACTGCAACATTCTTTTTGAAGATTTTCCAAAATTCTTGGAGCCTGTTAAAGTTTAAAAGATAATTTTTTAACTTCCTATTTTTCTATAAAGCCTGTATCTCATTTTCATCTTTTGTTTTTCCTACATTTTTCTCTCTGTCTCTTCTTTATTATTATTGTGTTTTCAACTTCTTGATTTAGGCAGAGTAATTTTCAGTAGTCTTCCGACTCATTTGCTCATCTCTCATCAGAAGATATTTCAATTTTATCCCCTTCAAAAATTATTCAGAGGTCCTGTGAATTTCTCATCTTCTTTTACAGTAATTTCCCCAAACTGTGATCCATGGTACAAATATCTATTTACAACACTCAAATGCAATATTGGTCCAAGATTTATTTTAAACTATTGTTTACATAAGTAAAGTACAAGTTAAATTCATTTGAATTTGAAAATCAGAGAATTCGGATTTCTGTAACTATCAAAAATATATCCAAGAAATAGGAACATTAAGGGTCAGGTTATGCCCCATACTAATATTGATAAAAATAGTGGAGTTAATCTGAGAATGTGGTGGAAATCTGAATAAGTTGGTCTGTATTTCCAAAAGAAAAGACATTGTAATTGTCAACTATGAGAATAAATATTGGATGCTTATTGTGGTTAAAATTAAAATCTCTGACAATTAGTGGCAATATTAAGGCCAATGAATAAAGATATACTGAAATATGAACTTTTAGAAATCATCTGTAAAACTGACTCTCCCGTTAAGATTTCCTGCATGTGGGAATTTCATTTCAAAAATGACCTATTTACCTATTCAACAAATGAGTATTTCTTCATTGCATTTGAAGTTATGGAATAAACATTTCTGTAATAAGTTAACAATGTTGTTTTTTTTTGTTTTGTTTTGTTTTGTTTTTTTTTGTTTTTTTATGGATGAATCACAGTTTAAAAAAAGGGGTCCAATATTGGCCATTTTGACACATAGTTTTGAACAATATATTTATATTTTTATTTTCTGAAAATTCTGTTAGAGAAAAATAAAATTGTAGGTCTTACTCTGTGCATTATTTCCAACTAATACTAAAAACAAAGAAAAGAAAATATTAAGTTCTTTTCAGCAAAAAATATGAAACATGGACCAACATTCAGGGGAAATTATGGTATCTTGTACTACTTAGAAATGTCAAGCCACAGGCAGAATTCAACCTGAACACAATAATTACAAATTCACCTGTTTTCAGACAATCCTAACAATGGCTCTTTATTCTTCTTTCCAGAAATGCATATTTTATTCCAAGCTATTTTTATTAGATACTTTTTGCAGTATGCAGTGCCTGTGTAAACTCTTCTTCCATCTCCCATTTGTTCATATTCGTTGAAAGCTTTGATGCTGATCAAGAAGATTACCTTGAACTGAGGTTCAAATATCAATGGACAATATTCTTTAGCAACATTTTTTTTTAACTTTCCTGCATCAGAATCAGCTTCGTACTGATGTCATTGGAATCTTTTATTTTGGAAATACACATATGAAACTTTTGTTCTTTTGCTGCTCACTGACTGAATGACCTTCAATGATGCAACTGATGCTTGTTAATTAAGTCTGTGATAACAACAGCAGTGATTTTTTTTAAGAATGAAAATTACATTTCAGCTACTAATAATTTGAACAACACAACTTTCCAAACCAACATATCAAAAACTTAGGATGCACTTATTATCGAAAGCTTGCAACAAAGATATCTAAGTGGGAATCCTTCATTAGTTATAGATTGGAAGACAACAAAAATACTACAAAATTAAACATTTCTTGATTGACCATAAATAAGTAATAGAAATGTGCTTTATGATAAAAAAAAATACTATGCTTCTTTAATTCTCTTCTTAAAATCTTGCATTTGTTCTGCATGACGTACTAATGAGGATTTACAGCCATAATTATTATCCATAGATCATTTACGCTGCATACAATGCCATAATAATAGCATCAGTTTTTCTTAATATCTTGTTACTTACTTTTATATTTGTTGGGAACTTCACTTTTGCTTGTTTTCTTTCTTTTTTCAAATGAATGATTTTTATAAATAGTTTTCTTAAATTTTATAACTTTTATCATAATGTTTAAAGACATAAAACTGAACGAGAAAGATGAAAATAATAAAACACTATTATATTATAGTATTTTACTGTGGAACAAACTTATTAATCTTGGTTTCAGGTTCTAAATATAATCAGATTTATGAAATATCAACATATAGAAGGAAATACAACTTTAAATTAATATTTCATTTAGATCTCATGAAATTAATGGAGAGAAATATTGGAGATATTATCAGCAGTATAACATTAAGATTTTGAAGTTTCTGAAATTGAAAGTTTTTAAAAATCATCTCTAAAAGTAGTTATTAGAAAGGGAATAATCATCTGCACAGCATTACAATTCATATGATTTGTTAAATTTAGAATAAATAATTTTTCTCTTTTTGTTCTTGAAATGTAATAAATCTCATAAGTGCATCTGAATTAGGACTTCCAAATATGATAAACCCGATACTAGTATTACTGCTGCTGTTTGTATGAATTTGCAATAAGCTTATACACATAATTATAATCTCAACATTTTGATATTGATTGTCTATATTTCTGTTCGTCTGATGCTGTTTGTCGCAGTTGCATTTTAATACATGGCATGTAATAAAATTTAACTAGATCTTTGATACTGCTATATCTTATTCATGCTATATGTTCACTAACACATTTTTCTGCATTCTTCTGCACAAAATGACTTGCTCTTCGTCTTTCATTGCAAAGCAAATTGAAACATCCATATGTTTCAGATAAAATAGATAGAATTAGATAGAATTTATTTTATTATAATCTTAATATTAGCAGTGCATTAACAATTTAGTACATCACAATTTCAATAATTATCATATAAACGTAATTAGATATTATTATTTTTTTTTTAGTTATTGAACTATTATTTTCTGAATCATTTACATAGTTCATTAAATAGGTTCAAATTTAATAAACTTTAAGTTAAAAAATTTATGTTTATTTATTTTGTGTTGCTTTATTTTCTAAGGATAATATAAAATCCCCATGTTTCAGATTTGTCCTGCGTGAAATTTGAATCCTGAGCTAAGAGCTCAACATATTTGGAAAATAAACATCCAAGAATTTAATGTCTATGATATCGTCCTGTTTTGAAGACGTCTAGACTCTTCATAATGCATGGAATATTATTATCATCCAGTTTATATTGTATGAAATCCTTTGCCAGAGAGATGACTGCAGCTAACTTGCTACTCAGTGACTGATGGAATATGGAGTTCATTAATTTGTTAGTTAATAGATGTATTTTGTTTTGTTCTGTAACTTGTATTATTCTCAAAAGAAAAAGCCTCCCCTCATTTTATTTATTTTTTCCTGCAGGTTATTTATATAGATATTCCTGCTCGGAATGATTTTGTATCAGACATGATACAAAAATTTCAAATAATTTAATTATTTCTTTAAATATATCCTTGTAGTCAATGTCTGGACAATTAAAATTTATTTAAAAAAATTTGTTTTGTGATTGTGCTCTTATTTTATGTTATTAGTTTTTTATTAGTTTTTTTTTTTTTTTAACAGAATAGGTTAAAATAACTACACATTATTATGAGGTCATATAATATTTATTGGAAAAAGAAGTGAGGCAGTGCGATCTTAATTTATAGCAAAACTTACAAAAATATGTGAAAGTATGAGAAAATTATTTTTATCTTAAATGAAAATAAAGGCCATGACAGTTTCATCATGGATTCAAAGTAACCGTTGTTGCTGTGAAAAAGGAAAACAGTTTAACTTGAACAGGTTAAGGCTTTAGTCTATTTAAAATTCCATATTACTTTATTTTTTTGCTTTTTTTTTTTTTTAATTTTTTGCAATAAGAAGTCTTAAGCATCCCACTGATTTAAAGAATGTTAAAAGAAGTTGCATATTTTGCCAATTAAGTTGATCCTTTAAAAATATATTATTTTTCTTCTGAAAGTTAGCTTGTTATTGAATTAATTACAGAAACTATCTATTATCAGTTTCATATCAATCACTCAGGATATCTAATTGTAACAGGGTGTCTAGCAACAGGGAAATCCGGGATTTGTATGGGAACTTTTGGTTGACATGAAATGAATGGGAAATGTCCTTAAAAATCAGGGAAATGTCCTTAAAAATCAGACTATGTCCTTAAATTTTCAGCATGATGTCAGGCCTCGGAACAGGTTTTTTTTTTGGTTAAACAGACAGGTTTACAGGGTTTTTTTTTTATTTTTTGGTTAGGAAAAAATGTTCTTAAATTTTTGTGAATATGTCCTTAAATGTAAAGGAATTGCCTTAAATTTTTTTGTTTGAGATTCAGTAGACACCCTGTATAACTTCATTGTGTGTGTGCTTGTGTCAGTCAAAAAAAGTATCATCCAAAGCAAAAAAAAAAAGATGTATGTTAGTACTTCTTCGACGTTGCTTATAAGCCTGAAGTTTTCCAATAGCATTCCCTTAGTTACCCTTAGTTCTGCTACATTTCAGAATGCAGGAATAAGTTCCTGAGTATGGACTTATCTTTGGTCATGTTTTAATGTGTTGTGGGGTCTTTTCTTACTTTGTTAAAGTTAATTTTAAAAACTACATTGAAAATTCTTGGTTCTTGTTTAAGTCTGGGTAAATATAGTTATTATATTAGTATTTTTACATTTTTTTTCTTTACTTTTAAGAATATAAATTTTTCCTAATCAACATGACACTTACTTTTAAATGTATTAATGAATATGGGAATATAATTATGGATATCTTCTGCTTGTTTTCCCTGGGAATTATCATAAATAATAATCTTATATGTTGAAAATAACATAGCTTACTGAAATTTATGTTTTGGAACATTTTCTGAAATACACTGGAATGCTTCTAAATTCATTTTGATTTTTAATACTTAAAAAAAAAAAAAAAGGGGGGGGGGGGGAAAGCCTGGTTTGACTTTTACTCTTGACTTTACATTTCTTTTTGAGAATTTAATTTCTATTTGTGCTAAGATTATTCTAAACACAGATATGTAATGCTCATAATTAAATTATAGTTGTAATGCAGTGTTAATCAAATAGTGAATTATTATTATTATTATTTTTAATATCTTCAGTATACTTAGTGCCATTTGAGTCACGACTATTCATTTCTAATAATATAAACAGCAATCACATTAATGTGTTAGTCATTATTAAAACCCAATATTATTTAATAATCAGTCATATAAACTTCAGCTGGACTGATTGCTAGATATTCTCACCCCCTTTTTTTTAAATTTATTTAGTTCACGCTTTTGAGTTTGATAAATGAAATATTAGAATTTGACCATTGTAGACAAAAAGCAAAATAATTGGTAATTTAAAATTTACTATAATTTCCTACAAGATAAATTTGAAGTAGAAATAAATTTTACATTTAAATGTCTTTTTTGTTGTAGTCCTTTAAAATAATAAGGAGTGCGGTTTCTCCAGAATTGCCAATAGAAAATTTCGCTAATATATTAATAACCTCAAATATAATTAATTGCTAGGAATCATTTTTTTTAACTAAAATTTTATATAACTTTTAATTAATATTATTGCTTTCACTTTTACTCGTTTCTGAAATTCTGATCGCATAAAAATTTCAGATTTACTAGTTCTTAGAACTTGGCTAATTAATGTCATATTCATTTCAAGTCATTTGAAATCATTATATAGTCAAATTGAAAGCATGAAGAATGTGTGATACCTGAAACATAGAATTTATTAAACTTTGTTTTAAGTGACACCTAGCATAATTGAATTTGTAATTATCATGAATTTTTAGTAGAGCAGTTATGATCTTGACTAAAATATTTTGATTTTCTTGGTGAGCTTGTTCTGTTTCCCAGTCACTCCTTTGTACTTAATAGCTTACCTGTATAAAATGATTACACTATATACATGAATATGTTATTGAAAATAATGATAAAAATATCATTATTATTTATTAGTATTTTAAAGTAAACTATTTATTCGTAAAATCACATTTAACTATATATTTTATTTAAGACAATCTGAATTATCACATTAGATTAGTTATTTAGAAGTTTTCATGCCATATTTTGTCATGATCTACAGTTCTTTTTAAGTTCAAACACATAATGATTAGAGGTGATTTTTTTTTTTTTTTTAAATATCAAAGTAATTGTTTTATTTGATTTACTTATAAAGATTTGATTTCTTGCAAAATACACTCAGGAACTATACTTAAATCAAGGATTAGGCTGGTCACATGTTCCAAGAGTTCAGTATGATGAGTCAATAAGAGTTATATTTTTAGGGACAGAAAAGATATTTACTTCTCCGTATACTCTCATGAAACAAGACTTTGGTTAGAGATTGCTGATCAGGATAGATAAAACAGAATATATAATCTCATGTAGTAAACAGGCTGTAATAGAAAACTTGTACATTTGATCATTTTTTATTGATGATCAATTTATAGCTTTTCATTTCAAATAATATTGTCTTGTATGAGTTTTATGAAAACCTGATGGAAAACTTGCATACATTGAAGAGCAAATAAGGTTTCATCTGCAGCAGAATTTTTAATTATCCATGTCTACACTAACCAAGGTCTCTTTTAACCATTACCTATTTATTAAAAGCCGAAATTTTTACAAAGTTCATTTGTCTGCTCGTATGTCCTTAGTCTGCAATGTTCATTAAGAGGTTTGAACTACTGTGTACGAGAAAAAAACCAGTGATAGGTTGTCATTTCATATTGTTGCTACCAGCTTGTGTAATCATTCAACGTTCCAGTATGCACTTGCTTTACTTGTGGTTGTGATGTAAAGCTTACAGTATTTTATAAATTTATGAAGTAAAATGGCAAGTTATAGTAAGGAATCTAAAAAACAAAAGAAATGTAAAAGAGTGGTTGTATCATTGAAGAGGAAGATAGAACCAATAAACAGAAGAAGTAAGGATAAACTATTGAAAGAAAAAAAAATGCAGTAGGCTAAAGGTTGGAATGGGAAACATAATTCTTGAGGTCTGCAAAAGAAACAGTGTACACCATTAGTTAAAATACTTTTCTCTAATTTTATATTCTGTATTATTTTTGTACAACTTTAACCTACTTTTTAATCATTTAAATTCTTTAACTGCTTTTTGGGTTCAGGAAACCTATAGGAAGAGTGAAATTTTTGATAATGATTGACTCATTATATATTATTTTTATTTATTTATTTATTTATTTATTTATTTATTTATTTATTTATTTATTTATTTATTTATTTATTTATTTATTTATTTATTTATTTATTTATTTATTTATTTGTTTGTTTGTTTATATGACTGTTACCAAAATTCCTGGTATATGAGGTGCCAGTGGTCTCAGTTCAGATTTGAGGTTCTACTATATATGATTTTAGTTTGAAATTTATTTTTTTTCCTTTTGATTTGGAAGTCAAGAAGGGATTGTTCCATGAATGGAAATAGATTAACGGAACTAGTAATAATAGCATGGTATGTTAGAATTAATTTCTAATGAGCTTATATTTTTAAAGCAAACTTTAAAGCAGCTTTTTTAAAAATCTATAATTTAACATATACTTATAACTATAGTAAGTAACATATTTATTTAATAGTATCTTCAATGGTAATTAGTTGCATTAATTTTTTTCAAAAAAAAAACTTTTTCAGATCATCCCATATTCTCTGGTCTTTGAGTGTGGATTCCTGCTCGAAGTCTTTATTTTTTTTTTTACTTTACTTTTAGTATCAATTGTTTTTACAATTATTGGTGTTGAAAATACTGTATTTCTTTTTCTGCCCTGTTACCTTGACTTATTTGCAAGTATACTGGCATGTTAACTTTGTTTTCAACTTGTCATATTCTTTATTATTCTTCAATTATTGAATAAAATGATCCTTGAAATTAAAATCAGCTAGGTGATTCTTATTACAGGCTTTTAATTCTAAGGCTCATTTTATTCTAGATGCTTCTTAGTTAAGAAAGAACTTACAACATTATCGACACCATAAATTGAAAATTCTAATTAAGCTATCTAAGTATCATAAAATAAAGTATATTTATATTATATCTGTATAAATAGTTTAAAGATCCTGAATTTATCAAAGATATTTATTTGAATTTTATAATAATACTATAAATAGATTAATTTTACGTGTAATTATTGTGTGTTACTTATTTAAATATTAACTTCACTTCTTGAAAAATATTATTTCATAATGGAAATGGAATTTGGAAGTTGTAGGAATGGGAATTTATAAAGATATGTCCTTTTGATAATAATTTTAGTTGAAATATTTCGAAATTCTTTTTCTATAATACTTATCAATAGATACATAGAATCAACTTGGTATTTATGACTTTTATAATTGCTTTCAATTAGAAGTAATGCCTTAGGGATGTATGAAATTGCTGAGCTTATATGCACGCTCCAGAGAATTCATTTCTACAGTAGATGTGTATCATTGCATGACTTTTAACTTCAGTCTTTTTTGGTAACAGTATCACAGCATGAGATCGTTCACATTTTGCATGCTGTAAACTTATTTTGTTGGGATCTGGTGCATGATTAAAAAAAATGAATAAATAAATAAATAGTAAAAAAAAATTAATATTAAACTATCTACTATTTGGAATTTTGAAAATTGAATAATTAATATAACCCATAAACAATTAAAAATATTAGTAATTAAAATTAACTATGCTTTTTATGCTTCTCTTTCTTTGTTTGCTTACAAAAATGACATTTCTTCTTTTTCTGATTTTATTTTTCTCCTTTCTCTTTTGTGCTTGTATTGTCTGAATCAGGAACAAGTGGATTCCCCACACCTATCATTTATATGGGTAGGTAGTATTTGCATGATCCACACACTCATTGAACGATTTTTCTTTTTTGCTGCTCATTATGGATGCTGGTTAAGGACGACCTATCCAGCAATTTTCAATTCCATTTACAATTTTTTGAAGACTCTCATTTTTATTTTTTTTTATATATTTCTAAAAAGACAAAACTGTGTCTATTAAAATAATGAGTGCATGGAAGTTCCATTATTTATGAAGAATTTTTAACTACCTTTATATTATTTGTATATTTTCAGCATTTATATATATATTATATTGATTAATTATCTTTTTTTTTATCAATTAATTTACATGAACACACTTAGTTTATTCATTGACTATTTTTCATCTGTGATTCTTCTTCATTCTCAGTTGTTGCTGTAAGATGTCAAATTGATCTTAGACATTTAATGTATTTCTTTTGCAAATGCCTAAAACTTTACAGCATTTCATAACATACATCTTTTTTTTCTCTCCTTTTTTTTTTTTTTTTCCCAGTTTCTTTTGATTTTTGAAGAATACAATTTTTTAATATGAATTTTGTTTTGAATAAATTTCCATGTATTGAATTTTATAGAAGAAGTTGATGAAATGTCCAAACTAACCAAATGGAGTTCAATGGAATTAATTCCTGGAGAGGAGAGTGAAGCAACATCGCCAGCATCAGGAAGTCTTCAAGGAGGTAAACAATTCGTCACTTAAGGATGGTTTTCACATTCAGATTCATGCACAAGATTTGGACAGAATATGAGAATAAATTTATTTTTATTTGATAAACAAGGTTGAAAAAGTTATTGGGAATGTGGGAATAGTACTTTTTCTCACATTTAAATATTCTACCTAATCTAAGGTTTTTCCTTCATCCATGGCCCGTCATGAAAAACTGTACATATCCCTTTTTTAATATATATTTTTCATTTTGTCACGAAATAACTCAGTTTGGCTATTTTTGAGATACAATGAATGTAAGGCTTAATTTTCATCCCAATAACATTTTATTCTTAAGTCTTGTTTTGTCTCCCTTATTATATAGCATAATCTTTCTAATCTTTTGATATTTTTCTATCCTTTAAACATTTAGTTAACTGATTAGTTTTTTGATTAGTTAACTGCTTGTGTAACCCTCCATTCCTCAATTTCAGAAGTCCTGTCACAATCCTACCTAGTCCAACTGTTTTTCCTTTTTATGTATTTTTAAGTTGTTTTTTTTTTTTACTATATCATTTATTGTAACTGTAGGATTTCATACGTTTCCATTTCTTCATTATATTCAATTTTCTTCAATGCATTATCATTTACTTCTTTGTAGAATTTAACCACTCATTTAAGACTATATTTCAATTTGTGTTCATTTGTCCATTTTCATCCCAAAGGTAGTAAAGTCAATTAAGGATTCTTTCACTGTTCTTGAATGTTTTGCAAATTTTTTATATCATCATCTTTCATTTTCTCTCTTTTTTTTTTTTTTTTTATTGTTTCATCAATTGTTCTGTTTTTTTATTCAGTTGTTTATCTAAATATTGAGAAAGTTTAAAGCAGAACACAATTTTTGGAAATTTATATATCCATATCTTAAGCAACAGAACTCTTTGGTATAGCTAAATACAATTGGCCATTCATATACAATTAAGATATTAAATATTAATTTCAAGGCAAAAGGAAATATCTAAAGGAGCAAACCTTTTTCATATTTTTTATTTCAATATGAAGCTTTTTTCAAGAATATTTTTATTGAGATATTTCTTTCAACCATTCATATTTTATGTTATTATTAAAAATAATCTGAACCAAAATATTCACCCATTTCATTTTAATAATTTGATTTATCTTAATATTATATGAAGAAATTCTTGTTTTATAATTTCACTTATATTTAATATTATTTTAATTTTGGAAGAGCAAACCAAATTTTATTAGATGCTTTTATATTTCAAATCATCGAAAATAAATTGGTTTCTGGCTTCATTATTTTATTGAATCTATACTGTTTAATTTTACAGATAGCATATTTGCTCACTCCTTCATTCATAAACTAAGTGCTGAACGTGCTCGTAACTTGCAAGCCATGACTAGTTGCAGCATTGATCAATCTTTGCCCTGCTCCCCAACTTTATCTCCAGCCCATCATCCATGTTCTGTAACTGTACTTATCCTCGTTATGCATGCAGGCAGTGTACTGGATATTGCAAATGATCCCAGTGCTAAGAAATCGGATGAAAACACCTTTCGCACTGCCTTTGAGAATGTTATGCAACAACATTATCCAAGCATGGTCAATCATGTGGCAATCCGTCTTGTTCCATGTCCTGTCACTTGTGCAGAAGCACAGGCCATATTATCCAGGTAATATATTTTTTTTTATCATGTATCTATAGCATTGTCCTCTAGTTAGATTTTTAGAAGCTTAGTATTAACATAAAAATTTTGTATTTTTAAAGTGCTGTGACTTTGGCTGTTGTTGCACTGAGCTATATTTATCTTGTCTCCTGCCTCAGTATTGTAAATTTAACCCAAAAGATTAAAGCTGTAAATCAATCAAAATGCTTTATTATTATTTCTTTTTCAACCAAGCACATAATTCATTTATTTAAGTACTATTTTAGTTACCAAATTCTTCAATAATTTTTCTCGATTTCATCTTTAAATGTATTAGAAAAGATATAAAATAACTTCACCTTTCTTCCATGAGTATTTAAAATATTTATTTCAAATACATAAAGCAAATTTTCGGGAAATATCTGCTTTCCCTTTTTCAAGCCATAAATAAATGGGAACAAAATCTAATTTACAAACAAACAAACAAAAATAATTGATACCCCAACAAATAGTAAAGACATGAAGAGTCAACAAACTTATTTGTTGTTACAATGTTAAGTCAATATACGAGTCATGTTGGCCTTATAACAAATGGAGCTCTATTACTAAATAATCAATGTGAAAGACATTATTAATAATTAAATACATCAAAAGAAGCAGTTTTTTTAACATTTATTTTTAACATTTTAAATATTTTAAATACTCATGGAAGAAAGGTGAAGTTATTTTATACTATTTTAGTTAGTTTCAATTGTAAGTTAAATTTATTTCTTTATACATTGGAAGCCTTACATGTAAGTTTCATCACACAAAATAATCAGGAATTGCGCCTTTTTTATTTGCTTATTTTACTAACTTTGTAATCCTTCAGTAAATTGCTATGTAATTAAATAGTTAAAATATGATGATTACTAGTGATTAAAAGTTTCAGAAGTCAATCAATGTATATGTATTTGTTTTCTTCTTAGTCTTAGCCCTTACAGTTTTGATGCCTCTCCTTCTCCTTCTGCTATTGATGGTAGTACTTCTGTCTGCCATGATTTCATTCCCATTGGTGCTATACCATTATTTGCCACTTGTCCTCCAGAATACCAGGAATGTGTTACCAAAGTTATTGCAGCTATGAATCAAACTTACCAAGAATTTCTCCGTTCTGAAGAAGGACATGGCTTTAGTGGTCAAGTAAGTATTCAGAGAATTATTTATTCACTTTTTCCCCCAAAATTAAAAAAACAAAACCAAAAGAATACTGATATTTTAAACATATCCTTAATATTTACTTTTGCAGACATTTTTCCTTAAAGAATCCCATTAAAATCTTTTCTTATTTTCTTCCTCTCTTTTATTTTTTTTTTTTTTTTTGTTATGAATTTTCAAGGAAATGCTTTAATTTATTTTAATTTTGAACAATTCTAATTGTTGTGATCAACTTATATCTCTTTAAAGCTTATTGTTTTGATATTAATTACTTTCTTTGGTTCCAAGTAAATGATTTTTTTTTTCTACTGGCTTATTAATATTCTACCAATATTGATACCTCAGTGATTTTCTTTGTTTTGCTAAAATGGCTATTAGTATAATTTAAGCTTTTTTTAGTATCACTACCAGAAACAAAAAGATACTATACAATAAGAGGGTTATTTAAGATACCAGTATTTATGTCAGTCTTGCATTTATGATATGAATTACAATAATTAAGAAAGCAAATATGCAAAATTTTTGTTATATCAATATATATAAAACTGGGAAAGGTAATTATTACCTTTGTCATCTGGTAATAATCATTTGGCAACCTTTGACTTCAATTTTGACAGTTTGTAATAAAAGATTGGGTTGATTTTTATCTTAACTTTTTACTGCTGATAAAAAGTTAAATTACAACTCATTAACAACAAAAAATTCCTTACATTTACATACTTATTTTTTTAGGCAGAAATGGTATATTTTTATTTTAAATACATCCTAATACTGAATTAAATGCATCCAATTTTGAGATTTGATAACGTTTTAAACTTTATTAAGATTTTAAGTCTGTAATAACAGAGAAGAAATTTAGGCTACAATTAAATGAATTCGAGTCAATTGAAAGTAAAATCTTGCTTTTGTTAAAAGATAATATAGTAGTTCAGGAATTTTTCGTTATTGTGATCCTAATGATATGATGTTAAATGAAATCCTCTTTACATCTCTATTATTTTTTTCAGTAGAGATAACAGAACAATTTAATAATATAATTGAAAAAATGGGACCAAACACACTACTACATATAAAAAAACATTTAAAAAATTCATATTCGTTACATGTTACAAGGCATCGTATACAGGCCTTTTCATCAGACTAGAAATAAATAACAGAAGCAAATTAGGCCTTTATAAATTTTGGATTACATTTTACAATAATATCAAAGTATCAAATATCAATGCTAGCCAATTATTAATAAAACAATAAAAAATAGTTAATCGAGCTGATAATGCAATACATTTTTTATAGACAATTCAGTATTGTAACATTTGTTGAATTTGGAATTAATTAATAATGATTCATAAAATTTTCTTAAGTATTGATCTGTAATAATATTATAAATGATCGGATTGTCCACCATTATTAGATGGCCAGTTTGTTTGTGATGAACTGCTGTGAAATATTGGTCATTGCCCTTTTTTATGGCGTTGGAATGCTCATTCATTCGAATTTTTACCTTTCTGCCTGTCTCACCAATATACTGGCACCCACCCCCTCCCGATTGACATTTTATTCCATATACCGCTCCCTTTTTCTCCTTATTTGTTTTCTTTATCTCTTTTGAACACCTTTAACTGTCATGTCAAATATATTCAATCTGCTCAGTTTTTTAGTTGTCAGTGAAAACATTGACTGGTTTGGATCTTTGAAATTACAGGATGATTTAGAGAATTATGAAACAATCTGATTAGAAAACTTTTTGAAAGAAATCCAGTTCCGTAGTTTCAAGATTTCCGTTGATGCATTACTGAATAATTTTTATTTTTATTTTCAATTGTTTAATTTCTTAATTTGAATTAAAAGATGATTTTTCAACACTTCTGAATTAATTATTGTGTTTACAGTTTAATAAATGAGTCATTAAGAAAATATTCAGAATTGAGTTGGACTAATATTGACAGTTTGAAGAATTGAATGCTGTTAGTGCTGCAGTTACATATTAACTGGTAATAAAAAGATTACATATCAATTGGAAAATATAATCGGGAATGTGAAAAGTTGCTTTTAAAAAGTAATTTAGTTACAGTTATTTCCCAAGAAAAGTAACTGTATATTTTCTTTTCCTATCCAACCAATAAAAAAATAATAATAAATAAGCCATTAGTAATACTCTTAAAGAAAGGTTTCTTTGATGCTGTCATCAAATTA
>JAFIDM010009631.1:38472388-38488104 GCA_023159025.1 Thereuonema tuberculata
AGCGGTCTCATTGGTGGCGAAGGACATGTGGTTGAAATTGATGAGAGTCACCTCTGTACCCGACATACACACTGACTGATTGGATGAGTCCTGACTTTCCAATAGCACAATTTAATATGTATTTTCTTCTATCGATACAGACAAGAGTCAGTCTATTTGGATAAATAAAATTTACAATAATATAAACTCCAATTGAGAAGCTGATGTACATCTGCAAATTTGTCCACCAATGAAGTAAGAATAAATAAATACATAAATAAATAAAATATACTCATTGTTCTATAAATGAAGCTAAAACATAATGATATAGTTGTCATACTGCTTTTTCATTTGTCTTGAAAAGGAATTTGAGAAAATCAATATAAAAATTTATTAAAAATAAAACAAGGTAGGATAGCGATTAGTAAACCAATCACAGTGCTTCGCAACGGCTTCTGATACGTCATTTATGTTGCATTATTCCTTTAACTAGCAGCAAAGCCTGTCGGACGACAGGCATTAAAAAATCTGAAAAATCATTTTATTATCAACTATCAAATATAAAGTAAATGTAATGCAAATACTGTGCTAACTTGTGAACGAAGCTTCTACGGCAAAAATGGTTTTGAGTTTCAAAATCAGCATAAAAAACTGAGTAAGTACGCCAAATTTCATTAAAATCAGTGCAGTGGTAACGAAATTATTTGGTTTTGAAAGTATGTTTTGTTAGAATTTCAGTTAAAATTTCATGGAACCAACATGGAATGACAAAATGAACTAATATTTCATCCAATTTGAGTATCTTGATTCAATGGTATCATTGAGAACCTTGGATCTATCTTAATAGCTTAATTATATCGAGTTACAGACAGACAGACAGACAGACAGACAGACGAAATTAGCAAATTATATAAGTTGATTTTCTTATTATTATAAATGTGACTGCTGCGAATGCCAAAGGCGCAATTGTTGTGATTATTATGATTGTTGCTGAGCTGTATTGTAGATGTGATTGTTGTGCGTTGCATTGTGGGATACTTGTCCACAACAGAAGGGCAAACTGGGATTAGTAGGCTTCCTATCAGAAGCCTAAAACTATTTAGTTTGAATGATTCTAAATGGTCATCACATTTAGTGAATGGAAACTATTTTAACTGTAACTATTCATAACTTTAAATATATATATATATATATATAGCCTTGTCCTGACGTCAGCGGGGCTAGCATGTGGTCCATGGGGGCCCATTCACTGAGTAGTATATGCATGCCGTGCCGTCTTGGTCGAGTGGTCTAGATGGCGTGCCAGCACCTGGGTTCAAATCCCGATCGTGGCATGGTTGTTTCTTTCTTCTTCTGTGTTTCGTCTGTTTCGCCCTGGGACTTACTCTTTCAGGTGTATCCTCGATGGGAAGTGAATTCTCGTCTCTGATTTTCTAGCCTTGTCCAGACGTTGTCAGGGGGTTAGCGCGTGGTCCGTTGGGACCCATTCGCGAGTAGTAGTAGTAATATATATATAATATATTTTAATACACACATTTGCTCCAAATTTTTTCTGCCACTGCTTGTGATTCAACAAGCTAAAAATGTTTGAATCCATTTCTCTTGTAAGTCAATTTGAAGAAACAGAAGTACTGTACATAAATTTATTGTGAAACAATTACTACTTTTATATTCTTCATCTTTTTATTACAATATTTCAATCAGCTACAATAAATTCATTACTGATCTTCTGCAGGTACACTTTGTAGGGATAAATCCCTTGTACTAAATTCTTAAAGATTTTAAAGCTAATAATCAATATGAAAATAAAATAAAATAAAACAAGAACGGCACCTGAATAATCAAAATTGCCTTTCCGATTCTAATTATTTAATAATCAATATATTAGCAGTAAAAGATATCACATCAAAATAATGTAAACTAACAATTACTGAAGAAGATCAGGAATGAATTTATTGTAGCTGATCGAAATACTGTATTAAAAAGAAGATGAAGAATATAATGAAAATGTCATCTATAACTAGAGGATGTACAGTATTTATTAAATTATTATTTTTTATTTACTTTTTTGCTAAGGTTAAAACAATGCAGCTACATGTTGAGATGACATGGGTAGCACTTCAGGTGATCAACAATCTAATATAACAAACAAAACAGAGATTGGAAAACCAGTCTGACATTCACTCAACTTTACCACCAGGAAAGAAGCCAGGGTCCCATTTGACTTAAAGACTGAGTGAACTCTTAAGAGGCATTCGGAGTAAATAATCCACGAAAAATTGCTTACTCACAATACTCTTTAGGAGTGAATATATTATAAAAATGTATTTACAAACTCAAGTTCACTTTTTTTCTCTGCATTTTTTTTCCAAAGTATACTTCTTCTGAAGTATTTGAATTAAATAATAACATTAAATCACTTAATATATTTTAATACAAAGGGTTCTTGGGAGCGTAATAGATATTCTGGGGTTTCTAAATCTTCAGGTTTGTCATAAATAGTTCCAATAACAACACCATTTGAATTGCGTCTTTTCTTAACAGGAAATCGATGCAACTTTTCACCATGATACCTAAAAAAAAAAAAAAAATCACATCTTCAATTTTTAAACATTTCAACCAGTGAAGCAACGAATTATTTCCCTGATTAATGATTTCAGATCCATGACATTAAACAAAATGACTTTTTCTTTATGCATTGCATCAATTCTCCCTGCAAGTGTAGGTGGAGATATACGAAGTAATGTAACTAAATTTCACAACAACCTAACCTAGAACATTAAGCATTAGAACATCTGAGTGACTGAACCATTGAGTGTTATAGGATGAAAGGCCTTTGCATTCTTATTAGATATTTGAAAACATTTGATGTGTGAAGATGATTGGATATATGTGACATTCAAATTTTCGTTACTGAAAACCTTAGATGGTTTTTTTAATTTTTTTATTAATAGTTATCACATAAAATGAAACTGACACAGTGCAAAGAGGAAATGGCAGAAGCTTTGCCTCCCACAACCCCAAGAGCTACATAGGCCTGCAGTGGAATAATTTAACTTAACACACTGGGAAAAATAATGTTATAGTGTGGAGTTATTATTTTATAAGAACTATACATTCTTTAAGCTTAACTTAAATCTCTTATTTAATATTCTGGTGATTAGGAAAAAATAAAGCCTTCACTGAAAAGAAAACATTAATTAGAATTTTTTTTTTTTTGTTCTAGATATTAATAGGAATTTTATCGCTAATATTCCTGCATGGACTTTTTTTAAGTATGTCTAATGTCATAATCTTATCATCTCAACAGTAAATAGCACTTAGATTAAAATTTGGCAGGTCCATCATTCTCACAAATTGGATAAATTTTCATTGCAATCCAGTAATTGGAGTTAATTGTTGGTAATGATTTCCTGAAGAAGTTTCTAATTCCATCCAATTAGTGGGATGCAATTAAAAGAGTAAAGAATTGAAACACATCAGCCATGAGGTCATTTATATTTCTCTCATTTCAATCTGATTAGCATTTTCCTCATTCAACTGAATTAAAAAGTTACTGTTACAGTAATGAGTTCAAAAAGAAACAATATTTGCACTAAAATACATTAATAATAGCCAAAAAAAAATGTATGTGGTTTTCAAATGGCTGAGTGCTTGCATGGGATTCTGGGATTAGAAAGCCAGCAGATACATATTCCTTATGAGAATTTGTTCTCATATAAAAGGAAGTTTTTCAAAACCCAGTCTGCTTATCTATTGGCTACTTGATAATATAATTTACATTGGGAAATGAATAAATTCTATGTAAAGGATATATTAATCAGTGAAATAGTTTTAAATTGATCAAAAGCAGAAAATTTTGAAATCTTTTTGATGATTCACACTAACATTCAGTTCTGTTCAAAAAACTTTGAAAAATCAAAAAAAAAAAAAAAAAATGCTCTTGTGCACTGTTCTTTTATTTCTGATCTTTTGAAACCATGTATTTTATTGTAAACACTGTTTCCTTTCAAAAGATGATTATTATTGCAACAAAAAATTTATAATTGCTCTGAGTTCAGTTGAGAAACAAATGGAGAGAAATATGACTAACGTGATTTTAATTCTTCAGTATAATTGATTGAATATGTTTTCAAAAACTATAAACTGGTACAGACAGATTGATACTGTTCATTGTTGATTGCAATCCAAGTTGGGTTCAACTATTGGCACCAACTACCCCAAAAAAATTGAACAATATATGCTTAGCTTTATTTTGGGAAAGGATCTATAAAAGCAATAGATATCTATCAGGTTATTCAGAGCATAAAGGCTAGACAAGAACTTCTGTCAGGAAAGCAGCTTTTCCTGATGAAGACATCAATCAATCAATCAAATGCTATGAAGTGAGCAATTCTTGTAAACAACCGGACGCCTGTATAGGGTCGTGCCAATATAGGGTCATCTGACCCAATGGAGGTCAGAAATATATTAAGTAGATCAGAATAAGAAATAAAGTCAATGGGATCACACGTCCAGCTCTTACCATTGCCGAGTAATTGACCAAGTCAGTTGAAAACTTTGATTGCAAATTGCTCGGCCATCGTAGTAGGTTGAGCTCTGGTTTTTGCCGCAATCATCAGGCCTTGGCATGACTATTTTATTGATGTGCCATTTGACCCTCCGCCCACCCTGGAACCCCGTGACCTGAGCATGGTCAACTGGTTTTGGGCCCATAAGTCGAGATTTTGGGGTGCATACCTCTTAGGTCTATAAAATTGGTATTATCATATATGCTACTAGATATATGTATGCGAAGTTTAAAGTTCGTATCGTTTTCCTAAGTTGGTCATATCGTAAAGTGAATTTTTAACTTCAAAGTTGATTTTGATGGTGAAAACGATTTTTCCGAATATGGGTGTTAGAGGAAACAATGATCCTCTCATAGAGTATATTTGATCGTGTGGGTCCAAAAAACCAGAGCTCAACCTACTACGATGGCCGAGCAATTTGTAATCAAAGTTTTCAACTGACTTGGCAATGGTAAGAGCTGGACATGTGATCCCATTGACTTTATTTCTTATTCTGACTTACTTAACATATTTCTGACCTCCATTGAGTCAGATGACCCTTCATGGCAGGACCCTATACAGGTGTTCAGTTGTTCTTTTATCTTGAAAATGGGCCTAAGGATTTTGATTTATCATTTTCAGGTGCAAGAAAGTGATTTAGCTAGGTCTCAACTTGGGAAAACGTATTTAGGAGGTAAATGATTGATCTGGGTACCAAGATATTGTCTACAGTGTTCTTGCTTTATTTTCGTTTTATTTTATTCTTAATAAATTTGTGAGCTTTGCGTTTTTATGTGTAATACAGTGCAACTTGGATAATTCGAAGCTGAAGGGACCACTACAAAACTTCGAATTATCCAAGACTTCTAATTAAACAAGTTACATCTTTTAACTTTAGTTTCAGGTCCACTGAATGCTTGAAAAGATTATTCTGTCAATGAGTAAATATTTATTCAGAAAGGTCATGGTATGAAAGACTTAAACACTATATGTATGTAAACAAAATAAGATTTATATTACGTAAGCTACAGTACATATTACATTCAATATAGAAAATTATAGTTTTTCAAAAAATTGTGCAATGTCTGATTGTTTGTAGAATTCAGTCACTTAAGGTTAGCAAAATCATCAAGCATGTTTAGTGAACGGAAAACAGCTTCACTTACGTTGGTTTGTCCTTCAATATACCGATGAAATTCGGCACTATCCCGTACTCGTTGGCGATTTGGCATTTCTTCTTCACACCCTTTTCCAACTCGCGAATGTCAGCGAACGTTAAATTCTTGTACACGCATGGTTTACTGAAAGACATTGTGACACTGATAGCAGGAAGTTCGAATGGTGTCACGTGTCGAACGGTGGCGGGAAGGGGATTTCAGTTGTCACATGTCGAATTTCTTAACGATGAAACGCCGAAAAGTTATGGTTCGAATTTTTTTTATAAAAAACTTCGAATTAAGGAAGTTGAACTTCAAATTATCCACGATTTTTTAACATTGATTTAATGAGAAATTCAAGGGACTAAGAGAAATCTTTGAATTAACCACGATTTCGAATTAAAGACGTTCGAATTATCCAAGTTGCACTGTAACATAAAATAATTTTTTTTTTACCTGAAATAAAATAATAATTTTACTTAATGATCTTTTTTAAAGCTTTTTCCTTTCAACATAGCATGTCTTCAGCTGTCCATTTCCCCGAAAGGGGTTAAATAAGCAGATGATTGTCTACAGTGTTCTTACTTTATTCAAGCAAAGCTCAGTCTTCCAGGCACTGATTAGCAATATGTACAAGAGATTGTAATCTAAATTTTAAATCATAAGAAAAGATGGAACAACATTAAGGGCTATAAGTAGAGTCTATGCCGAAAGCATAATGCTCAAAGTAATGGCAACATCTATCAACTAAACAGTACTAATAAAAGCAATAGACATGCCAAACAGACTGAGAAGAGCTACATGGAAGATGAAAAACCAGTAAATTAATAGAACAGTATACAATGTATTAGGAAACTGAATGAATTCTGAAGATAGTCAAACAATCCACAATGGTGATAACGATGATCTTTCTGTAAATAGCAGTTGAAATAAACTGCTTCTCTTTCAGAGTAGGAAATGGATAGGTCAAAGGAGTATTAATGACCCTCAACACTGGAAAATAAAATTGTTAGAGACTGTTACAGAAGCATTTTGTATTGATGCTCTTTTGACAAGATTGCAATATATTATTATTATAGAGTAAAGACAAAGCTATCCAATTGGTTTCTTTATTGCAAATGAAGTTTAGCTGCTGCTGTTTCTGGGTAAAGATAAATTATGACAACTAGCAAAATGGTTTAGATAATGCCTTAATTAATATTCAAAAGTTAAGCAAAATGTGAAGAATGTACTTTAACTATAAGGGACATTCAAAAAGAAACAAGCCGTAGATCTAGGAACAGAAACTAGTACCTGTATGTCAGAAGTACTGACCCTGGCTGTTGAGGCACTTGTCCAACTGTGACACAAGGCGGTGAATGGCTGTCTCGTAAAATTCCCGGGGCTGCGTTGTGAACCAGTTCCACACATACTGCTTGATGTCGTCGTCCAAGGTGAATCGTTTGCCCCTCAGAGCCTTTTTTAGGGGACCAAAAATGGCTTAATCGCAGGGAGAGAGGTCTGGACTGTACGGAGGGTGATCCAGAACCTCCCACTTGAATTTCTGCAAGAGTGCCGTGATTGTGTTGGCTGTATGGGGCCTTGCATTGTCATGGAGCAGAATGACCCCATGGGTGAGCTTGCCTGGGCCATTCGATAAGCTTTCTGTTGAGGTTGAAGACTGTGGGGCACCCATTGGGCGCACACTTTGCACCAGTTCAATCTTTGTAATGATGGTGTGAATACTTCCGACGCTAATCCGACCTCGTCGGTGACGGCTTTAACTGTAACTCGGCAGTCCTGGGTAACGAGTCCATCAATCAGCTGGACGATGTCATCGGTAATGCGGTGTGGTGTTACGGACCGTGCAACATCGGCTAACGACACCTGTCCTGCCCTGAAGCGCTTGTGCCATGCCTTGACCCTTGCAAGGGACATGCAGTGTTCACCGTACACTTGTGATGTTCTTCGAGGAATGTCTGTTCCCCCTACTCCTTCCCCCTATGTCTGTTCCCCCTATGCTGTCAGAAAATGAACACACCTCTTTGCTCTTCTTTGGACGCCTCCATTGCACTGTTTCACTGCTTACAACGTGAATGACCATGTTGGACGATTGACACATGCTTCTGCTAGCTGTTAGTCACATGACTTGCACCCGTGACCCTCTAGCGGCGGGCTGTGAACTTCCGCACTCACTCATGTCGGGACCAATCTTGGTTACACATGCAACCATATTACCCTTCAGTCACCAGTTTGTCCATTCCACACTCCGGCTCGTTTCTTTTTAAACGCCCCCCATAAATGAAGTGCAAAGTTTTTCCTATAGCAAGAAACCTCATTTGTATCAGCAATTTTAAACATCCAAAGCTTTAAACATCTCAAGACAGTTTCATGGTTTTATCATTCATAAGCTGAGTTAGACCAAGTAACAAAAACAATGCCAAACATTCAGAGACAAAAAAGATCAAAATATAAAATGTTCTTGACTTACAACGAAGAACAGTGACTCATTGTAAATAGAGTATCTTATGGTTCAACCATTAATATTTAAGGTCAACTGGGTAATGAGAATCATTTAGCACTGGTATAAAGATATGGCCATGCTGGCGTGGACGTGCGAGCTCGGCGGCGGCCAGCCATGGCGACCAGTGCGCCAGTACCTGGGTTCGAATCCCGGCAGTGGCATGGCTGTTTTAATTTCCTTTCCTGTGTTGTCCAGCCTCCTCTTCACTTTCTCTTTGGTCTGACGTCATTCCGTAATGGCGTCCTGGAGAAGGCAACGGGAAACCACTCCAGTATCTGTTCCCAAGAATAAGTTACGGTCTCTCCTAGAGGTCGCCCTTAGGGGGTCACTAGGGTCCGTGAACTTTCAACCAATCTTCGGATTGAAGTACTGTGTATGTATGTATGTATAAAGATATGAAAGTATCGGAGGCAAAAAGGTTATCAAAAAAAAGAGGATTTATGGAAAGTGTTCATGCCAGGCACTGCAAGGAGAAGTGGCTAAACTGAGGAATAGCCTAAGACTGGATATGATATGGAGGAGAATTCTTTAAAGTAAAATATTAGAGAACTAAATAATAATAATAATAATAATAACATGAAATAGAGTAACAAAAAAAAAACAAACAATCATGTCTTACCCAAAGCCTTTTTTGTCATATGGATTCTGTCCATCATTTTCTAAAGCTTCTGAAATCCCTATAGTGGATTTTCCAATGCCTTCTCCATCTTTCCAACCATATTTCTCCAGTAATTTTCGCCCAATACCCTATTAAGAGTAAATAAATAAATGATTTAATAGGGAGTTTTAAGACTATCGTCTAATGTATCTGAGCAAAAGAAAAAACTCTATGGATTTTAGAAAGATCATGAGATTGTCAATAAATGCCAAATTTAGAATATAAGCAAGCAATCAATAATACAGAAGAGAAGCAAAGGTTAGAGATTTTAAAACTGCTTATAAAAAACTTACAATATAATCTTAACAAAACAATAAACAATTATAATCACCTTAGTATGAGTTTCAAATCTTCCAATTTTGTTTTTGAATGCACTTTCTTGCCTTGACCCATCTCTTAGCTGCTTCTCTCTTCGCATCTGAATAAAATCTTTTGCATCTTTGTCTCCTGCACCTATAAAGGAATAAATAGAGTTTTATTTATTTATTGAGTTGGTAATAACTATAAATGAATTAATAGCTGAAACTAATTCTAAAAATATTCTAGTTACCTTTTTCATAATAAATACTCATATCAACATCCCAATCATCAGCTGTCCTCTCATCAAAATCTCCCTTTTCTTGATCCCAATATTGAGCATCAGTGTAGAACACTAGACCGCTGCCACCTTTTTCCCACTGCAATTCAATTTCTTCTTCATACAAACGTTCTTTACTCCTTTCTTGTTGAGTTACGTCATTGTGGAATGCTTCATGGCGATCCCACTCTTCACATTCATCATCATCACTCTGAAATTGATACAAATAAAATTTCAGTAACTATCTACATATCTGTCAAGAATTAACTTAAGTCAAAAGGAATAATTTTTAAGAATTTTTGACCTTCAGATCTCCAATTATATTCAAACTTTTTCTATCTTTTCTAAAGATAAAGAAGGAATCGACTACATGTTATTCAAGTAAGTCTTTATTATTATGGCAGTTATTAAGTATCAACGATTACAGAAAAGCCCACTCACTATTATATTTAAACGAGGATTCTTAGTTTCTGTTTAGCAGAGACATTATTATTTAACTCATTTGAAATCCTACAAAAATAATCTTTCATTCAACATTTATTTTAATTAAAATTAAATATACATACTTATACATTATACTTATGCATTGTATTAATTAATTTAGTAATTTAAAAAGTATAATATCGTAAAAGTTCTGAAATTTTTCAATACGCTGCCACCATTAATATGCTTTCTATGGGTACTTATAACCATTAATATGTTTTCTATGGGTACTTATAACCATAAAAATTATGGCTTTGTTTATCATAACAATTGATTTGACTGATATTCCCTTAGATCTTTACACTTCACAATCTATCAATATTGAGAATAAAAAAAAACAAAAAAAATTCTTGTTGGCTTATTTTTTTGATTGCTAACCCCGTACATAGGACAGTATCATTTTTAATATTGTTTGATATGCTTTAGTAATTTTTACCTGCTTTAGTTGGGTCAAGGCTCAAATTAAAATAAACAAATTATAATTACTGTTAGATACAGTAAAACCTCGTTAAGTCGTCACCCGGATAAGTCGTCACTCCGTTTAAATCGTCGTTTTCCTTTGGCCCCGACAAGGTCTCATACACAATAATGTAAAATAACCCTCTTTTACCCGTCACCAAATTTAATTCTACTCCGGATAACTCGTCACCCTCAAAATGGCCAAAAGCATCTTTCTTCTCCATTTTGCATGCCATCGTGTTGTCTTTAGCCCCGCCCCTTCACTTTAAGAAAGCCAAGCCTTTACGGGGAATTTTCGCCTGTCACTTCATTCCTTTCTTACCCCTTCGTAGGATTTGGGTTCTTGGAATCTCGCTGCTAATTATTCAAAGCACACTTCTTGCTGCGACTCTGTCGAGTGCAGACGTTTTTCTTGACCGCTCTTAAGTGTGACTTCATTTTATAGCGAGTAAGCCCCGCTATAAGGGCTATTTTTTCTCTTGCAATTTCGTGGTTCGATTACGTTCGATTAACATGCCAGGGAAACGAAAACTTATCTCGTTATCTTTTAAAGAAAAAAAAGACTTAATTGCAATTTTTGAAAAATCAAATGTTTCGAAAACAGCTTTTGCCAAAGAACATCGTATTCCCAGGACTACATTAAACGATATTCTTTCATCGAAACAAGTAATTGAAGAAGCTGACTGCAAAGACAAACGAAAGAGAATGAGGAAATCGAAGTTTGACGAGATCGAGGAGGTTTTAGTTCGATGGCTAAAACATGTCAGATCGCAAAATGTGCAGATTTCTGCCGTGATTCTCAAAGAACAAGCCATGGAAATTGCTAAGGAGTTGAACATTGAAGATTTCGGCGGCAGCAATGGTTGGCTGGAACATTTCAAAGACAGACATTACCTTTCTTTTAAAACGATTAAAATGTGATAACTATAAAAAGTGTTTTTTTTTTTTTAATTTTCCACTCATTCATTTGCATGTATTGATTTTCTTACCGAATCCTACAGCAATTCATGAAAATACTGTATTTCAGTGATTTTTTTTTTTCAAAAATGCCCACTCCGCCTAAGTCGTCAAAAATGTTTGGTCCCTTGAGTGACGACTTAACGAGGTTTTACTGTACAAAAATATACTACAGAACAAAAAGTTGTAACCTCTTCTGAAGACTGTGAATTCAATCTATCATCCTTCTCATCTGGCACATTTTCATCTTGATTTTCTTCACGTTCGAAGTAGACATCTGTAATTTCATGGCCTGAGGCAGTAAGAATCTCTTCTGGTTCATAAGAAAGAGATGATGAAGTTGCTGTCTGTCCATAGTCATAAGATACACAACTATATTTTCTTTTAGCTGCACTCTTGGGGAAATTCAATTTTAAACTGCTGATCACCTTTGCAGGGAGTCTACATTCTTTGATTAGATTAAGAAACACTTCTGTTGGTGTACCAACATTCCCATTAGGCATCACATCTGGAGGGTGAAGTTCTGGCAAAGAGTCTAAATCATCCTTAGTGAAGGTCTGACGATCACAAGGAATTTGTCTCTGTTCCAAGCGGGTTTGATACTCCTTTTCTAAAATTAAATAAATAAATATTAGTTAACATTTTTACATGTGTCTTTCAATATACAGAAATTAAATGACAACAAAATACACAATTAAAAATACATAAATTATTATTATTTAAGAATGCATACACATGGAAGCGGTTTCAAGCCATGTAAAATGGCTTTTCATCAGCCTGAATGATTAACATTAACAATAAATAAATAAATAATGTAGTATCAACAAATAGCAAAAATAGTAAACTTGTTAACAGAAAGACCTACCAAGGAATCTTCAAATAAATCAGAAGTTTTTGTTCCAATAAAAAATATCCAAAATATACAAATTTCCTCACAGAATAACATTGATTTGGAATTAGTTTCACTACTAATCACAATAAATGTAAAGAACAAAGTTTCCATTATTACTGCAGTTATTGTATATAAGTTAAATGTTTCAGCCTTAAGAACTAACGGTGCTTGCTTCAAATCTATTGTTGACTTTTTTTTTTAAAAGTTCAACGCAATTAATTTTCCTTTTACACATCAAGAATAATACATATAACTACTGCCTTTATATATACACTCATGTTTGTGAAAATTGCAAAACCATGAAGGAACCATCAAAATGGAAGGAAATTTACACACATTACTAATAGTGATACAAATAAACAATTAAGGTTTCAGAGCAATCCAACAACAGTACTTGCAAAAAAACAGTAAGGTGTAAAGCCTCCATGAGCTGCAATAAGAGCTGCAACACAGCGGCATGGCATCGAATCAAACAGGTCTTGGATGTGTTCCTAGGGTATTGCCTACCAGGCTGCTTCTATCCGAGTCCACAGTTCATCAGTATTAGCTGCTAGATGGCAATGACAGGTTAGTTACCAAGTTATCCCAGACATGTTCAACAGGTAGCACATCGGGCGAACACGCAGGCCACGGAAGAAAGGGTATCTACCTTTCTTCGAAGACAGCCTGGAAATTTCTGGCAACATGTGGTCAGACATTGTCTTTTTGGAATATGGCTCTAGGAGTGTGCTGAAGGAAGGGTACGACTTCAGCCTATGTAGCGGTTGCTGTTGAGAGTGCCCACAATTTGTAGGAGCCGAGAGTGCCTATGATACCCAATTGCTCCCTAAACCATCACACTTATTGTCCGTGAATTATGATGCTGGACAATGCAGTCTGGAAGATGGCGCTCACCTTGATATCATCTAATACGTATTCAGCCATCATTGTAATCCAAGTTGAAGTGGGACTCATCCAAAAATACGACTTGGTGCCAATCTGCACACCAGTGGGTGTGTTCGTGAACCCATTGCAGCCTGAGGCATCAATGGTTCAGGCCGAAGGGAATGCTCCACAAACGAATGCATGCACGCAGTTCTCTGTGCAGCAGACACCATTGAATCATGGAACCAGACATGTCAAACCTGTTGCAGTGTTAAAGTTGTGCTAACACTCGAGAAGCAGCTGAACAGTATGTCACTGCCTTGCGGATGAGGTGTCTATTATCCTGTGGTGTTGTCACATTTTGTGGTTCACTTCTGGATTTTTTGTCAGTCCAATGCTTCCACACTCGCATTGCTGTCGTGGCATTATGCCCATTCGAGCAGCAATTTCACCATATGCAAATCCTCCTTCATGCAAGCCGATCATTTGGCCCCGTTCAAACTCTGCTTATAAGACGCCCTTTGATGTCGACGAGACATTCTGAGCCCAGTAGGCATGTGTACAGCTCACTGACTATGAAAAACTTGTCTGGATCCACAACAGTCCTCTACTTATACACTCTTACACAACAATTCAGAGGGCGCTGCTGAGTCTAGGCAAGAGCAATAATTTGTATATCATACCCTGCTTTACATTTCCTGTAAGTATCACTTCATTTGTATGTCTCCTTCATGGTGTTGCTTTTTTCCCAAACATCAGTGTATAAATATAACTGCACAGCCATTATGGTTCTCTTCTCAATTTTCAGTTCATTTATATAAGGGAAAAGTAAAAAAAAAAAAAAAAAAAGTAAACCCAACTGGTGCAAAAGAAACAGTGACTGAGCTACGACAAGAAATAATAGTTCTTATTTTGACAAGATACAATGTGACTGCAAATAAGCAGTGAGCAGGCACGTTGTCATGTTGCAGAATCTAAGAATTGTTTTGGAAGAGGTGTGGTCTCTCACATAGACGTCTCAGAATGGAAACATACCTAAACTAAACGACTAGTCATCGTTGCAGCATGGAAAAAGTTAGGCAACCAACTAACCAAAGGTTTTGCAGTATTCATACGCCAAGGACTGTCCCATTATGAAACAATAGGGAGAACCAGAGGCTTATCTGTACTGATTTACATGTTATGCTCGTTTTTTTTATTTGTTTTTATTTATGAATATAAATTTTTCTTTATTGAAAAGAAGAATATAATATATATGTAAATGATTAGAAATTCGTAGAAATTGTATTAGCTCCTAAATGTTGTTCAAACATTTATTGTTACGCAATTAAATTTATTGAAATTATTAATTGTTTAATATTAAATAACATCTTGAATTACATGTTGATCTGAGAAGCATTAAATTAAATCATTAATACCTTACATTTAAATTACAGAGATTTAGAAAAAGAAAATTAAAATTTTGTATGTCTGAAAAAGTATGTAAATTCACATTTTAATTTTATTGTGATGTGATGGTGAGAACGCTGCCATTACTGAATTCTTAAAATGGTTACTGTGCATGTTTTCTACTATTTTCCAAACCTACTTTTGCTGTTAATTCAAACATAAAATGTTACTGTAAATATTAATTTTATCATCAAATTTACCTCTAATTCAGTTATTGTTACTGCTATTGTATGTTTTACATTAAATGTTTTCTTAGGGAATATTTTCTATTGCTCAATGAGAAGTCGTAATACGACCTCTAACACATTTAACGCTGCAATGATGACCACTCGTTTAGTTTAGTGCTGTTGATAGATGGTCCCTCTGAAATATCTCATGATGGATCATATCATGACAGTTAAAGAAAACAGAGCATTACTTTGCTTTGCTTCGGCCATAACACACATTTGGTCTGTTCTCACCAGAAAACACCTGGAAACTTGTTGTTTCATCTGAAGATCGTATAGAAAACATCAAATTTCATTGCCCATGACAATTTGGTTCAATCGGATCTGTCAGATGTCCATCTGGAATCTGTATCCTGTATATTTTCTGGTTATCCATGATGGGATGAAGCACAAATTTTGGACAGACATGTTGCATTTGCAGATCTTATTTGATGATTGCAAGGCAAAGAGAATTTCATGTCCTTCTGCCAGCTGTATAAAGTCTAATAAGGATTTACTTATTAAGGGACTCAACCTTAGCTTAAGTTCTGACAGTAGGCTATCTGATCTCACATCATCCTACAGTGACCCTCAGAAAACCACTTATGCCTTTCAAGTACTTTACTACTCCTCCAAACACTCACTCTGTAGGCCCTTTCAATCTTCTTAAAGGTTTCAGTTGGGGAAATACCCAAGAGTTCATGAAATTCGATTGAAGACTGAACCACAAATTGTGTCATGATACTGTAAGACCTGAAAACAACCACAAAAATGCATTTAATGATTTTATGAATAGTTAAATCCAAGTGTTGAACTATTAAGCATGCACACAGCTCATGTGAGTAGTAGCCTATTACTAAGTCCAAGAAACTGCCAGACCCAAAAGTGAGGGCATCAGGCTAACATAAAAATAACAAAATGAGAAGTAAAAGGTTGAGATAAAAAATGAGATGATAATGATTATGAAAAAAAAAAAAAAAAA
>JAFIDM010009631.1:38495898-38541232 GCA_023159025.1 Thereuonema tuberculata
AAAAAAAAAAAAAAAGAATATTATGTTTTTACATGATTAAAGATGTTAATGAATTTAAAAGTTTGCTTTATAATATTATTATTATTATTAGACGTACGTAAAGATTTTTTTTGTTTTGTTGTCAGTGTTTCAATTTTGCCGCCATTGTTTCGATTGAAGAACTGTGTCATCAGCGATATATTTTGTTGGACGATTTAAATATACCTGTTGAAATTTGCATAAAAATCGTAAATAGTCATTTCCAATGTAAACAGGATATATCAGTGAAATTCCATAGTTAAAAAACTCACTAAATTTCATTATATATTATATATATATATCGAAAAGTATAAATATTTATATTTATTTGTTTATATGTTTTACGAAGATAAATTTTATATATGCTAAATGTTAATATTCTAAAATAATTTTCAGAGGTGATGGAAATATAGCAACAAAGATGACTTTTTGTCTCAAAGGGCGATGTGTTCTATTGAGGTCCAGCAACTGATCCATATTTCTCAATCCACCTGAGAAATAATAGCAATTTAGTTCCCGCCACAGCCTATTGTTTATTTTGCTGGCCTACTTCCGTCACAATTGCAGCCTAGTTGTATTGCCTTAAAAAATATCATTGATCTATTGGAAATGAATAGAGTTAATATCATCTTTAAAAGTTTAGAAAAACTTTTTTTTTTTTCTTTTTTTTTATTCTGGAAAAAAAAAAAGAAGAAATTAATCAATTTTGATAAAAATGTAATTAAAGTATAAAATGTGGCTACTTAGTATCAGTGATATCTTTTTGATTTTGTTTGCTAACTTTTGTATTTGTAAAACAAAGCCTGGTGTAAATTTAAACTGTTAAAAATCATATTTGAATATATTTATAAGAAGTTTATAATTCTTTCCAGTATTTGTCTTTTGTATTAAAACATAGCTGTTTAAATTACTGATGATGATGATAATGATATCGTTTTGTTAGTGTAGTCTCATCAGAATTTGCGAAAAGAGAATTTTTAATGTGTTTCTCACTACTTTCCGTTGTGAATTTGCGGCGCCATAACACTCCATCTTCAGTACATGATTGATAAGTGCCATATCTAATGTGGACATTGTGAAGTACGGTTCTGTTTTTGTAGGATAGACTTTGTCCCATTATAAGACCGTAATCAGGCCTAAAATTGATAACAAACTAAGCTTGTGGAGTATTTGTCATCAAGAAACACTATATTTCTAACAACAAATCGTTTGAATAGCTGAAATAAATTATTTATTAGTTGTATACAAGTAAGTTTAGTAGCCATTTAGCCAGGGTGAAAGGAGCCTATTTCTAAATATAAAGACCGTTTAGGTTAATTGATCTACAAGAACTTATTAAAAGATGGACACACATGCTTCGAATTTTCTCATTTCTAACAAATATCAGTAAGTTTTCGCTGTTGAATTACTTTATAGTTTAATATAATATAAAGATCTGGAAGCAGTTTATTGTTGTTGTTAATTATTTAGTTGATTATAAAAAGTGAAAATAATAATAATAATAAGCAGACATGAATTTGATATTACATTATATGCAAGAATATTCTTGCACATAATGGGAATTTCTGTCTTATTTGTTTTCTCTGAGCTTACTATTTATTGATTGTAATTTAATATGTAAGACGTCCATCACAGAATCAGAAATGTAGGGATACTATTGCGGTGACTTCACAGATTAGGTATCCGACCTTAACGATGACTTAATGGAGACCAGAATGTTCAAATGACTGATGATTAGGGGTGCAAATTGATTTTACTATTGACTATATCAAGCACCGTATCAGAAAAGTAGATAAATGGAAAATAAAATAAATAAATAATTGGGTGACCTTACTTAATAATCGTGGGCACGAATAAATCCTGGTACGATCGTCTGTTGAACAGCCTAATGGTCTTAAACTCATTTCATTTATAGATTCACATTAAATCATTTCAGTTTTAACCGCAATAGAAAGATAATCGCGTATAGCAACTGTAAATTTGCGAACCACATAATACTTAAATAAGAGATTACTAGTAATAATTTTTTTTTTTTTAAATAATAAGACATTCAGTGAAACAAAAATACAATTAATCAGATCATTTCATGAAAATATAATAATTAAATTCAGGTTAGAATTTTTTTTTTTTTTTCTCGTTACTGCATTTTTCATTTCAACTTAAATTTGACAAAGTTTCCTAGACTGATTCATGAAACAGGAATACCATTGAAAAGTCTTCAAATCTTCAAAATAAAAACAAAATAAACGTATAAAACCATACATTTATTGAAATAAATATTTCTTAATTTTCGAAAAGACATGACTTCTTTTCTTTTTCAAAGCCTAAAAAACAACAACAATACGTTACAAACAATAGATAGAATGTCTAGAAGAGGGAGATTTAAGAAGACTTATGAGAAATACCATTGTTTGAAAAAGAATTCGATAAAGGGTGGCATACAATATTAATTACAAATTATATGACAGTCGATAACCCAAGTTGGAGACCACTGGCCTAGCGAATAAAATCAAGTGAAGAAATAGATATGACTTCTCTTCGTTGTTACTAACTCCTTTCGACTTTAAAATTGCCTGAAGAAACCGCAGCGTATAGACTTTTGACAAATTAACAAAATATTTTAATATTCTATCGATGTGCAGAGCCGAAGGTTAACCATAGGCGCGTGAACTTAAAAAAATAAATGTGAAAATTACTCTTCGGAAAGGCTGAGCATTATCCTTTACATATTTAGATTAGTGTACTTAATTTCGGTTTCAAATATTTCCGTGGATTTCTATTAAGTTTTACGATCATGGAGCAAGAAAAACGGAAGGAATATAGTAGCGCTCGATACAAGGTTCGTTCAACTCATTAAACCTTAAGTAAATCTTCGAAAACGGAGAATTAGGCAGCGAGATGGCTATCAAGCTGTGTAAGTGCGTGCCATTGCACTAAACGATTTAAATTTTCAGAATAATGAAGTATCTGTAACCCAACGGATATGAACTAAATTACTCTTGTTTCGTATTGTATTTATTTAAGTTACCGAATCAACCACTTTTTAACTACAAAAATGTGTAATGTGGGGGAAAAAAAGGGTATTTATTTTTGATTAACTACGTAATGTTTGCTAACTACTAAAACAATAAAATGAACTTTTATTAGGAAAATCTTATAGATATTAATTCCTAAAAATACAAATGAATTTGCATTGCAAATTGCAGTACAGTGTGTCGCATTTTAATTTCGCCATTATTTTATATATTCATATAAGAGTGCATTTAATTATCAGATTATTTTATAAAGGCCTTTAGAATTCAGATGAAAGGTTGTAAGAAAAAAAATAGTTGTCTCCTGTCAGCTGATTTTATCTAATAAATTATTGATAAAGTATTCTGTGATATATTTACTCCACTTTTGTCATTGACACGCCTAATAAAGGACTGGGTTTTTGCTGTTATGTAAAAATTGTAGAAGAACATCATAAATTTATCACATTAAATGCTCACTATAAGTTTATTATTATTATTATTATTATTATTATTATTACTTAATTAATGCTTTCTTAACTCTGAAACTTTAATGAGCTATTAATAAAAGATTTCTATCATTCATGGATAAAATTATCAAAAAACGTTATTATTTAAAAAAAAAAAAAATGGATTACCAACTATTATTTGTTTTACAAATTCACAAGAACTGAAGTCACTGAGTAACTGATTATGTTACTGTTCTAATATTTCATACTGGCTATGAAATTACTGAATAATAAGTTCTATTATGATTTCAAGTAACGTAGCTAGAATGTAAATTATCATGTCGAAATATAAAAAGCACATCAGGTGGAAGTAAGATATTAAAAAGGAAATTAAAAAAAAAATAAGTAAATGAATAAAAAACAGGAAAAATTTAAAAATAGTTTCTTTATTTTAAAAAATGAATTAGTGTTTAATGATTTATAAAAAAAACTAGTCAGTCATTTAGAAAAATGGGAAAAAAATCATCACAGAAAATAAAAAAGGAAATGCGATGTAGCTATGGTAAATTGATATTTACACTCTTAATGGTACAGTTAAGCACTTAAGAAAACATCATAAAGCTAATGTAATACTTTAATTATCATCTGAGAAATTCCTTGACATTGCCATTATTTCTCTATAGAAAGATATTGTCAATCGAAAAGCGTCTTAATTTGCTAATTGTAAGAAATAGTTCGCCCTAATTTCGAGAGAACTTCACAGGCATGATGTGGTGCGTGCAAATGAGAGTTCACTCTTCCCAGATTTGCAGGTCTAGGTCTTTAGCAAAGATGAATGCAACGCCGTGCGACTCTAGCTTCTCAATGGACCATTTGTTCCGTCAAAGAAACAGTGCCAAAAAGAAGGGGTGGGGGGGAATGAATGCACAGTCTTAAAATAGGCCCTCATTTTTAATGTATACACTGTATATAAAACTCCTCCTTGTCCCCTGTTTTACATTAAAGTATATATAAAAAAAATGAACATTTTCGAAAGTGTAAGCAACGTATATCATTCGGAATTATTGAAATTTGATATTCCACTTGGAATTCCTAAATGGAGCCATGACTTTATCTTTTCATGATATATTAACAATGAAGGAATATATTAACATTCCTTGCTTTCGTTGGAATGAGAAAACACTTCATATTCCAAACAACTTCTAATTCAGTATCTGTCACAACAGTAACTTCTTGTAATGTAGACAACGGACGTGCTCGGAGATGGAACCACAAGTTGAGGTTGAAATTTACATTTTATCACAGAAGCTTACGGGAAATATACTCTCCTTTTCTCTTTAAATACATATTGAGCCTCAATCCAAGGTGTAACAATGAAAGATTATTTTTCAAGTGAAACAATCAACGTATTCATTCGCAACAGTAACGTTTCGAATCGAAGATGATCATAATAATTATGGTGCATTGGGCTTTTTTTATACGGAAGTGACTTCTTTTTCTTCTTTCTTTTTTTTTTTTTTAAATAATACGAAATAATGGCTTCAAACACAACGTCTCATCTTCACTAAAAACTTGAATTGTTTTAAATGAACATTTTTAAGCAGTTGATTGCAGCGTGAATTTAAATTTAGTTCGGAAATTAAGTGCGTGACCTACTGACAGTTTTTCTTTCTGTTCCTTCTTTGGACGTTTTTTTTTGTTATCGATTGATTCTTTGTGAGTGAGATGACATCTTTGGTGGTTTATGTTCACGCGAGAACCTTAAAAAGGTAGTTTCGTTTTCAGAAGGTTAAGGCTTTTGGCAGATTTCACATGGAGTGGCTACTACATTTTTCATGACAATCTGAGACGCTACCAAAATAGAATGGCATAGTTTCCGGTTTGTTGTTTAGCTTTTTCGTTTTAATTATGTATTTGCAAACAGAGCTACTTGATTATTTGCCTCGAAATTTATCTTTTTATCTATAAAAGATAATTTAATAAAGTTAATTCACTTACTTGAATCCTTACAACGTAAAATGAAGTATGAATTTTATTATCTGTTTACTTTTATTTTATTTTTTATTCAAAGGTGAGATTTTTAATTAATGGCTTTATTTAATTTTGTTTTTGAAAAGAAAACTGTTAAAATTTATCTTTAAAACTGATTTAAATGAAATAAGATATCAAAGATTAAAGAAACTTTTATTAATTTTAATATTAAAACGACAATATTGTGCTTATAATAAATGGATGAAGATGACAAGACCAATTATAGAAATATTCATAAATTCTCGCGTCTTTCCTTTCAGGTGGATACAAAAATTTGATATTTTATGTAAGTTAGTTGTTCAGCGTAAATAAAGAGTATTTCAAAATGAAGCTATGTGAATAAAAATACGGCCGTGGAGATTTGTACGTTATTTTGGATCGTTTTTTAATAGTAATAGTATGTAATGAATTTTGGGATATCCGATGGAAGTTTTAAAATGGAGAAATATTTCATGTTTGACATTGTAAAGACATTCATGGACATCAGAGAACCAGATGAATTTTTCAAATATTCCAGCGCCATAAAATCAACAGTCTATTGCCGCACGTACATGAATCAGAAAGAAGACATAACAAAAAGTGATGTAAGGCATTTCTTGTTTCATAGATTGATCATACGATAATTGTTGTGATCTGCCATTTTCACTGAATAGTTCCATCATTATTACAACTGTCGTTATCATGTCACTTGTGAGATATCAGGCATTTGGTATCACCTTTCAGTATTGTATGAGACTTTGTCAGTCGCATTTTCCTGTGAAATCTCATTGGAGGAAAAAAAAAATAAAACAAAAGCCATCTGACGGAGTTACAGCAAGAGAAGGAAAAGATAAAAAGCTTAGTTTGTATATCTCATGGAAACTTCACCCCTGCTATTACAATATATTAGGTTGATTGTCACACAAACTAAGTGGCATATATAGTAGACTTAGCTGTAAAACCAGCAGAATATATTCTGCTACTGTATAGAGAAAAAATAATACTAATAAACACTTAGAAATAAATCACATCATATATTCACACCCTGTAAAGTCTGAAATCTTATTTCATTAACTGTGTGGGTTAAGTCGATGAGAAATAGAACCAATGTTAATTTAATTTTATTGTTATATAAGGAATTATGAATTCATGATGGAGACAGTGACCCCTCAATAACTAAAAGTAAGAAAATAAAAAACCAGAACAAAATATGGAATCCAAATCCTTGGATAGCACTCAGGCTACCACAAAAGGTATTTGACCACAAAAGGAACAAGAAAAAAAAATAATAAAGAACAAACCATCTGATGGGTAAAAGAAAAGCAATTAATTGAAAATTCTTTTCAATTTTCAATAAGGAATTATCTTCCCAACATATCTTTTTTTTTTTTCTTTTTTGTTTTCGTACATTGTTAATAAATTTCGCATTGAATTGGAACTGACAGTTGTCACCGTTTGAAGATGTTTTACGAGATGTTCTTTGTATGAATGGAAATTACATTCTCACTGTAACCAAACAGAAATATTGAAATCTTCGTTTCTTACTGATGGATATTCAGTAACATGAATAGATGGTAATTCATTAATGTCATTTTTGCTACTCGCTGATGGACGTCGTGAAGTTTTTGTCATTGAAAGAAGTCAGAAAAATCAAAACACATCTGACTTGATGCTGTTGTTTGTTAGAATATCTTTGCATTTCTAATGCCCGTATATTCTGCTTACATTATCAGTCGATTTTCAGTTGACTCATTTGCTGTGAGTTAATCTATGGGCGTTTTCAAAGTCTCATATGTCCATTTCAGAATATCTAAGGCTCCTGCATTCAACAGCCAAGGAGACGAAGTTAAAGGAGAGAATTATTAGTTTGATAGATGGCTGGGTTAATCCTAGAATCATCTGGTGGAGAAGTGACCAGAAAAAGATTCCTCCATCTCCGTTAGAGTTTGAACTCGGCTTCTGCAGCCTTAGTACTTAGCTATCGGGACCGCTAACTATTGAATGTTTTACTTAATAATTATATAATCTAATCAGTCCATAAGATTCATTTAAGTTATTCCCTTTCTAACACCTTTGTATATCCCGCAAAATTAACTTGATGATATGGCTTTATTTTTGTAAATTGAACATTTCAACATTGCCTCATTTTCTCCCTCCTTATTCCATCCTGACTGATAAAAATGTTGTGTGATGTAAACATGAAGAATCCCTATCTCGTGGTAGATGTTGATGTTGCTGCATATTTATATTAAATTGACTATTAATGTTTTTATCGTCTTCTTGGACTTAAACGTTGTTTTTAATTATTATTGCTTAGTTCTTGTCATGAAAATAGTATAAAATGACAGCCTGTCTTAAATGAAAACTACTTTCAGTCTAAATAGCGGCTTCATGTATAGTTTTAGATAACATGGAATCCACTCTAGAAAGGAACTTTTCTTCAGTCTTGTTTATTTTTATCTAACAAGAGGCCTGAGATAATTTCACCGAATGGATCGTGTCTTAAGACATCCAACCTAGAAGAAAACTGGTTCAACAGAGTGTGACGTCACACTTCAGAGAGGAAGATTGAGAAGTTTCTTTACTTATCTTACCATAAGTTCCTTTCCTTTTTTTTTTTTCACTCCTTTCAATTAAACTCGCTCTTGACAAAGAAATATAAATAGTATTCTTTTTATCCCTACCATGGAAGAGAGGAATTAACGATATTGCTCAAAGTATAAGCATAAAGAACATATTATAAACATTGTTGGAGGAGTACAGTACAATGATTCCCAAACATCCACGATGAAGTTTTAACTAGGATGAATTGAAATAAGGCAAATTAATACTTTGTCTTGAAAGTAAATTAATTTCATTTTGCACCGTTGTATTTTGTGCTGTAGTTGATTTTGTATTAAAAATTTGGTAACCCTATGTCAATTTTTTTTTTTTTTTTTTTTGAAACTTTTACTGGTCCGTAAATTCAGATAGTTTAAGAGCCACTGTTCTAAAGCAATATTTTAATAAATATGGAATCGTTATACAAACAATATGACTTATAAAATATGAACAGGAAAAGGTTTAATCATGTGAGATACAGGTACATAAAATGGAAAGTTAATTGATAATGTATTTAAGAAATATGAACATATCAAATGCTTTTTCTTTATGCTTTGTATGTATTAATAGCATCAGGGAGAGGAAATGCGAATTGTCGGAGTAACTGCAAAATTGGCGGTAGATGAAGAATATATTAAATGAAATTCTAAAACCTTTGGAATTAGTGTTTTTTCTTAACTTTATTTTATTTCTTAATAATGTTTGGAGTTTCCAATCGGGTCCCCATTTTGCTGACTGGCCTTTATGATCACTCTCCCTGGGCGCCAAAAAATCAAACTACGTCGCTACAGTAATGGCATTTTGAAAAAAAAATGAAATAGTAATTTCTATAGTATTAGACACTATCGAATTACTTATTTTAGAAGTTTCTAATCTAAAAAATAATTCGTTCCATACTTTGACGGTGCAGTATCCCCTCTCAAGATGTTTTCACTTCTCAAGTCGTCAGTGCTGGAAATTCATATCTCTTTTGTATAATAATAGCTGTGTTTAAGATTCGACTGTGGAAGAAAGACTGTTAGTAAAAAAACAGTGTTTAAAGTTATTAATAGCATCTTTGTGAGAAAATCCAAGAGCACGGAAGTGGATGCTGGACTGAATTTTTTTATGTATTTTCGCATTGGTTTTCAAGATGTAAAGTCTTTCTTCTATACTGGAAATAGATTACGAAAACACACTTTGAACTTTGGGAAAGGCGTTGTTACGCCATTCGTCCCACTGATGCCATCCGAAACTTGTTAATGACCGGCTTCGGTTCTCACGGAAGGTAGGCTGCTTTTAATAACGGTCGCACGCTATTAGGAAAACATGATCTCTATGTGAGTGACTTCTTCGGAGGCCTCATCCTGCTTATTAGAGTAATTACGATTCTCTATTAGATAGATTCACTTGGGTGGAGTGATTATTGTCTGATAAATGTAAGAAGCTATTGTCATCATTGGGTCTCTAGATAATGAAACCACCATTCCAATTTTTGACGATGTCACGAAGTACGATCGTATACGAGGAAGAAGTTGTACATTCTTTTTTTTTTTTATTTTCTGTGAATTCTTTCTTCACGAAGTTATTCGTCACAGATAAGTAATTAACGACCTTAAAGAAAGGAATTGTTGGCTATTGAAATCTACAGGGTGGGTTGCATCGGAGAAATTGCTTTGATCAAATGAGGGTAAAAGAATAATTGTTAATTGAATTTGGGCGTTGTTGCTTCAACATTTGTTTCGAGTTTTGGAAAAAACTTGGGAAAATTCATGAACTTGCCAAAATACTTGAGGAACAACCGAGAAAAGATTAAACTAACTGTAAGTGTCATGTTTGTAAACGAAGCCTTGTCTCCATCAACTATATTCGCTATTCTACCATATATTCTCATATTCCAGTAACACTTTGATTGTGAAGGACCACAGGAGAAAATTTAGTTTTAATTTTTTCAGTTTTTATTAATGTATTCAGCAAGTTAAATAATCTCAAAAGTTACTATTAGGCAGTTTCATCAATGCCTGGAATAGCAAATGTGGGGCAAAAGTACAGTAACAAGAAAGAATTAAATTTAGTAACAAATTGGTATTTTGAAATTATTGAAATTTTATTAAGTTCTTACTAAAGAATAAATCAGTAAATACTTGTGATATTGTCGGAAACTACCACCATTTGTTATGAGGAAATTTTTGCTAAAACTTATATCTTTATTCTAAAATTAATACGATATTATTAAAGACTTAAATATTTTTTTTCGTTTTAATTATTGCGTACGAGTCTTTTTAATTATCATTTGTTCGATAATAGTAATGTAGTGTCTGAAAATAATTAATAATACTTTAATTCTTTTAGTAACTCATTCATTGATGCTATTGCCGCGGTCATATGTAACAAGTTTAAAAATTGTTATCACTTAAAATATACTGCATTCATTAATCCCCCCCCCCCTCCCGTTTTTAGTTTTTAATCTGTGAAAAATATTATTGCTCCTTTTTGTTATTTCGTATTCCGTTGCGTTTGATATATTGGGGATAAGAAAAGATGCTTAACAGTATTGAACTTTCAGATATACAGAAAATCAAGAAATTCTATAGACTGTGTAAGTTGCCTTGTAGAAGATCCTGAAAAGATCAAACCAAATTAAAGCAAACGAATTAGCATTATTACAGTAGACTATTGCGGTGATTATGGATGTAAACTTAACAAGATTTTGAAATATTTTTCTTTCTAAACAGACGAGTTCAAATTTGAAGATAAGATATCGGTATCTCCCCAATCTTCCCCGTGTCCATCCGAAGGTAGAGGAATTGCTTGTATCTACCTGTAAGTGTGTGCTTTGATAAAAATGCTCATCGATTGAGAAAGCAGCAACAGAGAGCCACTGGTGAAGCTATTCCTAGGCATTCTGTGGGATGTTAATCGTTTCGATTAATACAGATCTATTTATACTGACCTTGAATTTCGCAATATTTGGTTTACGCTTATACGAAATAAACGTTTTATTGTATTGAACCATTGATTATGATGGATGATTTAAAAATGAATTGTTATGAATAATTAAACTGAAAATTGTGTTTCTTTTTTAATGTAGACGTATTTAAATTTGATTGAGTTCTTGTTTGATTTTCTTTCATTTCCGATTACATTACCACTGTGTAAACCATGTGTTATATTTTTAAACTGGCTGATTCATAACTTTTTTTTTTCTTCTTCTTCCTGTGTGAAATGAGGGCGCTCATGTCAACTCAGCACTAAACGTTGTATTTTTAAAAGGAAATGTGAATATATATATATACTCTGACCCACTAAGCAGCACAAGAGCTGTGTTTTAACTTATTATTATCGATTGTGAAAAATTTGAAATTACCGAAAATGACAGACGGGCAGTTAGTGGCTTACAAAATTTATATGAGATACTGGAATAATAAAAAATAGACATTAGATATTGATAGTAGAATTTCTAAAAGCAATATCATTAGAAAAAAGGAAACTAAAAGCGAGAGAGTTCAGAAACGCAAGTTATTTCAGTATTTGGTATTTCATGGAATATAAGACATCTTTTTTTTATCATTATAATTTTTTAGTTTGTAATGTTTAAAAATGCCTCATTGTAAACGTTATTCGTAGTTGTAAATCAATTCGATTTACATCAGTGTAGGGTTTACTTAGGCCATCGCTACAACTGCTACGATTCTCCTATACATTCCTAATCATGTTTTGTTTTGTTTTTTTCCCCCAGCGAAGATAATATCGTCACATGAGAAAAAAAAATGCAAATGATGTCAGGTTAAGACTGTTTAGAAATCGAATTGTTGGATCCTTCTCTCCTAGGATTATGGCAAATATTGGTTAATGAAATTATCCAATTATCCGTGTTCATTATGTCGGTTTAGTGAGCAGTATTTATATTTGACAGTTGTAATTCATGCTACTTAAATTAATATGATACTAAAACTTGTATAATTTGACGAAATATTAAACGTTAAAATACCGGAGTGCTACTTAGATATCCGTATATTAAGAGAATTCCTGGTTCTAGTCTGTACTTACTGTAAAGTAATTAGAAATACACTTAAAATTGGAATTATCACAAAATAAAGTGAATACAGCAATTCGGAAATGTTTACGTTATATTTTGGGACTCGGATGTTTTTTGCTTTTTGAAATAGTGTTCTCGGTAATGTAAAAAAGAAGGAAAAAAAGTGCTAATGAAACAAAACAAAGGCCTCTGTATTCATTTCAGTGACATTTTATTTTTTTCGCTATTTCAGTATTATTTATTATTTCCTATTTTATTGATAAATGAAATAATTGAAGAGTTGAAATAATGACGTATGAAATCGCTGTATCGCATACATAAGTAATCCTATTTAAATGTTTAGTTGTCATTGATATACTTATTAGATGACAAAAAAATTACATTTTATTAATAAGTAAAACAAGAAGATCCTACAGCCTACTTTCGTTAAAATCATAAATTTTATTTTTCTTTCTTCTTTTTTTTATGAAGTAGTGATTTATTGGTTTCTGAAAAAAAAATCAAAAAAATCTGCATTGTTTAGCTAGCGTAGACATTAAGAGGATTACTAAACGGATTAATATCTTTTGTTTAAGACATGAATTGAAGTCCATTGTTTTGGGTTCCATTGCTCTTCTATAAGAAATTTGTGACCTTATTGCTCTAGTTTATCTACAAGGATCCATTGATTTCAAATGCAAAAGTTAGATTGTCCTTAATAACAAATGTCAAGAAGAGTCCTCCAACGGTTCAAAGGTTGTTGTTATTAGAGAGAGACACGCACACACATTGACTAATTTGCAGTCGCCTGAATGCTTGAGTCAAGACCTTAAGAGGCCACATACGATAAACTTCAGATGTTGAGAGCCGCAACACATGATAATTATTACACACGTTTTTATTGTTACAAATAGACTTGGTTACAGAAGCATTCTATATATGAACTACTGTACAAATTTATTTATATTTTTAGTTTTTTATACTGTTAATTTGTATTAGTTCAGTAATCACAAAGAACACACACATATACCAAATCTTTTCATAATGCTGATTGATTATTGTTTTAACTGTATTGACCGTATTTAATAAGGTAATGGAAACAATAAAGAAAAATAGCTGATCCGAAATTTCTGTAACCCTGAGACAAATGTAGTATTAAAATTAGGATTTAAACTCTTCAATACATTTACTCACCATAAGCATTAACTTTTGTTTTAATCCAGTGGATTCTCATTTTATACCCGGTAAGTGATTTATTTACCTTTTTATATTAATTAATAGGAGCTCAGCCAACGCATTTCCCCGAGCCGCACATTCAAAGAGTAGCACGTGTTTCGCGAGCCGCGTTTTGGCCACCTCTGATATATATATATTTAATGATATGAAATTTGATATAAATCAGTGCCTATTTTTTTTATTTGCCCCACATAAAACAAAATTAATGACGCATAAAATATACACTTAATTCCTTAATATCGAATTTGAAGTATTTTTGTGCATTATTATTTGAATTACCGTTTAATTCCTTAATAAGGGAGATAGTTATAAAAAGCTGATTTCCAAAAAAAAAAAAAAAAAAAAAGACATGACTTAGATCTTCAACGTACAATTCGTATTTGGTAAGTGCTGTTAGGTTAGGAGACAGTTTAACTAAATACATTTGATGTAAAGAAGGACATTATTCTTTGAGTTATCGCGTCTGTAAAATTCCATAGTAGACTTACTTGTAACAGAAATTGTACTTACGCACTATCTGGACCCATTTTTTATAATCGATTTCTGGTGTTTTCTTTTCATTTCTTTTCTGTTTTTTTTTTTCTTTAAAACATAACTTGTATTTGTATTTTGCAGTTTAGAAATATAGAGATAGTAAAATAATCAAAAACAAAGACAAAACATTTTTTTTTTCCTTTCTGTTATCTCGTCTGCATGACTACCACACTTTCTCACGGCAGTGTAAAGAAATGAAAAAGGAAATTGAAATAACTAATTGAATAATTATTCCCCGATCATTTTTCATGAAATTTATTGCCAGTCTTCCTAAATAATTCACAATTATTTCTTTTGAGAAGTAGACTATGTTATGTTATGTAGTGAATGTGGGTGGCAGAGAAGCCAAGCACTGCGACCGGAGGTCTATTGTACTATCCCATGGAAATAAAGACAGATGGAGAGAAAGACTGAGAAAGTATGGTGGGAGAAGTGCAGGGGAGAACCTCGAGAAAACCTGCCCAGCGCGGATCGTCCACCATCACGAAAATGTTTAGTGTACAGTTGTCTTATCGTCTGCTTACATTTATCATTCTTATCATCCTAACAGATACCTCACTTTGATGACTGAGGAAGTGGTTAATTTATTTTGATTAATCTCTTGTTGTAATTTGTAACATTATAGAAGTACTATCAAGAATTTATAAGAATATGTTCAGTGAAAAGTCCATTCAAATCTATCCCAAGCGTTCTGCTAAAATTATAAAACAAAATAAATAAGAAATGAAATGAGGAAGAATCGAACCTGAATGTATTGTTTTACACATTCCCATCTTGTTGGATACATACAATACTATAATTATGATCTTTACGGAAGAACGTAATTTTCTAAATCTTGGAAACTCCTTTTCCACACAACGAAATTATTAAAAAAAAGAAAAAACGTAACCCCGTTGTTTTTTTTTTTTTGGTTTTTTTAGTTTTTGTCCTCTTCTTATGTTTTTTTTTCCGAAAACTTTTCAGACCTAACTCAATGGATATCTTCATGAAACTCAAATTCCAATTATAAATGAAACAGCTTCTACTTAAAATACTTATTTATTTAATACATACTGTAGGGATTGTTTTTCTACTGTGATTTCTATTCTCTGTTATTTTCAGCTCCGTCCTTGTGTCCTGGTTCATTTTTTTCCGTTGCTTCTAGTTCACTACTTCCCGCCCTTGACACGTCGTTGCCAAATTGGATCGAAGAAATGAATAATTGAAATCGAATCCAAATCAATCTTCTGTTACAGACGATGTTTTAGTGTCGTTTGGAATTCGTTGAATGGCTTTCAACGGAGGCAGTTTGAACTATGATGTTTCATCTCTTTGACCAACGCATCTGTTTAAGTTTATATTTTATTCGAATCCAAATAATAATTTGTGAATGGCCAAGTTCCTGAAAACGAGGAAAAGACAAATCTAATTTAGTCCAATGAATTATAATCAAGCAGTTAAAATTGATTACATTTTTTTTTTCAACCACTAGAAGAAAAGCAGATAGGGCGTTACTGGGTTGGACAGTAATACCAGCGTTGTTGTTTAATTGGTATAAATCTTTTATTGGAATTCGGATAACAGCTCAGTTCACGCAGTTTTCCAAATAAAAATATTTTACGTAATTAAAACATAAATTTACAGCTTTAGATGCAGTAGGGCATTCCCCAGTATTCTAAAAAAACTTATTGGTTTATGTTTCATGACATGCTTTATTCCATTGTCTTGATCGTCGAGTGTTTAGAATCTGAGTTCTGCTTGATAAATTCATTTTTAATTCTAAAATTGATCTGAATTTGCTAGAGTCTAACGTGATTTTGAATTTATTGTTCTTAAGCTACACAAGGAAAAAAGATTTAGAATTTTGAAATCAGTAGCTTAGCCAGATCTGCTGATTTGGGGAAAGTTTATGTGAGAGTGTGTGGTGAGGGAGGAGTGCTGTTAAAAATGTAAAATGCCTTATTTATTGCTTCTTAATTCTTCTCTCAGTTGTGTTCTTGTAGATTTCCTATTGGCTGAAAAAGTAATGACATCAGCAGCTTTTTGACGCCACAACTTTATGTTGTCCGTTTAATATTTTTAATGTTAATTACTGTGTGAGTCATATCACGTCGTCGTAATTTATCTAATTATTTTATTCCAGGAAGACTTGCTTTTTATCATTTTAATTTTCATGTTAATTGATCAATTTAATTTGATGAATGCATCTTTGAAAAATAAAAATTGAATATTTGCATTATTACAGCAAGAAACTAATTTTTGATATTTTAGTAAATGTTTGAAATAGGTTTTATACAAGTTTTCTTATTTTATGCGGTAGAACCAAAACTTGCTTTGGATCTTTTGATATAACACCGCTATTTGCATTACAATATAATATTAATACATCAGTCCAAAATAGTAACTCAGTTCACTGATGGTCAGACCTCAATGAAGAAAAGTAACTATAACTTTAGTGAACCATATAAGTATTATATGTGCTTTTAAAGATAATTACAAAAAGAAGAAGCCCTCGAATAAAAATGTGGGCTTTTGAATCGAGTTCTTTCCGCGGCCAATGTATGGCGAACTGTTTTAGATTTAAATTTTGTACAGTTGGCTGTGCATCATTGGATGTCTATACCTCCATATCCACCATGAGGCCTTCTGGGTTTTTAATAGAAATGATTATACCTTACTTTAACGTTATGAATTTCTTTTAATTTATTTTCTCTTTTCTTAAAGTCGTTTGTTAAAAGTATTTTTGAAATTTTTATTCTTTAACACTACTACCTTTTTGATTGATTATTTTATCACATGTAATAGAATATTTTTTGTTTTGTTTTTTAATGTATGCAACAAATAATATAGAAAATGTAATTATTTTAAATATTTCAAGCAAGAGCTTTTACAAGTACTTATTAAAATAAAAAAATAGTAGTAGTAGTGTTAAATGAATGGTGGTGAATACTTAGCATTGTTTGCAGTTTTAAAATATTTACCTACTTTACATATCTTTTAGAAGGTATCGCAATAGATGGACCTATTTTATTATTTTTTTTTTTTTGTTTTTTTAAATTTACAAGAATAGAATATTAAGAAATCAGTTCACTGATTAAGCGATGAAGCGTTGTTTGGATGAGTAAATCCTCTAAACTCGTCCGATAAACACTTGATTTCATGTAATCACCACACCTCTTTCGTGTTCCTAGAATTACAAGGGAGGTTCCCCCACGTTATTTCACAGGATTTTATGTTTATTGCTTTGAGAAGAGGATACTAGAATTCAAGAAAAACAAAGAGAATTTCCCAGGCGAATCCCTTCGAATACACGAGAGGACGGAGACAGGGAGGAAATACCCATAAATCTTATCCAGGAGTCGAACTCAGACCCAATAAGATTCTAAACTTGATAGCTAAAAGGAAAAAAAAGGAATTCGAATTGTTGAACTTCCTTGCGTCTTGAAAACCATTTTGAGTAATTATCTCATGAAATTAAATCGAAGTTAAATAATTGAGATGTTAAGCTTTAACAATTGACCCGCAGTTGTGAAAACCGAGATCTGCGTCTGACTGAATAAAACACTTCGAAATTTGACATCGATTTGTCCTCTTAAGTTCAATGCCTCAAATAAGGATCAGCATATATTATTTCGTACAAATGTTACTTCGATTTTACTGAATAACTTAATGTTCAGTTTTTGATATTTTTTTTTGATTTCTCATTTATTTGGATCTTCTGGGATGACTCCGTTATCTTCGAATATTTTGCTAACAATAGAAAGACATTCGTTGCAGCAGATATAATGTAATTCATCATCGTTTTGAGGCAAGTCAGTTCTCGTCATCAAATGAATTAACAAGGAAAGTGCATGACCTTGAACGCTGAGAACCGCACGAAAATGTGCTTAGAATATAAATCGCTCATGCCAAAAACAGTGGTATGAGTCATTCTCATGCAAAACTGCACGTCTTACCACGAAAGACATTTGAATGATCACCTATTGAAGGTCCAAGGGAGGAACTTTGGTAACGCGAAGAAAAAAAATATCGATATAATAGGATCAAAAACACGCATATTTCAATGTCGTGACTATATTGCTGTAGTTCCTTCTATTTGGTCCTATTATATCGATATTTTGTTTCTTCGCGTTACCAAAGTTCCTCTCTTGGACCTTCAATAGGTGATCATTCAAATGTGTCTCGTGGTAAGACGTGCAGTTTTGCATGAGAACGACTCATACCACTGTTTTTGGGATGAGCGATTTATATTCTAAGCACATTTTCGTGCGGTTCTCAGCGTTCGAGATCACGCACTTCCCTGTAAGAAAGTTCCATATGATGTAGTTGATTAAGTCTTAATGATAAATGCACTTCTGTCTTGTCGCATAACAGTGTTAGTACTTTTTACATTTCAGTAATGAAGTAAACAGGACAGTTTTAAGGCTACAATATTTTAGCTATGTAGTTATTAATGACTTTTAGTTATCAGATTACATAAGAGGACACTGTTATCTTATTTATATGGAAGCATTTACTTTAGATAAGCTTGCAAATAGATGAACTGTACCAGATAACTGACAGCTGTTTGACTAACCTTTGTACTGTAATAGAAAGATATTTTCCGTTAAACTATTGAAAATGTATTGAAAATAACAGATTCGAACAAAATATTAAATTAGTCTTTAGAGAATAAGGTTCTTGTGATATTTATTGCTGAAGCTTGCTCAACACCTACCAAATTATTTATCGTAGAAAAGTAATAAATTAACTTTTCATTCATAGCAGCTTTGTCGGCGAATCGAACGTAAGTAATTTCATTTAATTGAAATTAAATATGGTTGAATTGTAGTATTAAACAAATAACTAAAACAGCAAAGTCCCAAATTTGGCATTTTTGTGTTGTTAATTTTGACAATATCACAACATACATTGATGGTCCATCTAAAGCATCATGGTGAAGATATCAGTTATAATTAAAACTATTAAAATCAAGTCTTATGATTCTTGATTTCGTGAAATGACTATGAGGTAGGTTCTGTATTTCTTGATTTTTAATAGCATGAACAGCATCATAGTTTTTCAATCCTGTGTGTGGGTATTTCTCTGTGTGTAACGAAGAGATCAGAAAGTTGCCCGGCAAGTCTCCCATCTGTTGCAGCGCAGAGGTAGTAGTGTGGGATGATCCAAGTGATGAACGAAACTATCCTGCAGAGTTTCTTCACACTCTCACATTTTCCGGCATGCCACCTCATCAGCTGAGGTACAAGAAAGGATCAATTGTGATGCTCCTTCGTAAAGGACTCTGTAATGGTACACGATTGGTCGTTAAGGAGTGTCATCGCAATTTAATCACGGCAGAAGTTCTTTCAACAGAGATGATATCGTCACTATTCCCAGGATCGATTTTCAACCGAGTGATTTCATTCGGCCATTCAAGTTGAAGCGCCGTCAGTTCCCAGTAATGCCCGCATCAAACCTTCCTCCAATAAACAAATTCATTTATGTTCCTAGCAATGCATTCATTTTAATTTTTTTTCTTATTTTTATTCATTTCTGTCCGTCATAATATATATGATGGGCAAATATTCTAGTTAACAAATAAACTTTAAACATATTGCTAATAACAAGTTCTTACCATTGATTATTAATTCTTAAATAATAATATTTTCGTTAGAATTTCCTGCAATCTGAAGTTAAAACAAGAGAAGTGAACTAAAAGTTAACAAAGTTTGACTTTTTTTCGTGGTTATTCTTAGATGACCATATATAATCCATTTATAAAAAAATAATAAAGCTGTAAAGGAATCGCGAAAAAAACAGGACAACAAATATTTAACATGTTTCCATAGTATTTCTCTGAAAGGCTTCGCATAATTTGTAGAGTAGGGATTATTTCAAGTCAAAATAATCTTAAAATGTTAGTTGTTTCGTAGGTATTCAGTTTTCGGATTTTTAATTACGGAGATAGGAAATCCACAGCAAAGTTTCGACTTTTAAAAATCAGTGAAAAAACAAAAAATCCTTAAGTTCCCTTGCTCTCAGTAAAAAATTGCGAAAATAAAAAATTAGACGTACATTTTCAAATTTTATGAGTATTGAAACCAGAGCTACATAACTTGATTAAGATTCACGTCATAGAATTCATTATTTGTTTCACCCTTGCTTGATTTGAGAGGACTTCAGATAAAAAGCGCCATTTTTACTTCGAAATCACTGGAAATCTCTGCTTTTCACGATCAATAAACAATCATCATTATTTTTTTTTTTATTATTTATTTATTTATTTATTTATTTATTTTATTTTTTTTTTTAAATTTTAAACTTTTTTTATTATTTTATACATTTATTCGTTTATATTTGGTGCTAATTCTCTTCAGAATTGATTTAGTAAATCTGAATTGGATTTGGAAAATGAAGTTCGTTCAAAATAAATTATGAAATTGTCTGACTAATTAGACCTCTGCTTTGATTAAAATTGAATGTTTTTTCAAAACAGATTTCAGAATGTTGGATCTGTGTAAGATTTCATTTTAATGTTATTAGAATTCTGAAAATTATATAATGTGATCAGTGTAGTTTATTTTTGCTAATTATATTGGAAACTGCTTTTTTTTATTATTAATAAACTGTACGATGGGATACTATTGATAGAACAATTAAGTGATCACATGGTCAAAGAATGTAATCGTTTTATCTTTGTAATCAATGGCAATTAAGCTATTTTTAATAATAGTTTAGTACAACTGACTGATCTATGAATTTTGCCCATGACATTATATATTTTAACATGATTAGACCCGAATAGCAATTTACAGATAAATATAACAATTTTTCATTTCATTATAAAACATAACAGTGGTTTCTGTATTAATTTTTCACCTCCTTTGTGTTAAAAGTATTTTAGATTAGACACATGAGACACAGAACTCTTTGAGACGGTTGTAGTACTTGTTTAATATCAGTAGAGGGAACAATGAATTCACCTGCCTTGATGTATTCAAATGTTCCGTACAGTCGCGTGATGTGACCCGTAAATAGAACAGTAATATTTCCATCCTCCTGTTACCACATCTAGCGCTCATTATTGAATTGTTTTCCATTTAAGTGAGTGTTACTAAATGTTTTTATAGTTTCAGGAATTATACATGCATTAATTTATCGTTGTCACACCCAAGAGAATGGCATTACTAACGTTCTAAACTAGCGCATTAAATTATTTGTAGTCAAGACCGAAAGGAATATAGAGACAAATATTAAAAGGCGTTGACTATCTTTGTATTGCTTTTATGATGATAATATCGCAGTTATTACATTTACCTTACAGATTAAATCACGAAATATTCAAAGATTCAAATAATTATTGCTTAAAATTCGCATAATATTAATGATAAACAATTTATTATTATCATTAGTAATAATAATAATAATAATAATAATCATAATAATAATAATATTAAACTGTGTTTGAACTAGAAATGGCAGTAATTTAAAATATTATAAATTGTAGAGTTATAAATATCTATTGATTACTGAAAAAAATAATAAAACAATTACAAACTACCATTTAAAAATTTATATTATTTCATACTTAATTTAATATCAATGAAAAATGAAGTCGGTGATTAAAAGGTAAAGACATTAAACAGAGAAAATAATTATATTAATTGTAATTATGACAGGATAAAGATACACAATTTTTGTTTGCCATCCGGATTCAACTCTACTATCTGAAACGAAAGTGAAATAGCATGGTGTTTTAGTGATGTGGATAAATTGGTGCCGTTGTGTGTGTGTGTGTTTTTAGTATGAACTTGTTTAATAACTTATGAACTTTTTTAAGTAAGTAATGCTAGTTATTATTTTTTATTTATAACCTAAGTAAGATTTTAACGATAGACTTATTTCCCAATAAAACAAGTTGCTTGCCATTCGGGCAGAGTCAAGTTGGATCCACACCATAAGCCCAAACCTGGATCCGAATGCCGGAATTGATTAGGATGTTTCTTTCCCATTTCTGTGTGCTTCTCTTCCTTTCCTGGACTTGTTCTCGGTTTAATGTTTGTTCCTGGTGCAGCTTAGCCTCCGTCGCCCTTGCCCCAGTAATAATCGCACATTGAAATACATCGAAGAAATAAACGTAAGTTGCTACAATAAAGCTTATAGGTAGGCTTAAAACTCGATATTTGAAGAACAAGAAAAACCAGGTAAGGCATCTTGAATATGAAGCTTTTTTTAATTCAGGATTAAACAAAAGACAAAAAAAAAAAAAAAGAAAAAGGCCTTAGTCTGACCATCTTCGGATCCTTTACCGTATTTGGTTATGTTTTATTATAACATCCGAACTCGCGGAATTGGTTTCGTTTTCAGACCATTTTGATTACTTACGCTTTATTCATCCTTGCATTGAATTCAGAAATTTCAATCTTCCTGATTAATCCGAAATTAACCTTCTTTTCCTCGATGATAGTACGATTTAATATCTAAAGCTTCCATTAAAACATCATCACCGTCAAGATTTTATTGATGTTGTTGTTGTGACCTGTTTTGAGGCTGTGGTTTTTGTCCCTCTCTCTCTGTTCACTAACCACCTGTTGGATGGCGACAAACAGCTGCACAAAATGTGAGACGGGCAGGTGAATGCTTCTCAACGCCACTTCTGCTATTTTCAAAAACTGTTACTATTCATCCCTCTCTTCTTTTTTTCACGTTTATTAATTAAAATATAACGCTGAAAAACCGTAATTATTTTCTTAAAAAGAAATTTACAAACGGAAGTGAATCCATTCTTCCTCTTTCTTAAAGAAAAAGAAAAGCCCATCTTCTGTATCCTGCTGTTTTTCCTCTCGTGATGTTTTAGTTAGTATGATTGCATTTAATGTAGTTATTAAAAAATAATTATATTTTTTAGCGAGGAGCTTTTAAATTAATGTTTCCGAAGATTAACAGCATGTTTAAATGTTTTATCAAATGCTTCATTTTTTTTTTTTAATAATTTCTTGTTTTCTAACTTTATTCGACGTTCTAAACGATATTAATGTACAATTTCTATTATACACCTTTACTTATTAAATTCATAGTATTGTATGCGTATACAGGCTAAATATCAGAAATCAAAATAACAGGACTTATCTTTGTTGTAATGCATTTCTTATATGTATTTTGAGTCCCATCCTAATACAGTTCAAATACAGTTTATTGTACTACAGTTAAAATTGCTTAATATCTGTTGTATTATTCATATCTATATCTGTCTAAAATTCAGAATATTCCTTGGTTTTAAAACAGTTATTTGGGAAAGGAATAGCGGAATAAACTTGGGAGTTTTGTAGTAGTAAATTAATTATCAGTTTCATTTTTAATTTAATTTCCTTAATTCAAAACTTTTATTTTTTAATAGTCATTAATTTCATTTTAAAATTTGCGTTTTCCTTAAAAAAAAAAGAAAAATAAATAAACTCCGATCGAATTACTATTTTTGTTTAAAACTATACGAAGTTAAATCCTGAAACAAGTCAAATTCTGAACTAAAAATGAAGACTTAAATCACATTAAAAATGCCGTATTCTCCTTTATATTGCCAACTATCTATAACTTTTTCGTAGATTTTTTGAGATAGTGAAATGAAATTCTTTATTTTGGTTCACTGAAAATGAATGCTACAAATAAAAGTCTTTTCATTGCCTACTTACAGAGGAAGCCGTGTAACTCCATTTTTGGTCGTTGAGATTCAGGTTATAGTCTCATCTTGAGAGTTGAATATCATCGCCTTGAAAGGGAACATTCCGTAAAGTCCTTTCGTAGTGACATAAAATTGTTAGCTAGCATTAATTTATTATGCGTTTATAAATTAATTAAGTGTGCACAGTCACCTTAGTTATTATTAGTTAAAAGATAACTAATTATCAATCTAGTTTATTGAATAAGAATAAGAACAACTTCCTTTGAAAAATAATAACAGAAATAAAATTTCCTAAAAGAAAAACATTTTGTTCAAATAAAGCTTGGGAGTTTTGAGATTTACGATTTATCTGTAATTAAATAATAATAATTAATATAACTTAAAGAACAGCATTAGATTTTACGTTACTAATTTATTGTATTGAGAATAACACAGTTTACTATTTTTAACAACATAATGCACCACTTTCTTTCTCAATGGTCTCTGAAGCAAATCCGAGGTAGTTGGTCCGGAAGACGACAATAGTCTGTAGTCGAATGAATCCACCTCTACGAGACCTTCCAAGGGCTTGTGGTACTTTCGAAATACACTCACAACTCCTACAATAAAAATCACTATCGAAAATAAATAATATTAAAAACAAAAAAAAATCTTAAAGCGAGAAAGAAAGAAATCATTGACTGGATTAGCGCTCAGGATCAGATTATTAATGAAATTATACTAATTTTTGGGGAGTATTAATTTCAGGATTCTATCTGTGATTTCCGAAAGGATTATTGGAGTTTCAACAAAAGACTAATCCTAGCCAATGATCTGTCGTGAGCGCGAAACAGCTGTATTAAGTTGTCAGTTGTTCCTTTCTGTTAATATTTTGAAAGTGATAGAAACGCCTTTCAAAAATAATATTCTTAATCTTTCGTTGACCGATGAAATGAAATTGAAAGGATATGTTGAACTCTTTATGCTAGAACATTTTAAAGGATGATATGATGACCGGAATTGTTCAGTCTGTGGAAACCAGAGGTGGATCACGTTAGTAGGTGGGAGGCGACACGAATACACGCGCAATGTATTCCCGGTTTCCTATATTGATGTAACCACAATGAACGCCAGGACATTGGGAGTTCACTTTCTGAAGTACCACATAGAACGGCAACAGAATATCGTTAGTATTTTGTCGTGCAAAGAAATAGAAAGCATAAAAAAAAATGAGAAGAATCGGAGATAAAAACTAAATTTAATGTTCATTTTCGATTAGGTGCCGTCTTATCAAGAAGCAATGCGAGCAAAATTTGAACAAATTTATATTAAAATATATATTGTTTATTAAATGTTAAAACAATTGCATTCTGGTTGATCTCTTATCACTGCTAACAGAACTAAACCGAAGAAATAGTTTTCGAAATCGGACAATATTGATATTTGGTTGTAGCGAAGCGATAATATTGTTTAGACTAAATCTCAGTAATCTGCCTTGTACATTCTTCTTTTCTATCTCCTTGCTGCACATTAATGACGCTGGATTCCATTCAATTTTCTATTTACGAGTATTTATTTACTTATTTTATTTATTTAATTGATTTACATTGCATTTCTGATAGGTTCCAATACTGTATTGCAGCTTTTTGTAATTTACTAATAAATAACAGTTTTTTAAATATATTGGAAATAATATTTTATTACAAACACATAAGGTACCAATAAGTTGAATATTTTTTATACTTTGATGTAAATCAAGAGAAGCAAATCAAAATTATCAGAAGTTATTATTTTATTTAACAAAAAAGGGTCTTTTTTTTAAACAGCAGATTAGATAAAAATAGTATACAATTTTTATTAAAAATATTAAAAAAAGAGAGAGATATTTTATTTATGATTTGAAAAATACATTATTTTATATAAAAAAAAAATCAATAAATTTTTGTAAAATATATTAATCATAAATAATGTTTTAGGGAGGAAAATACAAGAGGAATACATTAGTATTAGTATGGAGTCTTGACCAAACAATTTAGAACTTTTTTAAAGATTTATTAAATTAAAATAATAATAAAAAGTCTTAGAAGTTACCGGAATAACTAGTGATTTATTAGATATTTAAAAATACAGTTATCCAGGGAAGCAATATATTTATTTATTTTCATTTTACTCACCTGTTCCTTGTCCGGGTAATTTCCAGATTACTGAAAATATAACCAACTATCTCATACGTCAATATAAGATGCGCTTATATGTTATAGCGTAAATATTTCGAACTGTTAAATATTTCCTATGTTTCCTAGAAATTATCGGCACTTACACAAATTCAGCTGTGACTAAATGAATCGCAATTAATAACAGTAATAATAATATTAATATTAATAATAAGATAGTTGTGGACATTTATAAAGTTGTAGTGTTATAATTTTCCTAAATAAAACCTCTTTTATCATATGATTATCAAAAGTTCGTGGTAAAGGATGTGAACGATTTTCGAAAACATTTCATAGTTGCCGGGAAACGACGAAATTTCTTCCTTCTGTTTTTCATATTCTGTTTGACTACATTCAACTTTAGAACAGGGAAGCACTTCATTATATTGGACTCCTTGTTAAAATATAGGCGCTCAGAAAATTTTCAACTAAAAATAAACCTGATTTTTTAGATCTCTTTAGGCCAGTATCTTAGAAAGCGAACTAACTCAGACAATTGAAGTTACAGATTTGGACAGTCTAAAGAATTCTGATGTACATATTATAAGGGATATTTTTATATTCATACGTTAAAATGGATGATTCCTGGATCAAAAGTAAGGGAACGAAGAAAGAAATTACGAAAACCTCTGAACATTACTTCTTGTTCTGACATTCCTTCAAGGATATTCAAAACATTCTCATTTTCTAATAGTTTCTCTGTTTATTTGTTGAGTTCTGCTTATGAGTTGCTGCTCTTAATTGTTGAAATACTCCTACCAATAAGGATTAGTTATACTAAACAATAAAAAAGAAATATACTAAATATTTAACCTCAAAATATGAAGAGTTCTTTTTGTGTGTGTGTGTTTTTTAATAGTTATATTTTAAAGAAGTAAAATTCTAGCGGAAAGTTAAAACAGTTGATCGGAAGGTTTTAAATTTCGAAGTTTCCTTTGAATGCCAGAATATTATTAAATAATATTTTAACCCGTTTGTGACACTTGGATTTGCCTAATATTATTGCCTAACTTATAAGTTAGTGAATAATTTAGTATTAAAACAGTTATGTTATTGTTACTTAAATGATGTCATTCAGTGCCAATTTTTGAATACGAATTGTATATTTGTCAACTCAGAATATATTTTTTAAGTGTGAATTGTGAATGGTATGAATGTATTTACGCTTTGTTAAGTCAGTTCTTTTATTAATTTAAACAAAGGTTTATTGTTTTTCTCTCTTCCAACCCTGAATCAACCATTTCACAGCTCCCCCGTAAGGTGAATACAATCTGTAATTTGCTTTTAAATGGAACGATATCCTTCCCCTTCATTAGAATTCTCAAACCAGTTTCTCAGATGAACTCTTCCTTTCATTTGACCCAGAAATCGGCGTGCATGACCTCAAAATAAAAAGAATTATACTAAAACAAAAGCTCAACAACTACATTCGAGCTATTTCACGAGTGAATGCACTTAAATGCATTAATAGTGTTTTTTTTTCCTTTTTGTTTAATGATTTTCATTGCATTGTATATGAAACAAAAATTTTTATTATTAGTTGCAGATATAGTTCTTATAGCATTTTCAGTTTAAAATTATAATAATTAAGAACATATTATAACAATAAATAATTATTAAAATGATTTTAAAATTTATTGTTTTTATACCAATTTAGAACTTTTTTAAAAAAATTTTTCTTAATTTTTACTTAATAATATATATATATAAACCTATTCTTTTTGGAGATAAATTTTCGTACTTAAATTTCATATAAAAGTCGCTTGAAAACATGACCAATCAACATCGTATCAGTAGAATGTAATTAACTCGACTTACCGATACAACCCCAGCAAATGAACCCAGCGTTTGACTGCTTACAGCTAAATTTAACATTAAAGAGAATGGGCAAAAATATATGGGAAATTGCCCCACCCTGTTTGGTGATAAGGTATATATACCTATAGAAAGATCTCCGTAAATAAAACATATGTTATTATTACGACTCGTCTCAATTATTCGGAGTTATACTGTATAATTCTAGATGTGACTATCTAGTTGACATCGTAATTCTCGGATTTATTATTTAATTAACTTTTAATAATTATTATATGCAATTAATAGTTAATATTATCATTTATTTCAAGTAAATAATAATCATTTACATTTAATAATAAAAATAATATTTACTGTTACTGAAAATAATTATTAAATGATAATTAATTAATAAATCCGGAAATTAAGATGTCAACTAGAAAAGTCATATCTAGATGTATATAACTCCGAACGGACTAATAATTGAGACGAGTCGTAATAATAAAAAATGTTCTATTGTGGAGATGTACGTCTATATCTTATCGCTATACAGTGGTGGGGGTAGATCTGCCCATTCTCCTTTAAAAAGTAAAAGTGTACAAGTGTTTTACTTATTTCTACTTTTAATAAGTTAAGATGTAAAAAAAACCAAATTAACCTCTGCGATCTTACAAAACGTAATATCTTTCTTTTGTTTAGGGTATATAATTATATATACTCTAACTCTAAATACGTGATTACTTTCCTAGGAAAGGGCAGCTCATAAAATCAGTTAATGGGTAAATGTTTATTCCCTAATAACTTTTGAACCTATGATTGAGTCTTCTTGAAAACATTAAAGTTTTTATCGAGGTGAATGGTCAGTTTTTTATTAAATCTTATATGATTAGACAACTTAAGTTAAATAATACAGTTTTACTTACTTTTTTTATCAGCCAGATTTTGTAATGCGAAAATGAATGAAACTTTTTGTTTGAATTACTTTCACCACTTTACAAAACAAAAATTAAAAAACGCACCATTTGAAGGAAAAGTGGTTTCGAGTTTTCTCAGGAACTTCTTATTGTTTAATCCCCAACTTTATTGATTTGAATTAACTACCGTTCGTTGTCTCACTACGCCTTCCCTCTGCAACCTATAAATTACCAAACAATTAAATAAAAAACTGTCCGTTTGCTTTGCTTATCGTTTTGCTCTGGCCCTACTCAAGAACTCAGTCCTTTTCAAAACAAAACCTTTCAATCTAAGCCCTTTTCTGTGTTTTCTTACTAAAATTTGACATACCGGTACCCTGAAATTACGACAGTTTTCTAACGTAACTGAAGCCTGCGTTAATTAAATGTTAATAATGTTAGTGAGTTAACAAATCTACAAATGTAAGTGAAAATTCATGCTTAAAAATTGAGGAATTGGTCTCAAGTTTCCTGCCCGAGGGCCGCTTGTAGCCCACGATAGAACTTGGGTATCTTCCCTATATTTTAAAATTTCATGCTCCACCGTAGGATTTTGTGAAATATGAACGGAAATGGGAAAATGTGTCTAGAGTAGCAGAAAGCTTATAATTTTTTTTTATTTTTATTTTTTTAGTAGAGGGATTTGGTTTTGATTCTTCATTAACTTCACTCATTCAGAGACAAGAGAAACATTTGCTCAGTTGTTTTTTTTTTTTTTTAAATCCACTGAGGTTATTAGATACTAGCAGCGAAATTGCAAATTACTTTAGTGCGGCGTTTTTTTCTTCATCATATTGAGACTTTATATGTAGAAACTACGTAAATGGTATATGGACTTTTTATATTATTGATTAAATACTATATATTGCCATTACGAAGATTAATTCGAATAATTTAAATGAATTAAACGTGTTCTAAACACATATTCCCATAGTAAACACTTTTTTTCACCTTCTTTCCTAACACAATGAAATTCAAAACAGTAAGTTTGTATAACCCCCCAATAATTTTTGAACAGCTTGATAGATTTTCTCGAAACTTAGCGTACATATTTAGGAATAAGAGACCATCTAACCTTAGCAATTGATTTTTATCTTGTGAGGGTCCTTGTCAAGAAAGTAACAGGAGGTGACAAAATTGCCGTAGAAGAACATGAAAAACGAAGATATTCAATCTTACAATAGATGTTAATCCTTTTTCCTAATCCCTTAATTTGCACGCGGATGTGTGTAAATTGTTGTGTTTAAAATTAATCGATTTAAGCAACTTAAATAAATCGATTGCAGATTTAATTATTTTAAATGAGGAAAAATGGGACTCCTCACATCAGTCAATGTGTTTGTGTTTATCTAATAACTTTTGAATCCGCTGAATAATCTTTTTGAATCTTGGCATTAAGGACAAATGATGATCTAATTTTTTTTTTTAATTTAAAGGAACAACATTTTAAGAAAAATAGGCTTCAGGTTCTTAATGGTTTCAGTTTAATTCGCTGGATATATTTGTCAAATATATATAGAAAAGAAAACTAAACAAAACTAATAATAAAATATCGTGGTTTTCTTCGATTTAAACCTGTCACTTTATATCCAACATAAAACTTGTAGCAGTACTGTAACAGTGCATTCCAAACACAATATCAGAAAAAGTAATAATTGAAATAGGCTTAAAAAAGCTTCTAATATATCATTATCAATTTTTCTTTTTTCTTCTTTATAAGTAATTAAACGTTATAACTTAAGCTTAATTAAAAATGTTATTTTTATTAACTATTATTTTTTTTTCTTGCAATGGAATAAGGGAGCTAAACGAGCAGGAACGCGTTCAAATTTGTAATTCAAAATAAACAAAACATTCCATTTTCGTGATGATATCATTCATGAAATGTGCTCTTGTCGACTGACTGCGGATCCGAGCGATGAATAAACGAAGTGATACTGGAACAGTGACCATTTATATACGAATGTCAAAGCGAAACGACAAATTAGTAAAAACTTTATGCTGTGGTTTTAAAACTACATTTCATAATAGATTTACTATTACTCTCAGCCAAACTCTCCAAATTATTGTAAATTTTGTACGTAAAGTAAATTGGGGGGGAAGGTGCAGCCCTTGTACATTATCCTAAAATATCCCGTAATTCGAGTTTTTTTTTTTTTAAATTTGCATTTGAAATCTATTTCAGTCTCAGAAAGAATAGTCCTATTTTTCCCTCCACTGAAGGCTTAATTAATTCTTACTACTTTTACTTGTTTTTAAAGAGTGAAGAGTAAGGTTAACAGACTTCCATAAGCAAGTCTTGAAGATTCTACCGGGTGCTGGAAATACTAAAAGACTTACATGATCTGTATCCAACGCTATAACCTCGTAAAAGAGATAGGTCCCTCTTTAACAACATTGAATTGATGTACAATTGAAATACCATACAAATAACTACAGCGGTCATTATGTAATCAAACTCTGCCGTAGGATTTCGAAAACATTGGCAACTTTCGACTAGAAAATTGATTTAACTAACTATTAAAAACTAATAGACAAATTTAAAGACAAGAATTAACAATTCTAAAACACATAAATTACGATGAATCCTGAATGTTCCTCAATGAAGGGACGTAGCTGATAAAACTAGCAAGCTCCGAAGAGCTGTACTCGTATGCAACTTGTAAACATTCAATCTCACTTATTGATTGTAACCTTGTTAATCGCCTGTTGATTAAGATGAATACTGCCATGCCGTTTGTATACTTAAGAACAAGTAATTGTTCATAAGTGCCAAAATAATATACTAAATTAAACTAAACCTTACAATCAGATCTTACGTTAATAAATTAGGTAAGATATTCGCTTTTACTGTCACGTTATTGACACTTGCTGTAACTGTTATTGATGAAATTGTCTGATGATAATGTTTTTCTCATTATTTCAACAACGTAATTTCGGAATCGTATAAACTACAAACACAAACGGATAGCAGGGCGTTAGATATTGTAATAGTTGATACTGCGTCTAGAAAATAAATTCAAGTAGTGTTAATACTTATTTTTCAAACATAAGCCGCCATTGCTCCTTTCAGTAAAAATTGCTCTGAAAAAGTTAAAATTTGTAGATGAATCCTAGGAATCATTCATGAACTCCAATCGGTTTGATCAGTGTCGAATTGTTCACTTTCAGTTAATTGATTTCTAGGGGAAAAAAATTATAAGATAATTTTTTCTTAAAAGTACTCGTAAAAAAATTGGTTTCGAAAAATTAACGTTTAGACAAGAGTTTCTCAACCGGTGTGCCTTGAATATAGTCGATAGTATGTTGTAAGAAAAATAATAATAAATATTTAGCTAACATATAGTCAAATGTTGTAATGTGGACTAAATACTAGACATCAAATAACCTGACAAACAGAATGTAAACTACATTTATCGTTGTAACAATGAAATTAGTAATATGAATGCAATTACAAATCAGCTAAAAATATATTTCAGTAATATATTTACTATTTATTTTCATATACAAAATAGTGATTGAATAGAACATAAAAACCAGCTAATGGAATAGTTTTTGTTTAGTAATTTTGGATAATATATATTTAAAAAAAAAAAAATCGACTTTATTACTTCAGGAAAACCAGAAATGCAAAGATTTTGTAAAATGTTGAAATTCTAAAATGACAGTTCCACAGATGTTTATTATAAAGAACAGTTTACATTAGTTGTGTGAAAATGATTAAGCAATACTGATTTACTTCAATTCTTAGATTGCTTAAAAGATTATTTCCCTAAATAAAGTAACATCAGAAGATCATCCTCAAAAATTCACCAGTTGTTTGCTCCAGTCACACTTTTGTCCAATCTCGGTATGTTTTGAGTTCAGTACTTAACTGTAGATAAAGTCTTGGCAACAGGGAAGTGCAATTAATATAGAAAAAGAAAGTTTGATAAGATTCTCAAATACTTTTCGCCTTCGTTTTCTTCCTGTTTTTGAGATGCATCACTATTCTTCAGGTGAAAGCAAATATTAATATTATTTAATTAAACAAAAAGAAGGTCTCTCTCGAATTGTTTGAATAGTTGGTGTTTGTTTATCTTAAAAGCTCTGATATCCAATCTCCATGTTCATTCATTTTGTCAAAGATGGGAGATAAAATGTAGACTGGTCTTCTGAGAAATGATTAAATTGAAATGTCAATAAATTCGTTCGAACCTCAAAGGTGCCTACATCATCATCCTTTAATGTAATTTAATAAGATAAATTGCCTGCCTCATTCAATGCAATTAAATTAATTGTTAAATCAGGCGAACGAAAACAAACAAACAAAAAACTGTCGGACGTTATTTATAATCTGCATTGGCGAATCTTAGACATCTGGCGGATCTTTTTCGAACTACTTAGATTGGAATACTCAGTATGTCTTGAAAGAAGAAGAATGATCAGTATTGCTCCGAATAAATATTAGCATAAATGAAGAATTATTAATTTGCTCATCCATTATTAATATTTAAACAATATTTAATCAATCAATAACCTTACTGATTTATGAATGGAGATTTATGAATGGAATGGACCAAAGTCATTGTTTATTCCAAGAAAAACATTATCAGGATTTTTTTCATTTTTTTAAATATGTTTATTTCAAATCTTATCATTTTGATAATAATTGCAATTTTTCTTTCAAAATAATTATAAAAACTAAATTTTTTTTTTTTTTTTTTTGTTAAGATACTTAGATTTGCAAATTTAAGTAATATTTCATCCTTTTTTTTTTTCTATTTATGGGACAATTATTAAAAAAAAAAATTAAAAAGTTTTCAAAGTTTATTTCAATATTTATTAGTTTACAATTTAGTACAGAATTAACAAAAACACTGTAAATTAATTTATCAGATTCAGTAGAACTCCAATTATCCGGATTAATTGTGGATTGGCGTGATCCGGATATCCAGAAATATCCGGTCATAAGTGAAAATAACTCTAGCAACGTGTTATTGTGAAACTGCTGAACTGCAATTAAAAGAACCAAAGTTACAAATATTTAAACATAAAAAAGTATTTTTTAAATGAACAAAAGTTACAAATACTTACCTGTATTTAAACATAGAAGTATTTTTTTAAAAGTCTTTTTAGTTTTTTTTTCCTGAAAATCTGCGGATAATTAGAGTTCTATCAATTTATTTATTTATTTATTTAGGAGATTATTTGTATATTTTTCCCATCTGTTACAATGCAGCTATGACATCCTTAACTTCGATATCTGCACATTGTCATCCTTCCTCCAGAGTCGAACAGGCATAGAATGACATACCACAGATGGAATCGAACCAAATGCTGTCCGGAGTCAACACTTGTATATAATCACATGTCCACAACCCATATTAATTTTCAGAACTATAACCTTGTGTCGTTGGGATTTCTGATAACATTTACAAATAACAATGAAGTCTCTAATAAACTTTGAATTATTCCAATCATCGCATTTTGACATTACTACCAACTTTGGTCAAATTCATTTAATTCATTCGTGGTGTTCCGCTTCCATTTTCGTGAGCATATTTCGCAAGATATGATTTGAAAAACAAAACAAAACATAGTTTACGATATAATTCAAAAAAAGACGCCCGCATCAAAGAATTAGAAGTTGGGCGGGGATCCAACGAGGCCTTCATTCCTCAGTTGCGGACATCTTCGATAAATCCCCTTCTCCTTCTCAACATTTATGTGGTGAATCTGACGATTGAAATAATGAACCATTTTATTTATTTCTTCGCGTATTTACATTTATATGAAGCCAAAGAGAACTACTTTGAATTTCGATTCGATGAAGTTTTCTGTCAATACAGGGTAAGTTAAGGTAATAATGAGTGAAGTGAATTGCAGACCTTTCGTTTCATTCAAATTGTGCTTTAACAGTAGCCATTCACTCTTTTATGTGTGAAACTGTTTGCTTTGGATTCATCCCAAAAGTTCACTTAACTCACAAGTCAGCTTTTTTTTCCCTTTCTCTTTCATTTAGTTTGAATTGTCGACTGCTAATCATTTTCTTGGATTATAAACGACTTTGTTTCTCTTCTGTTTTTACTAAATACAGCTTGTATCGAAATAAAAGTGATTAGTAAGCAGTTTAGCGTGTTTCGTGATGTAATTCGTTTCCGCTGGGATGGATTGACTTACGTTCACGATCATTTCCAGCTTAAAGCCAATTTTAAAAATGGCATCATTTGGTCAGAGTGATTGAAGGAAACATTTAAATGCCATTGAGCTTTTAATCAACAGCTTTAGAAACTATAATGGGAAATAAATACAAATCCAAATCTTTACTAAACTGGATTTTAAGAAGTCAGTTTTATATGTTGATTATTGAAATGTGTCTTACTGACCGAAAAACATCCACTTAGGCGGCAAGTGCCATCGCATTACGTCATTCATTACCAAATGTAAACTGGTACTGATTGCTTGACAATATTCTACAGACGCTTCCCTAATTACATAAGTGGACTCTTCCATAAAACCTTAATTGGTTAAAAACATAGCTATGTCGGAATATACCCAATGTGTCACAAAGACGTAACAATAAAAATAGTTATATTAAAGAATAAACATTAAATTACGATTTGGCTCGCCTTTTGCTTGTCCATCAGCTGCATCCTTTCCACCAGCCATTCTTCAGTCTGTTAACAGAAGCGGAATTTTCATCTTGTACTTTAAAACTTTTTGTTGTATAAATGGTATAACCATTTTCCCGTAACATTTACTGTAATATCAAAATAGCAGTAAGTACATTACTTCCAATATATTTAAATACTAACTGTTCGATTTAATTACCGCCAAAACTGTGTGAATAGTTAAAGAGGAATTTGTTTATTTAACCTAAAATCCAGCTGAAAATCTAGTGGGCATTATTGATTTAGTACATTCAGTCTGTCACAAATCCACCACTCCATCTTTATTTTATTTTTTTTAAACAGCAATTGACTGAGTCAACGAAAATGTAAACATGAAAATCAAAATACGATCAGGATAATCTTGTTCTACGTTTTTTTTTTAACAAATTTATGGTTTTAATTAAACCTAATATCTCTTTACAACTATTACTTGACGTAAGGAGAATGTAGAGTCTTCTTTTACTTTTTAATAAGTAAAACTAACCCCCTACAGACCAAAGGCGTTTCGTAACCAACGGGACTATGGTAGGGTGATCAGCCCCACATCCGTCCACCTGGAAAGAAACCAGGTACCCTTTTTACAGAGGGCTGGGTAGACCCTGGGGCCCATTTGGAGGAGAAATCAGCATGGAAAAATACCCGACCTCCGCCGGGGTTGGGGACAGAACCTCCAGGCCGCAGCTCGTAACCAATTGGCCACCAGTTGTTTTTAATAGTATTAAAGTTTGTTTTTGTTGTTGTTCGTTTTTTTCTGCTTTTAATATCTTCTTAGAATAAAAGAAAACTTGTCAATTGTCAAAAAAGGAATAATAAGTATCATACATTCATAAAAATTGTTTTTTAAGTCTCTGATGAATTGAATTCTTATTTAAGACAATTTAAATTTCCAAAATTTCATTCTCTCAGTTTTTAGCAATATTCTAATAAGCTAACATCAAACATTTAGAGCATCATAATAAAAAGCAAGTAATAGTGACACTCAAAACATCATATACTACGTGATTTCTGAACCTACATCTACACTCGGTCTCTGTTGAATCTAATAAGATATACCTACAATATTTGCGTGAAGAGGAATGGTATAACCACAGGCGTGTTCAGGAATGTTGGACTTCTTCCTTTATCGAATGCAGTGTGGGAGGCGGGGGGGGGGGGAAGTACAACACCCACCAACTCTTCCCCTTCGGCATGCCAATAGGTATACCTAATCAACTACTCATTGTATAAAATGCTGCACATTGACTGTGAATCCATAGATTGATATATATTCAGTTGGGAGAGATTCTCCTTATGACTTCGGGCTTGTCCATGCTTCTGATTCGGTCACCAGCTGTTGGCTCCTGGAGGGTATCGAGGCACACATACGATATCAATATTTTCCCGCCCGATTTTGAGTTTCTGATCTGCAGAGCGGGGCATAGCGTTTGCACGTTTCTCTCCAAATAGTTACCTTTTGAAACTGTACTTCAGACATTGCTCTGATGACTAATTTTCTAAAACCCTTTGCTTTCTAAATAATTCCCCATTTGACTACTTTAGTTCATTTTTTTTTTTCTCTTTTTAATTAATTGTTCATATTTTTAGCTGTCATAAGGGTAGCTCTTAAACCTAAATAATTTTAAAGTGATAATTTCTTTTAAAAGATAAAAACGATAAACTTACGAAACAAGATGTGATTGTAAATTGGGGAGAAGGGGTATTGTACATTTTTAAAAGTGGATAAATTACTTTAAAATTTTATTGAAATAACTGTTTCAGATTTAACTTAGTTGTAAAGAACAACACGGAGGTCATCAGATAAAGAAATTCATCAGGTTTATTAAGAGAATAACGAGAACAATATTCGGGCTACTTGAATGGTGCTCACAAAGTGCCTTGGCAAAATACTAGCAACAAAAATTTCAAAGTGAATAAAATTACGGTTAGTTTGTAGGTAGCCTACTATTTAAACGATTTCGTAAATATCTCATATAAATTAGTGAACTTACTTTTCTTGGCATTTGTTTTTTCTTATTAAAAAAAAACAAAACATGTTTTTCTGTAAGTGTCTGTTTTATCACGAAGGTCAAGTGTCAAAGATACACTCAAAGTGTATCTTTGAGTCTAAACTTTTCTTTATAATAAAAAGTCTTTATATAACATTGTATTACAAGTTCCTTCTGAATTTTAACCAACACTTTTGAATACCAGTACATAAAAAAAAAGAAATGAATTAAAAATAACAATAAATAATAATTAGGAATAACAAAATTGTAATTTAAAAATATTTGAAATAACGAAAATATTGAACAGAAGCTAATAACAGTATTTTTCGTTTGAAATGTTGTAAATAATAATTACATTTCCATTGTTTCATATTTTTATGGCAGTTCATTGAAATAAATCGATTGTTATTAAGTTTTTATGTAGTATTTGCTCAAAAAAAAAAGAGCCTTATTGTTTGATACAGACGAAGTGAAAACTTATGAAACTGTTCGAAGTAGAAGAGATAAAAGGGATGTTTTATTTTGCCTCAGGTGAATTCCCAAGTCTCTGAAATCCTGGGCGCTTTCCAAGGGTGAGAAAAACGCCCTTCCCTCCCACTGGTAAAGGCACGTGTTTGCAAAAGCCTAGGGCCCACAGAGGATAACAAGAAAGTATATGAAGACCTTATTAAAGAAATCTGATTTTTATTTGCTCACAACGGATTAAAGCACAATACTAAGTTTTATTTGAGATGGAAGAGGATTTCAACCGTTGTTAAAACCAATCAGACCGTGTAAGTGGGCTTCAATTAAACGAACGAAGCATCGTGAATGTGAACACAACTGTCGGCGGTTGGTTGCTTTTTTTTTTTTTTCTTCTCCTTGGCTCTGTGTCTTCTTGGCACCTCCTTTTATTTTGTTCTTCTTTTCTGTTTCCTTTTTCTTTCTTTTATTCTCTTTTTCAGTCATCTTCAAGTCTTTGCCCTTGCTTTCTTATTATTTTTTTTTTTTTTTTACTTTTTTTTTTTTTTTTTTTTCATTTATATTTGAAGAGTTTTGTTGCACTTAAATTACATACTAATTCATTTCGAATACTCAGTTCGATTTTTTGATTTAAAAAAACATAGCTAAACCAATTATCTTTTCACATTTTTTTTTTTTTAAAAGATTAAGATTTGAAATTTACCTATTTTCCCCTAAAGCTATTTTTGTTTCTTTATTTTAGAGCTCAGTCTTGACTTGTACATCTGTTTTTTAATAAAGTGGGATTTTTGTTTATAGCAGTGTGAAAAATACTCATTTGTCTGAGCCGCCGACTACCAAGGCAAACTTCTGAAATTAGATTCGTTTATTTGATGAAACGGTTGTGGAGAGACGATCCAGAGATCTTTCAACTGCTGAGACCTTACCTCTGGATCATTAAGATCTTGCAGAAGAGAAAGAAAAAAAAAAAAAACAGCCATCAGAAATAACCTCAGGTTCTAACACGCGTTGAAATTGTTAAATGGCGATCTCTCAACAAGTGCTGCCATATTAAATGTGCTGCTTTGAACTTGAATTTGCAGCATTTTTTTTTTTTTTTTTAATTCATGTTGTTAGTTGTTTTATTTGCAGTGATTCTTGCTATTAACTATGCAGTTAACACAGACGTAATACTTGGTTTTGCATATATACATATTTATTTTTTTATAGAGTTTGCAAAAAATTGCAGAGTTTACAATAAAGTCGTGCTTTAAATTAACACTTTTGTTATAAATAAATAAGTAATCCTATTCACATTAATGATCCCACAGCAGTTGTTAGTGAAAAGTTAGTTTCAACATCGATTTTCGATTAACATATGGTATTAATGGAACCGGCATCTTTTGTTTACGACGTAGACGTTAAAAATTCGCCCCCCCCCCCCCCACATCTGACGTGAAGAAAAACATAGTCTTCCTATTAATGCCTCCGACTTCACTTAACACAAAATGTTAGCCAAGATGGGTTTTAAATATAGGCTTAATCATAAAGAAGAAGTGCATTTCCAAAAGATTAAGGTAAAAGAAACATTACTAAAGAAGTGAGACAGCTAATTCATGTTCCGGTATTTAACGACGGCCACTACTGAATTAAATGGGAACAGAATTTAATAGAAAGCCCGAATATTTATCAAATATAGACTATGTTCACATGTGCCTTCCGGCAACAGCTGTTTCAAGTATATTGGCACTCATCAGCCAGGATAATCTTTTAGAAATCTTTTTATCTTTTCTGAATTCTCGTATCTCAATACTGCAAACTTGGGTGTCCAGAGTTGAGTGGGTCTTGCTGATGAGCGCTAATAAGAGCGAAAAAGCTGTCTCAAAAATTTGTGAACAAATGACATCCTGAGACAGCTTTTTCAATTATAGAAAAGATAGTGAATACAAGGTCCCTATTTATTGAGTCTTTATTTTAACAGTTAATGTTATCAAATTTTGTGCTTCATTATACACTCTGTTCAGGGCAATATTTAAATGTCCAAGATAACAGAACAAACGGTTTTGGAAGATGTATAACCCGATGATGATGATGATGATAAGGGCAATGTTTTTAGGCATTCGAATCAAATCATTATATAACAATTCCTTTTTAGAGAACGAATACAAGTAAATGTCTGCGCTTTCATAGACTGGTTCCATAGTACTTGAATAAAAATTCATCAAGAAAATGTGGATAGATGCATGGCCAAGTAGAGTTGGCGACCTACTCCCTGTAGAGTAAGATGGAGTCCATCTTTGCAGTACTAAACCGGAAACAGTAGTAATTAGTAGAGCGTATAAACGAGTGGTTGCTGCTGTAGTATAAAACGAAATGGAAATGTTGCAGAACATTAGATGCTCAATGGAGCGACATCTGGTAACTGGGATTGGAAAGTGGTGATTTCGAAAATTTGTTTTAGTTGTATATCCTTTAAATTGATATAAAATTAGTTCATTGGATCAGTGCTACATATAACACAATGGCGATGGACGAATACATTAGTATTATTAAAAGTCTTTCAAAATTGAGTTCTCTAAATAACATCTATACAGCGCATTAATTATAGTTTAATTCAAAAGTTCTGATAGTCTATGTTTTCTCAGAATTTAAGCTGGGCTAAATAATATATAGGCCGACAGTTGGAGCTGTCTTCTAGAATAATTCTTTAAATTCTTGACATTCCCCATTTCCTTTCTTTCTGCTAATTCACCGATAACTGTTGTCATCATTATCTTTAATATTATGATCTCAATACTTGTCAAATCAACTTGGATTATTATTGAGAGATTTTCTTTTTTGCAAGATTCAAGAATGCCTAAGGAATTATTTGCAATTTGTTTAATTTGATGTATTTATTTTCTTTTAGGATGTCAGAATGGAGAATGCCCTTCACGTGAGGGACCGAGTTGGGGTTCAGGATTTTGTGCTTCTTGAGGATTTCCAAAGTGAAAAGGCATTCGTCGAAAACCTCCGCAAAAGATTTAAAGAGAACATCATCTATGTGAGTATTATCTGTTTATTATTTTTTGATATACTTAACTAACCTTTTTAATTGAATTGAAATAAAATAAAAAATATTACGTGCTTGTACGTTGTATTGCGTTATATGTTACATAGATCCCAGTAAGAGATTCACATATGGAATTCTCAAAACCTTTCAAGATTAATTGTTACATTACAAATATTAATTGTTGAATTTAGGTGATGGCCTTGAAATTACAAATTTGTTTCCGCTTTCTGTTTGACAGTATTTTTGCCGTGATCATTTCCTGTTTTCTTATTTGTTCTAATGAATTGCAATTTCATTTCCCTCCGAAAAAAAAATACTGACTAAGAAAAATTATAGGGAGAAATTAAAAAATATTAACTCAATTTCAAAACATACTAACCGAAATGTGAGGATGTACTGTAAAGTATATTGTTTTTTAATATACTTTTTAGTTTTACTATTTTAATATTTGTGTGTGTGTGTTTTTAACTCCTCTTCATGAGTAGATTTGAGCATTATTATTATTATTATTATTATTATTTTCGATTCACAACTAATAGATTTGTGAGGAAAGATTTTTTTCTTCTTTCAAGCTCGTGTTGTAGTTTTTGTCTTGACTTGACATGTAGGATTTTAATTGATAAACATCTGACTAAATAAAATAGATTTATTTTCTGTAAAGTATCTTTTTATTCGTTTCAATATTTAAAGATGAATCCAACTATCCAAACTAAAATTCCCAAAACTCATTATTGAACCATTTGCATTATCGTCATCCCATTGTAGTAATGAAGGTGATGTGGTCAAACAAGTATAGACTTCTTTAAGATTAAGAAGAAAGAAAATTACTCAAGCTGTGATAGCCTGCATTGTTCGAGTCCATGGATAGTCCAGATAATTGGACTTATTTCAACAAGAAGTTCCTGAATAAACTTGGAACCTACTTTCTTTAAATTCCTATAAATACTGTAATTAATTTAATTTCATATATATATATTTTATCAAAATGTAAACATTTAAAAAATAAAATAAAATAGGCTGTTTAATTTATTTATTTGTTTTTCTTATAACATTTGTCATGAGGTTCAATAACAGATACAAATAAAATATGATATATCTCGCCGCCTTATTTAAAACTAAAATTAAAAATAAATAAAGAAAATAATAATAATAAAGAAGATAGTCACAAGAAAATTCATTCATTGTTCATGGGTGAGGGAAAATATAGAGACTGCATGATTTGATGAACCTTTCTTTCCTCTGGAAAGTAGACTAATAATTATTTATTGCAGTTTCATAAAGTAGATATAAATTCTGTATGTATTTTACAATGTTGATAACAGTTAATAAAATTATAATCAAAATATAAATTTAAATTTATTAATGGCAAGATCTGTAGAATTGATAGTTGCATTAGGAAGGATATCCTTAATTTTTACAGCACAGGCCATTTAAAAAAAATAAAAAAACAAAAACAAATCAATACTAACTGAACCTCCAACTTTTCAGTGCCTCTCCAAACAACTTTTAATTTTGATCGTTGTATTTTATTTTATTTTATTTTAACCTATTTGCCGAAAGATAGGATTACGTAATTGCGTAGATCCTACAATAATGCGCCCTGAGATTCAATTATGACTTAACCACCCTACATCTCATTTCTTGACATTCCTTTCCATCTTTAACGTTAAAACAATGTGGCGAAACGCGGCCATCATTTTCGTTGCAATATTTGTTTTAAAGGGAAAAACTTTTGAACCACTTTACGAATCTTCGTGAAATTTAATATATCGCTTTTAAAATCAAAAGGAATGGCAGCGAGGTATTACCAACATATTTTTCTACGGTGACGCTATTTGCAACCCTGTTGTCGCCATGTTTAATGGAAAGTAGGGTCTAAATTGTTTTGTTTTTTTTTAATGCCATTATCAACATTATTATAACTTATAATTATTTAATGTAACAATAAGTTTCGTTTTTCTGAGGGCGACGAATGGGATCATGAAACAACTCATCTTAGACGAAGTGAACCGAATAGTGTAAATTGAATTCCCTAATTTAACCGTTAAATTCGATTGCTAGTATTTCTTTTTTAAACATCGGTTTATAATATTAAAGTTTATAAATCTACAAATTATATATCCGAATCGATAGATCATTACGAAAAAGAAATTTCATGTTTCAAAATATAGCATCAAAAAAAAAGCTCTCCTGACAGTATATAATTTCACGTTTTGGAAGTTTATTCTGAAAAGTAACTCAGTAAGTTATGTTATTTTTTTTATGTAATAACTGCACTGGGATTACAAGTTATTTTAATTCTTGTAATTATATGTTTATGAAAATGTTTAGTAGTATTTTCAAATTTTATTTTCTTCTCTAATTTTAATTAGGAAGACATTGGGAATCTTAGTCATGTGTAGTATGTTTTATTAGAAGAAAAAGTTCCTAAAAATTTTGTACAATTGTCAATTCAAGAGGAGAAAAATGATAAACGTGATGCCACATGTTCCGTCTTCCCAAATGTTTATTTTGGATTGTCCATGACGATGACATCATGATGTAAAAAGCATATGAATCATGTTTTAAAGCATAAAATCCCTTTGCAGTTAAAAGAAATGAACAATAAACTCTTATTACAATTCTAAAGTCTGTGTCACTCTACCATAAAACATTCAATATTGTCGTTACATATTTAAACATTTTTAAGGATATGTACTGATCCCATCTATATGTGGCTTCTGTATGAATAGCAGACATTATCCTTATTAGATTGACATGAAAGGAAAAAAAAATTGGGTCTAAAAGAGATATTCTTTTAGACCCAATTTTTTTTCCCTTTTGTTTAACTTTCATTTCATTTTCATTCTTTATTAAGGCTTTAAAGATCATTAAATTAGGATCGTGAAACTTTTATGTTTCTGGACACTTGAACTATTGACAAACAAATATTTTTTTATTTGTAAGGCTATAAACTTTGTTTAAAATTTGTAAAGCTATAAACAAAAGGAATCTCATTTATGGAGACGTTCTGTTTGCTGAAGCACTTTCAGTTTGTTTGGTTTTTCCTTCTTTCTTTTCTTTCTTTCTCTTTTTTTTTTATTTTGTTAAATTCAATCACAGAGGAACTTCAGCCTGTATTGAAGAAATGCATTTTATTGATGGAAGCAGTCAAATTGAAACTTGAAAGAATAAAACTTGAAATTTCAGTATTCTTTATATTATTCTTAGTCCCTTCGGCTGTATCCGGCATATTCATAGGACACGAGGAGAAGCAGAGTTGAAAAACAAACTTCAGTCATTCAGTTTTGTTTTTGGTTTTTTTTCAAATGGTATGTTTTGAATTTTGTCGTACTGAATGTTGACTTTAATTAATTTGAAATCCATTATTACTTAATTAGAATTTAATTCTTCTAAAAATCGGTGTATAGTTTAGTATATTATTTGCCTGTTGAATAATTATTAATGAAATTGATTTCATATTTATATTGGGTTTTCATTTAATTTTGCGATTTATCCCTTCCGCATTATCCGACGTTTTTTGTTAATCCGATACCAGTTGATTCCCTTATGTGTGTGAGTACTGTTTCTTATTACGTTTGCTTCACACATTTTTAAAACCTAAAACCTATTGAAAATTTCTTTTACGATTCTCTTTCTCCTACAAGCAATTTTAATTTAAAAAAAAAGAAAAATAGTAATAGAAATTTATAATAATGTCATTCATTAATGGCTAATTTAATATCTTACAATTATACCGTCCCGAAAGAGAAAATGCTGTTAATTCAATTATTTTAACGAGTTTAAATTGAATGCATTAGGCGATTAAAGGAGTCCTGTTTTGAACAGCCACTTGTTGATTAAAATGGCAGTTGTTTCTGGCAAAGATCAATGCTTGTAATTTTGTTAAATATGAAACAGTGGCACAAGTTGGCTTCTGTTAACAAGAAATCCTTCAGCTCTGTGACCGAATAGTGTTTTCAAAGCCAAGAATAATAAACAGGCTCACAAAAGGCCAAGAATTATTTTTAACAAGGCTGTTGGCCGTTGCCTTTCACCAAAATAAGTCTCGTCTTAAAATCTCTGGTAAATATTTATACCATTCAAACTACAGATAAACAAACGTAGATTGTAATTACTTTTTAGGTAAATAGAGTGATGGAAATGGAAAGCTTTTTAAAACTACCATGTGTGGCCTATATTTTTGGAAAACAACAGTTTTCAATCGTTCTTTTACTTTGGAAAACATAAAGAGAAATCTTAATTATTACTCTCCGCTTCGCTAATGAGGAAATATTTTTTTTTTTACCGCTCTTTTTCTTTCTTTTACTTTTCAGTGTTGCTATTTAAAGAGGTTTGCAGTCCATTGTGAAAGCACGAACCAAGTTGATATTCACTGACCTTTTACTGTATCCTGAGTTTGCTTCTCTTGGAGATTTCAAAATTCATAATAATGATTATATTGTATAATGTACATCCGTTAATCTTTAAATCTTCTTTTTCTTTGGGGACGGAGATATCGGGGAGAAAAGAGATGCTGGAACACGTTCTGAGCAATTCCTGACAATGAATTATCTAGAATTTTTCTAAATGGAGAGAAATCGCCAACCGGACAATAAATATGCTTTCGCCCACAGAGCCAACATCAACGAGAATTCTGTACAATTGTTTCATCCTTATTGGGGAATCATCAGCAGAATCTACTCGTTGATGTTTGGCTCGCCGAGCGAAAGCTTTACCCAAAAGCATATTTATTGTCCGGTTGGCGATTTCTCTCCATTTATAAATG
>JAFIDM010009631.1:38541242-38557254 GCA_023159025.1 Thereuonema tuberculata
TTTCTCTCCATTTATAAATGATTACGGACGTTAAACTTGCTTTCTATAGAATTTTTCTAGAATTTTCTTTTTCTAATACAGGTCGAATGGCAGAAAAAACGATTTAAGGAAAACACTAGGACCTTTGTGGGAGGAAAATCAATTCCAAAAAGGATCAAAAGCTGTCTAGTCTATGAGCTAATAGCTCTACTTAACTATTATTTTTATATCAATTATTAATTATAAAAAAATAGCGGCAGTGAAATCATGGAGTAGCCAGGTTGAATCGTCAGCGAAGGTCGTGGATTTCCCCCTAATTAAAACTTTTGTAGACGGGTCCAAGTTAACCCAGCTCTCTGTCAAATTCTGACCAGATTTCTACCTGATGATTAAAGGCAAGTGAGTGTCGTATTAACCCTCCAACCCCTACTTCGTCTCGTTTTGCTGGTGATCGCAGGAGTCTTACGTCTTGCGTTACTTCTCCTATTGTTAGTATTAAAGGCATGATACTTTAGCCAGAACTTTAGCTATTGAAAGTAAAACACTAGGTAATACTAAAAAACAAAAAGAAGAAAAAAATTAGCTTAGGATATTATTTATTTATTTATTTAGACCCTGGAATTTAATAAGCATAGATCTGAAATACATTGTAAAGTACAATAAAGTTAACTGGTAAAAATAGTTGAATAGTATACATTACCTGTTATCGAACTGTTATCTTTTTCCATATTTTGGTAAGGCGCTGTTTATAATGCATATTTCTCAAAACACATTGTTGAGTGGAAGTTTTGTGGAAAACATTAATAAAGTTGGCATCCAATACCTTGTTGTTAGCCTTGTTGTTGTTGTTTTTGTGTCAGTCTGCACTTTTTTCACTTTCCTTCATTTGTCCCAAACATCAGATATAATTTTGAGAAGATTTCGCAAAAGTTGTTATCTAAGATCTAACCACCTCTGTTATAGTTTTAGATCAGACATTACTTCTGTATTTGTTATCCTCCCCCATAATTTAGGCCACTGCTTACCCAGATCATTGTAGCAGTATAAGGGAACAATTGCTATTGGAACTCAGTTAAGTCTTTTGCAAAGTTCTCTGGTGAGGCCATTAAACTCCAATTCCAATAAGTTACAATCATTCAAACGTTTTATACATACATATAATATACATACAATTAAAAATATATCCATTTTTGCCTCCTTTATTTGTCACGTTCAACTTTTTGCGCACAATAATCGGGAGTTATGTAGATGACATTAAATTTAACGGCCCTAAAATCTGCACCATGACAAAGAAGAATATATTAAGTAAACACACACATTCAGTTAAACTTACTTAATAAAAATGAAAAGATTAGGAAACTGCAATAATGATGGCTTTCAAAGAGATATTCTCTAATTATTTTAATTTTAATCTAATTATATTAATTAATTTTAATTGTTTGGGTTTTCTTCTTACAATTATTATTATTCACATTTTTAAGCGTGTGGCTCTTCTTCTTTCGCCTTGTGTTAAAATTTTGGAGGTTTTTTTTTTTTTCTGTTTTTTGAAACTTATTTCGGAACCAATCAATTTTTTTTTTTAAAACAAATTTTTTAAAATCAAATTTTTCCTTTTAGATTTTTAAGTTAAAGATCTCTTTTTTCCGGAAATTAATTAATTGACCATCACCTATCTATTTAATAATATTATAAAGCGGTAACATTTGTTTGTTTGTTTGTCCATGATTAACTCAAAAAACTACTGAACCGATTTTGATTCTACTGATCTTTTTTGGAATAGATTTTCCTCCTCACAAAGGTCCTTAAATTGTTTTCCTTAAATCGTTTACTGCCATTCGACCTGTTTTAGAAAAAGAAAATTCTAGAAAAATTCTAGATAATTCATTGTCAGGAATTGCTCAGAACGTGTTCCAGCATCTCTTTTCTCCCCGATATTGATGTATTCATTGATGAAACAGAGGCTGTGTTTTATCAGGATAACATAACAGGGACTGAGCAGTGAATAAAAATAAGAAGCTGCCGGAGAAAAAACATGCTTGTGGCACATAAAACTCGATACACTGGCTAAAGAGATATGTCAAAACCATTTTTGAAAGAATTGTAGCTTTCATTAAAAATTTCACGATAGTATACATCTAAATTTTATAAATAACTCACAATAAGCGTTTTTAGGTTTTTAATTATTTGCAATGTCATTTTCATCACTTTTGTAATAAATATTAGACGAAAAAAAGATATACAAAAGAAAATACAACCAAATCGGAAAGCTTATTTTGTAAGGAACAAAAATGTCATTTATACTATTTATCTAGGACTAATAATTATGGAGATATTATGAATACAACGTAAGTAAACTGCGTTTTAAATTAAATGACCTGCCGTCGGGCATGGGCGGGTCGCTGCGGAGATATGAATAGGTTTTATATATAATATACAGTTAGTTCAACGTGCTTAAAAGTCGATCAAAAGTTATCAAAAAAGGTATTTCAGCCTAGAAGACATTGCTGCGATGCTCAATGAGACAGAGGATGAGCGTCAAGCTCGCCTGTTTCAAGTCACTTCGGCCATGACTTCTAGGCATGCTCAAGAGAGTAGCCTAGAACGAGAATTCCGCTTACTGGAATAACAAGCACACACTTACAGGCAACATAAGTGCCCCCCCCCAAAGAATTGAGCGACTCGATGTGCAACGCACGGCGGAGAACTGGGAACGTAATCCAGCTTGGAACTAACATTGTGAACAGTTATGATAACGTTTCTTTAAAACTACTTCACCGATTTTTTTTTTTTTTTTTTTTTTAATTTATAATTTTAGAGAAAAGATTTTTGCTGTAGGTGTTTTCAGTCTACGATCAGTAGGAATTGAGCAGTGAGTAATAACAAATTGAGGACGACTTTTCTCCAATCCTCTAAAGGACGTTTTTTACATGAGAAAAGCAACCCGACATCCACTCAGGCGAAGCCGGGGCGGAAAGCTAATCTCATTTATAAATTAATAGTCAATCTACGATCAGTATGAACTGACAGTGAATAAAAACAAATTGAGGACGACTTTTCTCCAATCCTCCAAAGGACGTTTTTTACATTAGATAAGCAACCCAACATCCACCCGAGCGGAAAACTAATCTTATTTATAAATTATTGGTTAATCATTCAACTAGATATTTTTTTAATTGTATGAAATATCATTAAGTTAAAGTTGCGATCAGGCCCAGAGGACCGCGCAATGCAGCTGGAGGGTAGGCTCCAGTGTTCAGAACCTACGGGACAAAGTTGAGGACGGGGGGTCGGCCCGTCGCTCGCCCGCCTTTAACTCCCGGGAAAAAAACCCGGTACCCATTCTATAGAGGGCTGGGTAGACCCTAGGGCCCGTTTGGAGGAGAAAGAAGCGTGGAAAAATTCCCGTCCTCCGCCGAGGTCGGGAATCGAACCCTCCACCTCCAACCCGCAGCCAAGCGCCCTTACCCACTCGGCTACCGAGCCTACATGAAATATCATTATTAACATAAATTAATAAAAATTACATTAACAAATTAATAAAATAGATAAAAATCGTAATTTTCTGATGAGATTAATACTTGCTTTGTTAAAACTATGAAGCTATAGTATTCCAAGACAAATAATCAAAATTTATAACAAACTGAAAGTGGGAGAAAAGAAAAAGAAAAACAAAACATAAAAGTATTTTAACTGATTCAAAATAATGTCAATTTTTTTTATGTAAAATGTATTTAAACTTCACAATGAACTTAAACTAGACATTTTAGTTGCAAAAATTGTCATACTGAATTAAACGTCCTATTATTTTCAAATGACTTAGTTTAAAATTTTACTGTCAATTAATTTGAAATATAACCTTGCTCTAATTCGTCAACCTGATGTTTTAATGTTTTACAATATTATCGCTTAAACGTTAAAATTTATGTTTGAAAGTAATTCTAATATTCTCAAGGTTTTCCATGAATTTATGGGGAGGAATTTTACTTTGAATTTTCCCATAGGATTAACTAGGGAACAGGAGAAAATAAAATATTCAAAAATGGAATGAATTCCATTTTTTTAAATAGAAATACAGGCTAATACACTCATTTTGTCTAGATTCCACAAAGGGAAGGAAGAAAAGCATATTTTAGTAATTAAGTTAAAAAAAATTTCTGAAATATTTCTAGCAAAATTATTGTCTTCTCATTGATTTTCCGCATAAAAACAACAACACTAACTTTTACTTTATTTTGAAATTGACGTTTTAAAAAATAAAAATACAGTCGGACCTCTATTTAACGAACCTCTATTTTGCGAACTTTTCTTTGGAACCAAGAACATTTTGCTAATTTCTTCGTAAAATAACCTCCAAATAGCGAAGTGCATTTTCTATTTAACGAACTTTTCGTGGTATCTATTTTTTATTTTTTGAAAAATAAAAACAGTACAGCAATGAATTGCGATGAAGATGATGAAAATGGAAATGATCATGATGCAGAAATCAAAAAAAACCTTCGTATGATAAAATGGTAAAACATTTGAAACAATTCGAGGCGGATTATACAGTAATTTGAAGAAAAAAAACGGCTGAAGGGGTTTTTGGTGCATTGCAAAGATGCGAGACGTACTACGAGCGAAAACACTTTTTCAAAATTAACAAGACTTTATTAGTAAACTTTAAGTATGCTTGTGGTAATGTATGCTTTATGTCATTAAAATTATTACTTTTTTTAATAATATTTATTGTTTATATACTTTAAATCTGTTTTATGTCGTTTAAAGTAATTTTAAAAGGTGAATCTCTATTTAACGAATTTTCCATATAACGAACTTTTTTTTTCGGGATTTAGCGACTTCGTTAAATAGAGGTCCGACTGTAAAAGCATTACCCAGAGATTCACTCAGGATTGTTTATCGTATCCTTGTGGTTTATGCCTCATTTCCGGTTAACCCTCAAACTATCTAGTGTCGCTTTAAAGCATTACGTGTCGCATGCTTTGTGAAATCAAATGTAATTCAGCTGTAAAAACAGTCACTATTTTTAGCTATCTTTAAAGTACAGGTGATCCTTTATTATATGAAAAAAGCTGATCTTGCTTTTGTCCTGTATCGTACTCAGTGCCTGCCAAACCTTGACACCTAGAAACAAACGAACTTGAAATTTGTAATTTCTATTTAAAAAAACAAAGCAAAAACAAAGATGGCATTAAAATATTTTTTTTTTTAATAAAGAATGACTTTCTAAGACTGTTTTTGGTATCGTGATAACGCATGGCAATATAATTGTCGACCACTAGCCATTCACCTATTAGTCCAGTTATAAAATTAATAAGTATTTTTCATTTAATAACTTAAACCTATCACTGAAACTCTAGCTTCCTTGAATACATAATTTTTGAACCATCTTAACAATCACGGACGGAAAGGATTGCTATGTTTATTAAGGAGTTTTACAAACCTTAGATCAACTCTGTAATACCATAATCATTCCATGTGGTTAAATTGACTTTTGAACGGATTTCGCCCGACGAAATTTTTTATTCAAAGGACGAAATCGTTCTGAAAATCAACAAGCCTATTCAAGTTGGTCGACGGGAAATTTTTAAAGTTCCAGAACTATTGCCATTTAAAAGGAAGTTTTAAATTCAATTGATTTATGTTAAAATGTTTTTTTCTTTCCCATCAAAATTTACCTATCCTTCCTCCAATCATGTTTATCTTTTTAAACTTACTGTAATTTGTAAACTTTTCTTACAAATTTGACATAAACCTCTTGTTAAATAATTTAAAAACTGTGTCTTAAGTCTGTATTAAAATAATTGTGTGTAACATTGGGACAGATCGATTTTTCCCTAGTGTTTCTAAGCAAAAACAGTGCTGTCCCAAAGTTACCCCAATTCATGGGGTAAGATTGGGACAAAGATGACGGATTTTTATAAGGGTGTCAATGGTCTTAGATTAAAATAATATCCATATTTTGAAAGAAGAAGGTTAACTTCATATAATAGCATAGTCTCAGCAACCTAGCTTAATATCTGTTGACAAGAGTAATAAAAAACCTGAAAAAGTGTCCCAAAGTTACCCCGGTCTACGGTAGTTAAATTTATTTGGTTAATAAAATCTACTTTTTTAAAAGTAGATATATTTCTTCAGTAAAATAATGAAAGCTGGATTTAGAAAAAAAAATGGAGAGAATTTATTCATTTTAGACTTGGGCAAGAGTGAAATTATTTCCGGCTTCGAGCAAAATGGTAAAACCCCTATTAAAGAATTACGTTGCAAAAAAGTTGATCTTTAAAATAACAGTAGATAACCGTCAATTATGCGTAAAATTAACGTTTTACTGCTAAAATTACGGTGACCTTAACATTTACACTATAGTCATTCGGGAAGAACCTTTCGTTGTTTTATTATTTTTGTAAAACTGTTTGACGATGGATCGAATAATTCTATGTAGACCTACAGTATGAAAAAATAGAACTGTGAAGTGAATTAACAAAAAACATATAAGGAAAGTTTAAAAATATTCTTTCATATACTTCTGTGATATCTAATACTTAATACATCTATGAAATAATGAGATGATTTATAGAAGTTGATAGGATTTCATTAATTTTTTTTGAAGATTAATTCAGTCTGTTTTCGATGCTGCAAGCATTGGTGTATGTTTTAGGATTTAACCATTGAATTAAGATTCGTGCATCACAAGGTTGTTTTCCCATCCTTCATGAACCTTGACATAAAATTTTTCATTCATCCTCCGGCTATCAATTCGAGCATTATAATTCTTTATAAAAAATATTTCTTAAATGTAAGCATAAATTTTAAAAACTAACCAAGGATCATTATGTTGTGATAAGAGTCCTTGTAACTAATGTTTAACTTAGCGCCTCATTGTTCATTTCGATGGTTCTTGTCTCGACGTCGCACCATTCTCTGCGCCCTGGTGCCAGCTTGACGTTTCCGTGGTTTTCTTGGCAACGATAGAACTGACGCTGACCCAAGGCATTACATTTCTCTGTCCCAGTTTTCGAATAGCCACACTATCAAACAAGCAGGGCTATCATTCTTCCACGAAAGAGTGGAAAAGCATAAAAATTTACAAACCACTCGGGGAGGTGATAAAGCAGTATATTGAGAGATCTGCTGTAGATGGGCTTAGCAATAATAATAACTTTCATCTTTAGTTAAACAGGAAAAAAAAAAAAAAAATGAAATGGTCCAGTCTTTTGCGCCTTCTGAGTCGTTCATAAAATGAGTCTTTTAAAAGTACGAAACAGCTGTCTCAGATTCCATTGAAGACAACTCAACACGTGGTTGGAAAAATGTGTTGAAAATAAAAAAAAAAAAAAAAAAAAGTTTCTCGTTATTCTTTTTTTTTCTTTATAATGAAAGATTGTATCGGCGAGAGAGGGGTTCATAAAGGTTGTAACCCCCATCGCATCCCAAAAAATCCAGAATTTTCACTCCCTTTTATTTTTTGGTTCCCGAACATTATTCATACCCCCCCCCCCCCCCAATCAAAATTCATGGCACGCTAGTGAAATACTATAAATTCTGTATAAATATCTATATAAATAACAGCGAAAAGGGATAAAAGAAAAGTATATATTAACAAAGCAATAACAGAAATAGGAAGTTCCAAATCATAAACTGCAGTTAACAACTATAAAAGTTATTATAACTGTCGGTGTAGAAACTCTGCAGAAAGCAGATTATGAAAGATCAACTTTAAATCTACACCCGTTCATCATTATTTTTTATACAAAACAGATAGTGTTATTTCATTTGTAATTGTATTGTCTTTATCTTAATACAAACCTTAGACGTTTACTTCACATAAGCTGTTATTATATTGATCTTTCTCTGCATAAGTAATGCAGGAAATTCATTCAGTTTATGTCTTTACGACAAGCACTTAAAATCTTTTTAAATTTTGTTTCACATAATAACCGGAAACGCATAACTAAAACCGGTAACAACAGAACTTAGTTTAACTATAATAATAATAACCGAAGTATTAAAACTTTGAAGCCAGTGATTTAAAAAAAAAAAATCTTTTTTTTAATTAACATCAAGCCATTGCTGGGTCTCTACTAGTCCGGTAAGGTCTACTGGTGAGGTCGGGGATTTTTCTCTTGATAAATTTCTCCTTTAGGCAGGTCCCAGGATTCACCCAGCCTTCTGTCAAACGGGTACTGGTTTTGTTAAAGCCGGCGAGCATTAGACTTCTAAGGCTGTCTTATCCGACTTACGATCAACGGGGCTTTACTTCCTATGCTGCCCACCCTCTCAAAAGAATAATCCCGCGATATTTTAACCTTTAACTGGGTTCGCAAACAGAGGATCGAGCTGAAACATGCGTTAATATCAAACTTTTGACTAATACCTAAAAGAATAAAGAAATTTAACGTGTATTCAGATTAAATTCAAATCAAGAAAAATCTGGAAAAGCACACAACTTTGCTTTCGCGTTCGTGAGCCATGACCGAGGGAACCTGAACAGGTGTTTCGTCCTTATTGGGACTCATCAGCCAGATCTAGCCTTGATGATAGGCTCAGAAAGGAATCTGTAACATTTCCGGCCTTTCTGAGCCTATCATCGAGGGTGGATCTGGTTGATGAGTCCCAATAAGGACGAAACACCTGTTCCAGGTTCCGTCGGTGGTGGCTGAGGAACGCGAAAGCCAACATATGTGCTTTCCCTTAGTTTTTCTTTATTTAATAAATAAAAGATTCATTGTCGCAGCTTTAAGTTACTTCTTTTTTTTTTTTTAATATATAAATATGTATATAACATGTACCATGAAAAAAGAAAATATCGCAAAGATAGTAAAGGATTTTTCTGTAAGTAAATAATCGTTAAATGAGATAACGTAAAAAAGATTTCCTAAAGTTGTTTAATAGTTAGGACACATATTTCAGAATTCAGTCCAGTGGAAATACTAATCCAGTAGATTAAAACTTTGCAGAAGTTTTCCTTCCAATCTTTCTTTTTTTTTTTTGATTGAGTCTTGGATGTATTCTACTTAGTGCGACCTCTTGCCCTATTTTGCCCTCCAATGGCCATAAATAGCCGGATGGAGAGAAAGAGACGGAAACATCCATGTCTGCCCCGGGATCCGAACCCGGATTCGTTCCAAAGTAAATAATAACTATCGAGAAAAGACGCCCATAATCGAAAGAGGAATTTCCCCCAAAACGAAAAATACAATCCTTTTATAACAGAAAATTTTTGTTCTGAGCAAAATGAGTAAATGATTACAAATGAGTCCCACAGGCCAGTGTTCAGACAGAAAAATATAGCATACCGAAATGGAATAAAATCAACAATAAAAAAAAAAAAATTGAGTCGGTAATAATTAAAATGTGACAATCACAAAAAAATTGATCGAAAAAATATTGTATTTTGCAGAATAGGGTTATGCAGTACTGTGGATTATTTTACATATTATCAAGCAAGATTGCAATTAAAAAATTGAAGAGATGCCAAAGAAAGATAAATTTTCACCGAAAACCATTAACATACACCAAAAAATTATTTAAAAAAAATTATGTATCCTCTAGAATACTAAATTGCTATAAATTATATCGTAAAATCTATTGTAACTAAAAATCTCTTCTTTGGAAAAATAATGCAATAAGTGTTATTAATTTGTTTATATATTACTGTCCAATAAAACCGCTGAAAAATGTTGGCGTTGCTGTAAAAGATAGATTTTTTATAGTCAGGGCAAGTGTTCCAAACTGTCTATGTACTCCGTAGGGTCCTACACAATTACTATGCAAAATTTGGGCCAGATTGATCAAACGGCTGAGGAATGTATAGATAGCATACATAACAGGCATTCAATTTTATTTATATAGGTAATGAAAACACGTTAAATTTGCGTTTTAATTTGACTTATTTCTCTACCTCTCTTTTTTGTAATTCATAATAAGATAAATACTGTTATAATATAATTACGAACTGTTGATGAGAAAGCTTAATGTTTGTTCACTAAATCGAAAATGTGAATGCCATATGCTTTTGCAGTAATTGTGTAGGACCCTACGGAGTACATAGACAGTTTGGAACACTTGCCCTGACTTTATAAAAAATCTATCTTTTACGGCACCCGCCAACATTTTTCAGCGGTTTTATTGGACAGTAATGTATAAACAAATTAATAACACTGTATTGCATTATTTTTCCAAAGAAGAGATTTTGCAGTCCGTCCTATTCGCTTTGTTTCTTACCTGTCTTTTCTGTCTTCGTGATGATGGATCTAGAAATATAATACTGAAGTATATTTTATTAACTCTTATTGTATTTGTAAGAACAAAACAGTTATACAGGGTGTATCAGTTGGACCTGGTCAGTTTTGCATACAGTAGCAACAATCAGCAAAAGACCTGGTCAATTACGGCGAGGATGTATTGGTTCTCTTCGATAGTGATTATGTCGCAGAATGTTTTGTTGCAACAGAACTAGTGTTTTCAAATTTCTTCTTGATTGCAGTCATTATTTCACGTTTCGGAGAAAAACCATATTCCTCATCAAATAAACGTCTTGCTGCAGTTCCCTTCGACTCATAAATAAACTTAATGACTGACACGTTGCTTTAACGTCAACCGTAACGCACCACTTTTCCTGTCTGCCATTGTGAATTATCGCACGGTCACTAATGCGCTTTCAATGTTACAAGTGCTCGTACTGATGCCAGGCGGATGACCGCTGTTGTACCCCTGTGAAGCATTCTGGTGCCCAACTTGTATTAGGATACAGTTATTCTTGTGAAAACGTACAATCTGCTCTCGAAACTGGTTCCCAGGAAGAAGTTACTGGGTTGACCGGGTCCAACTGATATACCCTGTATAACAGACGAAATCAAGGAGGTTCTGTCTCCTCCGTGTTGAGCATCAAGCCAGTCTTTTGATAATAAGATATGATTATTTTCTCAATCGCAGTAACCTGTTCAAAAATGATATGTGCAGTAGGCCTCAGAGTCAGCTCAACACCAAAAAAAGATTAAAATTAATTATATCATTATTAGTGTGGCATGAGGTGTTGTCAGCTGGTTCAGATTTCCTAATATATAAACTTGGAATTGAGAATACAACAGATCCACCATTCGTAACTTATTCGGTGTAGTTGATTAGCAACTTTGTATGATCTGATGAGTTTTTGCTGAGATTTAAGTGAACTCTTTTAGCAACCTTCTGACATTTTTCTTTTTTAATGTCTGTTAAATTTGAGTTCAAGAGCAAAGTGACGGTTAAATAAATTTGATCTCGTAAATGAGGCGCTTCAACGCTAACATTACTGGTTTGGATCCATGGTTGTTTGTACCAAATCCAGGATGTGCACATTTGATAGCCTAAATCCTACTATTAAAGTTCTTTTAGGATAAGTAGTTAGGATAAAGTAGTATTTTTTGAGACTGACAGATCCTTGTTGTGCAACTTTCTCCTATATTCTACATTTTTTTTGTTTCCATTCCTTTTGTTTGCTATTCATATTAAGTAGTACCAGTAGATCAGACCTCTTTGGTAATTGTGTGTCAATGCGAATAAAAAAGAAAATTGGGAACAAACTAAAATTGTATATTTGTACATGCAAGATGTTTCCAAATTGTAAATGGCCAAACTTTCTGTTTTGATCTCGAGGAATTTAACCCCATGAATTAGAAAATTTATACAAGTCTTCAAATAAAGGTGCATTAATTAGTGTAAACAGATAAGTACTCCGAAATTTTCCTTCGTGAAAAACTGAAATGCATTAGGTATTTTTTTCTAGTTGAATTTCTTTGCATACATCTTTACCAAACTCAGATTAGACTCTAAAAAGGAATACATAAATTCAGTAATTTTATTTTATTGCTGAATATAAGCTTAATGGATAAAAGAGAACAATAACCCCGGAAATTAGTCAATGTGTGTAAGTAATCATAGATACATGGTGTCTATTGTTAAGAAAAATGCGGTATTCTACCAGGTGGTGTTGTGATCTTGTTTACAGAATAAATTTGTATTAATTCATATAATTGATATTGATTAAATACAGTGGACCCTCATTATAGCGCTGCTCGCTAAACCGCGCACTCGGATATAGCCGGGCGATGTTCGCGATAAGTTTATGCAGGTCCGTGCGACGTTGTCAGAATATGACTGATGAAATGATTATCGAATCCAATTGCGGTGGCGAAGATTATCAAGAATAAACAAGATGATGATGAAAGTGCCAGTGGGATACCTGATATACCGCCAACAACCAAACAAGCGATAACAGCCATGGAAACTGTTATAAAATGGACTGATTCACAAGATAATATTAACAGTGTCAGATTGTTGTAATTAGAATCTTTCAAAAGGGAAATGATACAGAAGTTATCAAAAAGCAAACAAACAAAAATTACTCACTTTTTTAAGTGAAATTTTGTAATTGAAATGATGTCGAATACATAGATTTTAGTCAAGTTATAGATAGTGTTTGTTTTTACATATTTTCAAGCGTACCTTATGTAGCCTACGTAAATAAAATAATAAATATATGTAGCTATTAAGATGTATAACTATGTTATGTGAATTTTAATAAAACACTTAATAAATACTGTAAATTGTTTTTGTTTTTTTTTATTAAAATACATAATATGTATATAGTTGATGGGATGTTTCAGTATATAGCTCAAATCGTTCTGAGTAAATTTATTGTGTCGCTCGGTATAACGCGGTTCACCTTATAACGCAGGTGTTGTTTCCCGCCCAACATGCGCGTTATATCGGGGGTCAACTGTATTTTAAAGTTCTGAACTCTGCTAGTGAGAATTTAAATTGTGGAACGAATCTGATTCACTTCAAATTGGGCGGAGTTCACTTTGTTATGTTATTGCGCCAATTTTTATGTAATCTAATTAATGGGAATGGCAAACTTATATGTTTTTCATCAGTTGGCTGATTTCCACGATTTATTTGCCTTTTATGAGAATTTGTTAGAAATTCATGTTGTGATTTAAGTTATTGTCTCAAGGGTAAATCGGTGATTTATGAAATAACTAGTACTCTCTTATCACTTTTCCCTTGTGTTTTTTTTTTGTTTTTTTTTTTTTTGTTATTGATAACGTCCATCAAGATAGATAGGAAATATCTAGAATTTAGATTTAATGCAACAGTCTATCATGTTGACATTTAAAATTTATTATCATAAAAATAAATGATAATAAAAAGTATTAGAAACGGATTTTATTAAATTGCATAAATTCTTGTTGATAAAATTATATGAAAATCTTTTTTAAGAAGGAGAAATCCTTGTTTATTATTAGTCGAAATTTACTGAAAATAAAACAAGATATGGTTTCTCATTAAACATTACGAAAGTTAATTTCACTAGAGGTCTCAATATTATAATCGAATAAATTACTGTTAATTAAAAACATGTTTTTGTAAATATACCTTTTTCACATTTAATTGCATCATTATACAATGCAGTGACCTTGTTTATTGGACTGATAAATGACATCAGCGGCTTGCATCAAATATGACGATGTTTCAATAAGTTACACATTTCTTACCTAAGTTAATTCGAGATATAGAAAAACCAGCAAAGGAATTGATGGTGAAGTCCGTTTGTCGATCTGACCTTTCGTTCGGGAGTTTTTATGGGATACAGTGACAACAATACAAATTATCTCGAACATGCGGGGGCGTTGGCCCCTGAAAATACCCCATTGCTGCATTTAGGCCTCTGAACACGATGGTGAAATCCGTTTGTCGATCCGACCTTCCGTTCGGGAGTTGTCAGGGGTGGACAGAAAAACGCAATAGCTGTCGATTTTGGCCGCTATTACAATAGCTCCCAAATGGGTCGTTAATAATAAGCTTTATGAAATCTAAAAATAAATCATACTTGGATTAATAGCTTGCATGTCACTTATTTCTACTTATAAATTTCGTGCTATTTCTTTCGTGACTTTGGTATTGTCTTAGCTAATTGAACCAAATGTGAAATTTTGTATTTAACTCATAGACTACTGCAGGGATATTTAGTTCTAATGTAAGAAAGAACTGCAGCCCAGTTATACAGTTTACAACTTTTTTTCAGAATATTTCACATCATTCGGATTAGATGAATACTTGAGGATTCTTTAGTACAATAAAGATTTCACAATGTGAATCGTTTATTATTGAAAGGGTACACATCCAAAAAGAGACGAAAGTCAACCAGTTTTCAGTGAGAAATTAAAAATGTTGCCTAATCTTAGCTCGTCGAAAAAGACTAATGGCCAAGTGTACCAAACTTCAATAAACTTTGACGGCTGCATTGTGGACGTACCTAAAATTAGTGGGGGGTGCCGTTCCAGAAAAATTTTAGCCTTTGTTTTAAAATTGTGTGAAAGAAAACAAACATGTATAAAAAGAAATTTATCAAGTTTCGGAATAAATTTTCTTTTTATACATATTTGTTTCCTTTCACACAATTTTAAAGCAAAGGATAAAATTTTCCTGGAGCAGCACCCCCCACTAATTTTAGCTACGTCCACAATGCAGTCGTCAAAGTTAATTGAAGTTAGGTGCACTTGGCCATTAGAGTGTGTTTTATCTTCACAGAAACGTGCTCCTTATAGATTAAGAATATTTATGAATTGATGAAAGGAAATATAAAGTGGAAAGGCATCTTCGCGTCGGAAGCACAAAGTTACGATTAAATAGACATTAGTAAGTTACAAGTCACTTTATTTCTTCTGCACGTGGGTCCTGAGGTTCACTTTGAACCTTTGAAGGGAGTTGTCCTTTCAAATGGGTACCGGTTCTTTCATGGTTTTAAAGGCCTTCTGACCCCAACTTCGTTTCGTTTTCTTAAGCTGAAGGCGGCTTGAGAGTCCGTTTTATTATGAACTAAACGTATAAGTAGTTTCATCAAACCGTTTTGAAATCGTTTTAAAAGCGTTCTAAGATAAAATCATGTTTTCTTCCTGTTCGCTCTATTTATTAAAGAAAAAAGAGTGGAAGATGGAGGTTAATTGGTAAGAGAACATTTACATGAACAAAGTTATGGAAAGTAAAATTTAAGAAAGATTAATATCATGGAACTTTATATTGACTTTAAACTGGATAATGATAGTAATGCTATGTATATTCCAATCATTGTTAACAAAGCATTTAATAAATTATTAAAAAACTGATAGCCTTTTTTTTTTTTTTTAATTTATTCTTAATGTGTTATACAAAAGGGCTAAGAAGCAAATTATTTTAAAACTTCGAATTTTGTTTGATTGACTTTGATTTTTCTTTAAATAATTTAGAAAAACATTTCTAAAAATGAAAGATTCGTTTTCAGTTAAACAGAAAGCTTCAAATCCTTTGGAGTGAAATTACTTGTAAAACCAATCCTCAATTCTAGCCTAGTCTTTTCAATCGTTTTGTTCTTCTTGTTGGTCGATCTTCACGGACCGCGAATCATCAAAACAAAAGAGTTTTATCACGTTTCCCCTTTCATTCTGTTCTTTGCAATTCTTATCTAGACAGAAAATGAAAAGAGCCATTAAGAATGAAGTTTCCGTCTGTTTACAGCTCGAATAGTGCATTTTCTGACGCCATTTTTTTTTTCCCTCTTCTAACTGACAATGCTGTTATAGGATTTATTTTTTTTTAAACTCAGTGGAATTAAGTTTTACTACGTGCGCATAACTAAAGCATTAGCGATTTCAACTAATGTTTACATAAAATTGCATCACAAAGAAAGCAATTGGGTAGAAGAAGTAAGTTTAAGTCAAAAATAAAGATCTTGACTTTCAGTGAATGATCAACATAAATGAAAAACTTTTTCCTACATTTTAGATTTATTAAAAAAATCTACAATATTTGTTTGGAATTTTGTTTCCTATATTAATGTTGGATGGCTCCTCCTTTTTTTTAATTAGTCTGTAGTTGATGAAACATGGTTTACGTACAAATGGCCACTAAGTGTCTTATGGTATTTTGTCCCACTCATCCACCAAAGCTTCTTTGTTGATTAGTTTGGGGCCGTCCATTAATTACGTGAGGTGTTTTTCAAAAATTTGGACCCCCCCCC
>JAFIDM010009631.1:38560590-38581062 GCA_023159025.1 Thereuonema tuberculata
TGCGAAACGGTCCGTCCCAGTCTCTTCATGATGACAGCTCGGGGTGCAAATCCTTTGCGTAAATTGTGCGTGTCAATTGTGTTCTTAGAATTATCTTCAGTCTTATTTTCAGTATTAGATTATAGAATTTCATTTCAATTCTTAAATTCAGGTTGTATGTAATGGAAAAATTAATAATTGAAAATTTTTTCTTTTATATTTCTTTCAGACTTACATTGGACCTGTTTTAGTGTCTTTGAACCCTTACAAGAACTTGGACGTTTACTCAAAAGAATATATAGAACAATATCAAAATGTCAATTTCTATGAATTGCCACCACATATGTAAGTAGTCTGGTTAGTTTTATTATTTATTTAGTCGATAAAGATTTTTTTTTTAATTACTTTTTATTTTTATGACGGATGGGGAAAAATATTCAAAAAATCTAAGATACCAAACTATCATTTCCAAAATTCAGAAAGGTCACTGAAAAGTCATATAAAAATTCAGTCATTGGGGGAAAAAAAGTAATACCATTTCAATTTCAGTGTCATCCCGAACAAAAAACAAAACTGTTCGGTATGTTAACAAATGCTAACATCAATGAAATTATTATTCTTCTTTAGGCTTCTATACAGAGCGTAGTTCATAGCAGGAGAAGTCTTATATCCCCGCTCTGTCTGTCCGTCCGTCGCGAGAAATTCATATCAGAAACGACATATTGTAGAGACATGATCTATACCTCGTTAAAAAGGTCTTGCCAAGACTAGCTCAGAGCCGTTAAGAACTCATTTCTAGCTTGTGTGATTCTCGAGTTATACGTCTCCTCTAGAATTTGATCTTAATTTATAAGTTTTATTAAAATCTGACGTATTATAAAAATTTATTTCTTAATTTTTTATATTGACTTCAACTAGAATTATTATAAGAATCAGTTATACGAAGTCAATTTTCCTTTTCTCTTCTTGAAATAAATGTTACAATGATTGGTCTATTTCTATTATAATGGGATCTCCCTAATCTATAGAGAGCTTCTATTTTTTCTGTGGGGTTTTCAAGTTGTAAAGTTTCCAAGATTTTTAACATTCGTTCTGTATAGAAGCCGTGGGGCATTACGCGACTGCTACTGGGATTACTGCTCCTACTTTGTTACATTCAGAACTGACTTCTTTATCTATATATATATATATATCAACGCTCATAATAAATGATATATATGTAATAGAGTATATATATATTAGTAATAACTCACATATTATAAGTTGCTATACACTGATATCCAAATTCGGATGAATTATCAAATTGGGAGAACCCTTATAAATCGATAGATATTAATATCTATCAAGTAAGTTATCTTCTCATTTTCGATTATTATTTTTTTTTAATGAAAATTTCTGTTTTTTGTATTAATTGAAAATGAACAATGTGATGAATAGAACATAAAAAAATGGAAAAAATAATAAGTTAAATCTGAAGAATTTAATGTCACTGTTATCACTGAATTGTTATTTTTCTATTTAAATTCAATATCAAGATAATTTTTTAGAAGATACGAAATAAGAAACGCCCAACCATATTATTATTCTTATACAAGGATTTCAATTTTTTTTCCTTTCCTTGTGATTATTTTTGTTTAATCTTACGTTGAAATCATTATTTCTTCTGTTTTCTTCTGCAGTTAATCAGAACACTTATAGAATTACGGAGCAACTAATAATAAATAAATTAATAAATAATTTAAATAATAAAAAATATTTTTTATTTATTTATTTAAATTAAATTGAGATTTTATTATGATATTTTGTTCGGTGCAATTAAAGGCTTCCATCACCAGGACCTTGTGTTATTTAAAACAATTATATTTTTAAATATACATAATAAAATTATTCCATTTGGTTTAAATACATTCTGTGACAAAGAAATTGAAGCACAGTGAAAGGAGCGTCCAATTTGAAAGAAACTCCGTATGTAACTACCTTCCCATTAGATATGCAAATTAATTAAAGTTTAGTTGTCAAGAAGCTTTACCATCACCCCCATGGCTCAATGGAAGTGCCCATCTTGTGGTCCCCATATAAGGGCTCTTACAATCTTACTAGACACATTGTTTCGTTGAACTGTTACATTCACACCAGTTTACCATCAGTAATCCCCAGTAATCAGTAATCGATGACGCACTCGAAGACCCTGCAAACAACTGCAGAACTTCGAGAAGTCGGCTGGTCATGCACACGAACCGCTCACCATTCGGATCGTAATGATGTTCCTGTGGGAAGGGGCTGGAATCGATGGTTACGTGAGGACACTCATTCACGTCGTCAGGGCTCTGGTCGGCCCATTAGTATCACTGCTAGAGACAATCAGCAAGTGATACTTTATAGTGAGACACCTTCACTCTCCATTGTCCAGACAGATGTGATTCCTGTCTTGCAGCAGATGAACATATGGAGCAGGACTGGGCAACTCTCAAATCCTAGCAATGATGTCGAGAGGCAAATGGCTATTACAGCTGGTGTAGTAATATGGGGAGCCATTTCTCATAAGCAGATCCCCTCTCATAGTGATTTAAGTACTGTGTATAGCGACACCTGTGATCCTGCAACCCGTTGTTTTGCCCTTCTTGTCACGCCTATCTGGAGCAATTTTCCTACAGGATAATGCACATCCACATACACTTGCACACGTTTCCCAGCAGTACCTCCAAGCAATTCAAACCCTTCCTTGGCCAGCCAGTTCCCCATACTTCTCCCTCCTTGAGCATGTTTGGGACATCTAGGGCGTCAAGTGCATCCATCAGCGAACATCCAGCATTTAGAGTAGCAGTTGCAGTAAGATTGGCGTGATCAAAGACAAATACTAACACTCAATGTACTAATAATTTAATAACGATGCTGCTATTGTTCAATAAAAATTTGTTTTTTCACTGTGAAATTTAAATCAATTCCATTTCTCTTCATTCACATACACTTATAAAGTTTCATTCAAATTGGGTGCTTCGATTTTTTTATCACAGAGTGTAAGTGGAAAATACCGTATATGCTCCAATAGACGCCCCCGGCGTTTATTTGCAAAACTAGCCTCGTCTCCCGGCGCTTAATAGAGACCGGCTGCTATTAGAGACCGGCCATTATTAACAAAAACCTTCAGAACGCAATATTTTATACGTAAATGCCGGCTAATATTACAAACAGCTACTTTATTTGAATTTCACATGCTACATAAGACTGTTAAAGATAAAGGGGCAATGTCTTTCTGTACCTTTCGCTGCTATTCGTCGTCCCAATCCGCAATGACGGGCGCCCGCCTCACCGGAAGTTTCTTTCGCGTATTCCACCACGCGAATCTTAATGGCAATGTCAAATGACCGTTTCGGCGGCATTTTATAAGGCAATGTATCGTAAGGTATTACGCACTACTATAAAGATACGGACGCTTACACTAGTACCGGTAGGAAAATATTAAAGACCGGCTACTATTTGGCCGTTTCCCCTCTACAGCCCGGCGCTTATTAAGAGACCGGCGACAATAAGAGACTCGGCGTTTATTGGAGCATATACGGTAAGCGAAATTTTAGCCTAGCGATGAGCAAATAAAAATAATTACATAAGTAAAAATTAATAATAATAATAATAGTAAAAGAAAAATAAAACTCGATTTCTCTTATTCTTTTTCCTTCTTGAATCAATGAAGTGGTTCAAAATTACTGCTGCTATTAAAGAATTGCCAATAAACTGGTTTCCATTGACCGCATGGTAGCAAAAGGATTTCATCAACAGTGAAATTTAGCACAGGAAGTAAAAGAGTGGATGGCGGAACTTATTAAATCTGGGGGGAAAACATCACATTAATTTAAAAAAATAAACAAATCTTATTAATAAATGTCAAGATTGTTAAATATAACTGGTGACAGGTTGGCAGGATAAGTTCCATGGGCGAATAATGAAAGCATGTAAAGGTCCATTTTCTTTTATATCTTAATAGTGTACAGCGATTAATAACATATAATTTGTTTATGTTACGGTTTAGGGAAAAAATAAAACACCACCAATTGTTTGTTTGTTTTAACGCTGATGCTTAACGATTTATCTTTATTATTGCTTTAATTTTACAAAGATCAAGAATAAAATACGTGTTTTTTAAATAATTCACATAAATAATTGTTGAATTACTGCAATTTAAAAATGGAAATAATTAAGTCCAAGTAAGGTAATGAATAATTTTAGTTGTTGCAGCAACTCTTTATTTAAGGTGAAAACAAATTCAAGAAGTTCATTTATGAAAAGAGCAATAGATATTTATTTAATCGTGGAAATAATGGAAAAAAATTCAGAATATCTGAAAATGGTTTCCGGCATTATTAATTACTAAGAACGCCATATCTCTCTTTGCTGGCTATCTCGGTGTTTTTCCCCCACCTGTTGTCTTTGTATTTCCGATATCATGTTATAAAAGAAAATAATAATTTATCTTAATTCAAAATTGATCATAATTTGTTGAATATTGCCTTACACAACAATGTCAGACATCCAAATAAAATAATAATTTTATAATTCTCTCTCAAATAAATTTCACTGTTACCTTACGGTGTCAGAAGAATTTTATACTGTAAAAATAAAGCAAATTCTGAATTTTTATTAAATTATAGTTACTGATTAGCAACTTTTCACTATTGAATTTGCTCTTGTAATATTGCTTTTTTTTAGTAGATACGCCAATTAAATATAAACATCTGCTGCACTTAACATTTCCAATGAGAAATTGGCTGTATGTAAACCAACTGTAGAGAAAGCAAAAGCTTAACAAAATCTCATTGGATTATTTCTTTTTTTTTTTCATTTGAAAACGCGAAGCAACGGAACTTGGCAGCTCAAACCAAAAGAGCGAAAAAAAAACTTAACATCCTGATTGAATCCCGTGACAAATAGAGTGGAAAATAATATCATTCATTTGAAGGAAATACGATCACAGGAAACTATACACATATGGTCGTGTTCCCTCCCACACCTGAGGGGTGCAGCGCCCAAGTCCCTACCCAGCATTGCTTTGTTCCTTATGTTGGCCCTGATCTACCTACATCATCTCCACGTTTTAGTTTAATTACAAATTCTCCTTTTTTAAAGAAATCGAAATATTCAATCATCAGCTTGATATTAATTAATGTTTTTGTAGTTTAATAATGAATTAAGTATTTTAATAATTAAATTGATTTTTAGCCTTGTATTGATTTGTGCGATGACATTTCATTTGTTTATCATTCTTAAACCCATAAACTAGAGCGTTGTTGTCTTTTCATCGAGTTTTTAATTTAAGATGGATTCGATTTTATTTAAGATCGTGAAAGTATTTCTTTGTTAAAGTTTTATTTTTACTTTTTTCCACTTTTAGGTTAATGATTTATATTTGTATTTAAAATATTCGTGTTTCTATAAGATCGATAAATAGGAAAATAGATTGTATGTTTTTAATGAGTAGTTCTTGATGAGAGGTTCTTGCACCCTTGCGGTTTTAGGCTTAGGCAAGCTAGACTTTTGCCAAGGGTCTCCCGCTTTTACGGAACTCGTGAGCGAAGTTGTCAGTGGGTTTTTGTATTTGGTTGGATGATATGATGTTGAGGGTGAATTAGTTATTTTAATGAGATCTTGCGCTTTTTATATAAACATTAAAACGAACCACTCAAGTCTCACACCTAATACTACCCTTGAGGATGCGATATATGCCAGATTTTTTTTAAAAAAAATATCTTTGTTTAATCAAACCTGCGTCGTGTAAACATTAATTTTTTTTTAATGCTCAGGCATAATTTTATGAGCTATAAGCTAAAATAAGAAAGATTTGTTTTTACAACAAATTCATCTTGAATAAATCAAATTTTTATTAACCAAAATTCTTCCAAAATAAAAATTCTCCACAAGACACAATATTTCGATAGCTTAATCAGCTGTCTTTTTCAAGCACCAAACCAAATTTTAAAAAATTGATATATGGTTATGGACTTTTTATTTTTAATTTTTAAATTGAATTTTGTATTTTAGTTTTTAAATATGAGCGTTGTAATTGTAATTTAACGTTTTAGAAGATGGAGCGTTGTGATCGAATTGTTGTAATCGAGTATTGTTGTAACAGTAAGTGTCTCGTGGAGTTGTAGCAGTTATTTTCATGTTTGTTGTGAATTTGAATTTATATTGTGTTTGGTGTTGGTAGGGAGGAAGACGTTGAGTCTTTTCCCTGTTAGTTTTATTTTATTTTATTTTGGCTTGGTGCTTGAAAAAGATAGCTGATTAAGCTATCGAAATATTGTGTCTTGTGGAGAATTTTTATTTTGGAAGAATTATGGTTAATAAAGGTTTTTTTTTTTGGGTTTTTTTTTTTTGAAAATCATGATTAAGATTAAAGCTATTATTTTCTTCCAGTTTTTTATGTATCTGGCGATTACAAATATTAGTAATTTTATAAATAAATTTGTTTTCTGTTGATGGATTTTTGAAAACTGTTACTGAACTTAGTAGTGACGATCTAGTAAGAAGGGACTTATGAAAATAGAAGAAGTAAGTTAACTTATTTGCAAATTAATATTAATTTACAAATAATATATTTAAGTTAAGCATAATCTTATACTCTCGTAGTTTTAAAAATAGGAATTCATAAAAGAAATTTCTTGTAATATCCGCAGATGCCCTTAAAAGAAAATGTTTGATTTCCAGAAAGCAGCTGTCGACTAAAATAGATTCCCTGCGAAACATCTGATGAAGTTTAGAGTAAAGGAGTTTAGTGGACAAAAGATTTCTATTATAAATTCGGAAGTTATTTTTACTGCTAAAATAATTGTATTATTAAAATGTTTAAATCTAAATGTATTCAATGAATGTATAAATTGATTGGAACTAGGGTAGGGGGAAAGGTATATAATGGATTAAGATAATAAATACACTCCTTAACTTTAAAACCGTCTCGTCTAGAAGCAGAGACCTGATTGGATGTCATTATAGGATAAGCTTATCATTTGCATCCTATGCGACTATACACTGTAAGTTCGCAATATCTGCAGCCACTTGTAGTTCATGTGCCTTAGGAATTGTTCGTTGCACTTTGTTCATTTCGCTGCTATCTTTTCTGAACCGGTACAGGATGGACCCCCAAGCAAATTCTAAAACACCAGTCCTGTAAGATATGCTAATAGGAGATAGGATCAGCTACGAGTTATTCTGTAGATATATCATCGAGATTCTAGCTGGAGTATGATTCTGAAGATACCTGCAACGAGACTCTGTCATTGTGTCGTATTATCAGAATGCAATCTATATAACTTGTAACACACAAAGATGATTCATTGTTGAAACAGATGGCTTCCCAAAGGAGGATACCCTTTGGGCGCGAGCAAGTCCAGGTTAAGTCCATCTGACCTCAAAATCTGCAAATGTGCTTGTTTCGTACCAGGTAAAACTGAGGTCGCTAAAGCAGGATTAGATTCTAAGTAGCTTTAATCTTATACCATCGAGTCCGACAGTGATGAGATGTCAATAGTGGCAAACAGTGACTACTAGTTATGCAGCACTGTATTTCTCGAGATTCGGGCAACAGTCTTATTCTGATCCATTATTGCAGTTGCAGTTTGTAGAATGACAGCTAAAATTACAATTTATCGATACTTGAAAAAGAAAAAAAGAATCGTGTGATTTAATGACCAGACTGAGGAAGTTTATACCAAAACAAAAAACAAAACAAAAATCCGAAATATTTGATATTTAATCTTATGTATAGGGTGTCAAGGAAATGAAAGGGAATGAAAAATAGCTGATAAAATCCATGAAAAAGATCATTTATTTTTGAATTATTAACACTTATTTTAATATCTAGTATTACCTTTGCAGCTTTGATGGCCATTAATCGACGATAGCAGGAGGTTTTCAAAAAGTGTTGTGTCGTGACTCATTTCTTCTAAAACTTCGTTAATCTTTGCAGTCATAATTTCCAGTGAATAACAATTCCCAATTGATTCTTTGAACATTAGAGATCCTTCATTATTGATCCAACGTGTTCATAGACATTGAGATCAGGAGACACATTCGTCGTTTTCGAAAAAATCAATCTTATTGTAGAGCTTTCATACAAGGGGCTTTGTCGTGAACAAAAGTCGCTTCTTCAACATTCTTTTTTCCAATTCCCTCTAACGAATTCTTCGGTTCTTCTCAATTTCGTAGCCATCCAGTTCCGAGTTAAGAAAGTTGCTCCGACTTCTCTTGCTTCACGAAATGTTACATCTCTGATTCGGTCAATGAGTCATTAACGATGGATGATCCATGATTTTTGGGGAAAAAATAATTAAAGTTAGAATCACAGATTAAATAAACAACAAAATTAACCATAAAATATGAGAAAATCCTTCAATATTTACTTGACAATAAAATTTATTGAAGCGGTCTATCATTGTTAGACACTCCGTACTATCAAAACCCCAAAATCCACACTAAAAACATGAGAACGTGTAGTTAAAATCCGCGAATGTATTAGTCATATTAATCCCCTCCCACCAATCTCTTAACAGATACATCTTCTCTATCTGCAAAAAAAAAAAAAAAAAAAATGTAACTACTGTTCGTTTTCGAAAGCCAGAACACTATTGGCGTTCGATTCTACTCCTGAAAGGGGTGATATGCTGAGATGGGCACTTTCCTAAGAAATTCTTTTGGACATTTTCGCTTTTAAGAAAAAAATAACGGAGGAGCATTTTTACAATTGTATTTATTCTTTCCATAATTCTTTCACGAAAAGCGCAAATAGAACGCAGCTACTAGTAAACTAACAGTGATAAAAAGTAAACATCCCCTCTTTATTTTCCTTACCCCTATTTTGAGGAAATCGAAGGAGGCCTGACGCATGCGCAAAAGCGCTGAAGGTTCTCGTAAACGAACAGTAGTATCATCAGGGCTGTTTGCAAACTGCAAGGAAGCTCACTTGTAGCAACACACACCTTTGTTTTTAAATCTAGGAAATTTGTATAAAACATGAATTAGACCTTGTTGCAATTCACAGAAATTATTGAAATTTGAAAGAAGAGTCACGTTTGAATTTTTCTCCGTAGCTTAAATTAGGTTCTTTGCTACAGTTCCTCAACAACACGACTACTTTTTTTTTAATCCCAAAAAAGCCTGATTTTCATATATAAAATAAACATTATCGAAATCCCATTGCTATTTAAGAAAAATACAGAGGAACTTTGCATCAATAATGATGTAAATTAAATTTAAAGATTAAGAATTATCTTAAATTACTTTATAAAATACAGTATGCGCTAAAACGCGTTGCCAGGCAACAGTCAAATTCCGACTGTTACAAAAGGATTTCAATATTGTATTGCATGTATTCTTTAGAATTTAAACTTATAATTTATTTTTAGTTTATTTGATGTAATTTGTGTTTTTGAAGAAATAAAATGTTTTCCATTACGTGAGGCTTCCGGAGGGAAGCGACGGGTAGCCGTCTAGTATGTCACTAAAGTTTTTCAATTTTTTGTCTACGTGTTTAAGTGACGGTAACATAATTTTATATACTTAGAAATTACGTTCAAAATTACACGTTGTTATGAAGGCAAATTTGAATAATTCAGGTTTTTGTTTTATCACTGGAAGATACCTTTTCGTTTCTGCGAGAAAATCAATATACATTAGACGAATTGTGATTTTCTCTAGTACTTAACAGCTACGTTCTTACTAAGTTTCCCTGAAATTTTGAGAGAGACTATTGTATCTTCTGTATTAATTCCATTGCCTCGTCAGAATTAAAGCTCATGTCTGCATCCTTTCAATGGATTTATCTAGGATTTATTTTCTCTCCTAGATAAATCAAGTACATATAATATGTCTTGTCTCTGTTCAGTTCTTTAGCAGGAAACACCTGTTGTGTCTTCAGCACCCAGATAATTCCTTCATCTTCAAACACGTCAGTAAAAGAACGGCATCCCATAGTATAAAGCAGTGTCAACAGTTTGTAAACTGCTACAATAGTTTAGAGTTGTAAGGATGTTCAAAAACACCATCGGACGACGATTTTTTTTTATTTTTTTTTTCCGTAATAAAATTTTTAATTTTTTTTTCATTAAATGGGAAGTTATCCCGTTGTAATGCGGCAATCCTTCTGACACCTTAACTGGTGTCAGTAAAGCAAGGCAGTAGTACGAGGTTGAGACCGGAGAGCTAGTCCCACGCTCGCCCTTCCTATCTTTGTATTTAACTATGCGCTGAGATGATTTGAGGAAGAATTTTTTTTTTGCACTGGCTAATCACCTCATTTACCTTAAGAGTAACAATTCCATATCTCGTCTGAAATCCTGTGCATTGCTTTTCTGAATAAAATACCGGTAATTTTGCCGTAGTCTTAACGGTGTAGCAACGTCGGAATCAGCTGTCAAAACACAATTTGAAAGAAAAGTGATAAAACAGGAACTAAGATATTCGAAATAGACAAATATGCATTATCCTTCAAAAACCTCAAAATGTGTAAAACGAACATTGTATATTTTTCATTCTAACTAGCTATAACTGAAAATTAGGAACCAGATTTCGATGTAAAAATCTTATCCATTTTTTTAAAAAAATTCAGAAGAATTGGTGGAAACTAATTCTGTGATTGACGAAAAATCAACTTCGTTCTGTAACAGTACATGACAACACTACATTTATTACATTAATAATGAATGTTGTAATCGCATATTGATTAGTATGTTTACGTAACAAATGCATTTCTAAATATGTCGTATTGCTAAAGTATTGGCAAAATAGACACATTCAAAATAGCTGTTATTACTTTCGAAAATCTTTCTTTTTTTATTAATGCAGTCAGTCTTTACCGTTGAAAATCAGAAATAATTTCAATGATTTTTATAGGGAAATATTATTATTATTATTACTGTTATTATTTTAATACAGATTAAATCCTTTTCCACATGAAAATTGTATCATTTTGGAGTTAAAAAAGAAAGAATGAAGAAAAATAGACACTAAATATCAAAGGAAATATATATAAAAAAAAGAAAGGTAAAAATAAAAAGGATTTTCATGTAAAACAAAATATTATAAATAAAAGTGTAACTTATAACTTGGTATTAAAAGAAGATACCATAGATTAAAAGGTGACAGCTTTACAAACAGAGTAAAAATCTCTCAAGGATAAAAAAACTTACTCTTGTTCTCATTCTGCGATTTCCTCAAAGCGCCAGCTGGAAAGATTTCAAAAGATATATGACACTATCTTAACACAAATCGTATAGCCCTGAAAAGAGCATATAAAACCAATAATAATAACAATCTAAGTTATATTAGAGTCAAGCTAAAAAAATAGTGCTTTAAATTTAAAATACGAACAAAAAAAAATAGAAACTAAAACAAGAACTAAGGTTATATGTTTGTTTGTTTTTTTCTTAATAATGTTAAGCTTTTATTGCTGTAAATAGGAAGGAAAAACTGTTTTACTCCGACGGGCTCTTAAAACACGAGGTTCCAGTAAAGCAAATCAATAGGACGTCCGTCTTTAACACTTGCAATAAACCCCAGAGTTATCTCTCTGTATCCAGAGGAAATTTTAAGTTCTCTAAAATTTATTCGTTGCTAAATTAAAATCAGTTTTTTTTTAGTGGTTAAATATTGCTAATATCGTCAGTCTTTAAGTTGTAGTCAAACAAAATCGTAAGACTTTAGCACAATAGTTTAGAAGGTACGCAGAGTTTTTCTCTTAAAAAAAATAAATAAATAAATAAAACCTTTTGTAAATTTCCGCTTCAAAATAGTAATCTTTTAATCTGTACCTTCCACCTTCCTGGAATGTCTCTTTGTAAATGGAATCTTCGTAGGGTAAATCCAGAAATAATGATGGTTCGAAAGACAGTGGAGAATCTAAATTTCGTAGAAAACTACATAATTAGTATTTTGTTATCGTAATAATTTATTTAGTAAACAAATGATTGCTTTTGGTCTTAAGGTCCAATTTCTACCAAAATCATTAGGGAGATAGTATTCAATAATATTTTAAAGTTTTTAAGTAATCACTACTATTGGAATGTAATGACGAGGTATTTTGGAAGTTTATGGTCCTTAGGTGTAGGCTCCATCTTATTATCAAAACAGTCGAGATCCTACAGTTACTTAAACTTAGCACTAATTTTAGCTTCATAAGGCTTTGAGTTATTTTGATAACAAATGGACGGACAGGAGTATTTCAACTCAAAAGTTTCCATATCTAATCTTTTTTTTATATATGAAGCTTTTCCAACCTTCAATTGCATTTCATTTCCTCTACATTAAATATCATTTATCTAATTTGACAGTTAAGTTTGCTTTTATGTATGTGAGCTTCTCCACAAAAAGTACTTTTAATTCTTTCGGTGTGTTTATTATAAAACTATTTTAAAAGCAAATTGTTTAATTTTCTGAGTAAATACAACAATTAAAACCAATGACAGCCTACCACAGGATGGGATAATATAATTCTTGCTACAATAAAAAGATATTTAATAAGCTTCAATAAAGTAATGTGATCCATCGATAATAAGTATGGATTGTTTCAAACTGACTTAGCACCCCCCCCCCAAAAAAAAAAAAAAAAAAAAACGGGATTTAAATTTCAGTGGATATATATATAAAAAAAAATTCTTGAAAAAATAATTCTGTATGATGATGTGGAGAAGTATGAACAACGTGGAAAGGATTTTGTTTCCGATTGTTTTTAATAAAGTTTATTTTCATCTATTTATAGTCCACGTACAACAGGTAAAGGAAATAGATTTTATAAAAAATTCCAGAATCGAACCCCGCGTTTACACTTTTAAAGAGAATCTGAAAAAATGTGGTAAATTGAGGGAAAGTGTAAATTAAGGTAAATGGTTTCCACATACCAAGAACATTAAAGATACAATAATGATTTGTATTGAATGCTTGGAACTTTTGTAATACAGGACTATATTAAATATTTAATTTAGAAAAGGAAAATTTTTATATACATTATTTTAATTACTTTAAAATCTCAAAATATAAAGTCTACACACACATTTCAAACGAAACAAGACGAGGTAACAAAATTGCCAAATGACGGAGTAACAAGAATGAAGCCGAAACCGAACGAAGACATCGAGTGTCGAGACAATCGAAGTTGCGATGGTCTCGCGAGTTGCAATCACAAAGCAGTGTAATACGGAAGTGGGCGTTGGAGGAGGAGAGACTATAGTTAGCCGGAAAAGGTGCGCATTAGTCTCGAGTAAATACAGTATTTTGTCCTGATGCTAGTGAATCTGCATAAATTAACCGTATTTATGATGAAATTTACGTTAGTAGTCGCCATTTTATGTTCAATTTTTCGCATGGACGCCATCTTTTTTTTTTTTACTCCGTTTGGCGGAAACAGCGTAAATTGCGGGAAGTTTAATATTACGACAGCGTAAACACGGGGGGGGGGGGGATATATTATAATAAAAAATTGACGGGATCGAGAAAAAATGTAAATAACGAGAAAATGTTATTTGCGGGAATGTAAAAACGTGGTTCGACTGTAGAAGTAAATCCTGTAGTATACGAAACAATACAAGTCCATTTTCCTCTTTGCTGTTGCTTTGCTTAATAACGGTAAAAATGGTGGAAATTGGTGTGAGCACAAAGTTTCTAACACAAAAACTGAGAATTGATTAAATGCACTGCAATTTGCAATGCCGATCGACTCTGGCTTGCAGAAATATCTTATGAGTTTTTCATAACCTTTTAATCCAGTCTTTTCCAACATACAAGTTTTTTCAGCAAACGAAAAAAAATTGTGAAAGGTTGAATAACTTTGTTATACTTTGCCAAATTAATCCTCAAAATTTCCCGTCCATTATTTTTGAATACACACAACAACTGTTTCACCATCGCAGGCGAGAAAATACATGTCAGAACATCTTGGATCATTCTCTGCAAATGATAATTCAGATTTCCTATGAGCATTCCATAATTCTGCGAAGCTTTGGCAATTGAAGTTTTCTTTTCCTCATCTAAAATTTTAATCAACTTGAAAATTGATTAGTTTTTTCTTTTCCTTTTTATAATTTCCAGCATCCAGCTGAATTATTATTAATAAAAATATAACAAAAAAATACTTACAAATAAGCATTGCCTTCCATTTGAATTTCTAACCCACTAATAATAATAATAATCCCAGTTGAATTTTAGAGAATAAATAACCTGCAGTCTCTCTCTCTTTTTTTTTTTTTGTAATACTTTAACCTTTGTTTTAAATAGTCATCAGATTTAAATTATATTAAATAAGGCGGATTTCCGCAGATTACTTAACTCCAAATACTTGTTTTTCAACTGTGGTCTCAAATTCATTTTAGTCCAAGGGTTAAAATGACTGTTGCAGGTTTTTCGCGGGTCTCAAATAGACGAAGTAAAATTGTGAATCTTTTAACATCTTACCCTAAAAATCAATAGAAATTTTATTTACTCTTTCATGATGTTGTTTGTGATATCTATTTAAATTCAGAGCATTTTCTGATATGTATTTTGAAACAAAACACGACTTTTCGAACGAGAACAAAGGAATGGCCTGCAAAACATGTGCGTTACAAAATGCACGACGGGCCGCGAGTTTGAGACCACTGTTTTACAAGCACGACATTCATTTTTTTCAAAGCTTTTTCCTGAAATGGATAACCATTGGTGCCTAAATGGAGAGCTATAATAACGCATAAGGTTCGATTATTATATAGACTTGTACCATCTTTCGATATTTGGATAAAATAATATCTTTTCTCAGTGCCTCGTCTTTCTACACTGCACATCGTTTCCCTAAAAATTTACTATCTCACTCCCAACAGAATCAAACATACGCAAGAATTGATTATCCAAAATGGTTTATAAATTAGTTATTATAATATGATAATTAGTTCTGTAATGGAAAAGGCATATGGAAAAAAAAATATATATTCGAAATTCAGATAGGTCGTAAAGTGGGAGCTCGAATGTAAGAGGTGAGTAAACGCAACAGCGGGAAACATAAATCGGGAATCGATTTACGAACTGAAAAAATAACTTTTTAATTCGTCAACTAAACTGTAAAATATTTCCTGTTCTGAGGAAATGTGAAACGTCCAAAATTTAGTTCAAATAGGTGCTAACATTTTTATTTTAAGTAGCATTTTATTTATTCAGTTATGGAATTTAACCTTTTTGTTTGAAAACCAGGCTGCAGCTTATTATGATTTTTTTTTTAATTTTTCTATTTTCGTAAGGGACTTCGTACATGTAAGGGACTTTATTTATTTATTTATTTATTTACTTATTCTTTGTGAAATTATTTTTTTTGGGGGGGGGGGGGGGGGGGGGGGTGAGAGAGCTAATGTTCATCTAATGATTTTTTGTAATGAATAATAATGAGCAACTTATTTACAGAAACTCTGAAAAATGAAAATTTCAAACCACATCACCGGAGGAAATGATCCTCGAATGTGTTATAATAATGTTTTCAATGTAGGTTACATCGACGTGTTTATTGCTGAATAAATCGAGGTCGCACTTTGATAGAATAACCAAAGCCATTCTTTAACGACATGCAAATACGATTGGATTCACATTTGGGGTTGTATGATTAGAGCAGCAGTAAGGAAAAATGGATTCGAATCCATATCTGTAGGATTCTCTTCCCCCCCCCCCCCCCTTCTCAGAGCCATTTCTAGGTGTTCTGCCACCTTAGGTGAGAACTGAAAAATGCCGCCCCCACCAAAAAAAAAACCACAATCCTATTTTAACAACAACAACAACAAAAAATCCTATTTTAACAACAACAACAAAATCCTATTTTAACAACCAAAAAAAAAACGGAATCCGTCCATTACAGTATATGTCAGAAATCATACACAGATCGAAGTCACACATTGTCCAGACAATTTTGAAGTGCAGTATGTACCAAAAAGGCCGGGCAGTACTCAAAATACATATTTAAATAACCGTAGTATAGCAACAGAACATCTAGTGTGACACGAACGCAATCAAATGTGAAAATCATTATCTTCATGTGAAAAGTATCGGTCGAAATTGAAGATACTGAAAAACTTCTTATTTAAAGATGGCTAAGAAATATAACCTGGAGTTTGGCAGGCGAAAAATTAATCGTCAAAAAGGCATTTCGAAAAGCCTCAGATTTCATTTATTATTCCGATTTGTTTCACTTTGATCTTGAAAAGAAACATAGGTAGGCTGACCAGATTTTTCCGACCTCAATCCGGGACTAAAACAACTTTTTGAGGATTAAAAAAAAAAAACCTTTGACTTTTATACTGTATGAAACTTTAACATTTTGCGGATACCAAAAACTTCACAATTAAACAGTGCGGTCTGAATAAAGAATTCATATTTTCAAAATAAATAAAAAACGCCACATGCGCGCGAATTCCGTAAAATAAATTTTCTTAGAAGGCATGATTAATCGATTATTGAATGTATTTCGGATCCCATAAAAATATCTTCATCTTCGGCATTAGGAAAATTCACGTCAACTATTTACAAAAATTCGGGATATACACAGAAGCGGGACACTGCACTAAAATCCGGGACGTCTGGTGTGTGTGCTAAGCATAGGATATCTTTTAAAGTGTTATCCAGGAAAGATTTCGACGTGTTCAACAAAAAAGTAAATAAATAAGTAAAAGTTTGCCTGTTCTTCCAACTCAGATCACACTTAACTCTGATCTCAACAATGGATTCAGCCTAATATTACTGAGCCGTTGGACAATCAACGTATTACTTTATAAAAGCTTCCTAATCATGGACTCATGGTTTCATAAATTCAACATCACAATCCTCTTACTTTACATGATATAAAAGAAAACACAAACTTTAACTCTTCAATTAAACATCTTTATCTCTTCAATATTTCAATTCTCTGAACGAGAATTTTCTTCAGGAAAACATAAATGAGAAAGAAAAATATTCATACATATTCATATTCATATATATTCATACATTTCGACATTGAAGATAACACTATCTCTTTTGGGTTATTTGTAAAGATAAACAATAATAAAAATGCTAAATCAAAACTAAGAATTTAATTTTATCCATGATTGTTGTAAATTGTAAAGATAATAATGAAAAGGAGGAGGTTATTTGTAAAGAAGGATATTATTTATAACGTTTTTTGTATCCTTTTCCTTGATTGTTGTACTTCATTTCTGTTAGAAATGGAAGAAAGACCAAAATGTAAGAAAGGTTATTTTTCTTTCTCATTTATGTTTTCCTGAAGAAAATTCTCGTTCAGAGAATTGAAATTTTGAAGAGATAACGATGTTTAATTGAAGAGTTAAAGTTTGTGTTTTGTTTTATATCATTGTTTCATAATTTTAACTGTAACTGTGAACCGACAAGCGATAAAGTTTAAATTACAAGTATTGAATATAATGAATAGTGTCACTGTTTGAAAAAATAAAAAGGGGGCAGTAATACACACAATAGCCCAGGTCTATGACTCTTTCTGTTCTAGTTATAATTCACAATTTGTCTAACATTTAGCTGTACGATCTTCGTCATTGATAAGTTAGTTTATTAGAAACAACGTATATCCCCCCATAGAAAATGGAATTTGTGATTTCATTATTTTATGCAATTTACTATTAAAATTATATTTTAAATCAAATCTGTACAATACAAATAAAGTTGGCCTAATCTATCAACTGCCGCCGAAGTAATTTATGTCTCGATTCAAACAGAACGAGATCAATTTAATACTTCGGAAATTAGATTACATTAACATTTATTATTTATGTACTCAAAAATTCATCCCAGCATATAGTTTCATCAGGAATTATTTTAACGTGTTTCCTTTTGTTGAATGCCAATGACGGAATTATACATACAAGATTCATAAGCAAGACACCGGAAGATAATAAAAACATAGTTATTAAAGTTAGCAATGAGGGATAAAACGGGAGATCTAGATCAGAACCTTTTTTTTTGCTTTAATTTAACTGCAACAAAAATTAAGAAGATTTTGATTTTAAAAGAAAATTTACCCACTATGATGATTTATTTATTATTGATTAAACTTTTATTTATTTTTTCTTTCTTCCTTTTTTTTTTTATCAATATAATGAAAATTTTCATTATTTGAGCTTTGAACTCGAGCTATAGATTAAACTACTTTTCAGTTCCGATTTATTTTTTTTATTTTTAATTTGGCAATTTTCCTCATTATTTGACATCATTTACTTTGGCTTTGAAATAATTTCTTTCACAATGTGGATAATACATACAGTAATCCAAATCTGTGACTCCGTGACTTTTGCTGATCAGTTGTTAAATAAAACATGCCAATATTACAGTGGTATGTGTTATTTTATTAATTGCATCTTATATGTGAAACCTGGGCCCGTTTAGAGGAGAAATAACTTGGGGAAAACCTCCGACCTCTGTCCATAACTTTAATAATTATTCTAAACAATGTTGGTATCAATAATTGTCCTAAATAATAAATAAGACAATAACTGAATGAAATATGCCTTTTCTTTCGTCCAACTCCTCCCATGAAAATATCTTAAACTATTGAGTTTTATATATAAGTATTTTGGGTTAAATCAGTGAAGATGGACCTTCCTGGAATATCAAACATTCCTCATAAAACACCTTGTATATACATAATCTTTTACAAAATGCTAAACATTACTAACATTTTGTGAAATATTGAATTTTGAAATGCAACAGCTGGATTTCTGAAATTTAACTTTCTTCATAACCTTGTAATAAGGAAGTATAGAAATCATCATCATCATTATTATTATTATTATTATTATGTTTGTATGTTTCAAACCTTGGGTTTCCCCAGCAAAAACAATATGGCGGGTCAAGGACCAAAGCACATACTGCCAAGTGTAAAGATGTGTGCAAGAATGATTAGGGATGTGTGCTTGTGTCCATAAATTTCCTAACTATGCGTGTAGTGTTGAGTACCACAGCCTTCTGCAGTTGTGCATAAGTGTTTTTGTGAAGTCCTAGTGTGCTGAGACTGTGGTGCAATGTATGAGGCACCAGACCAGTGGCAGACAGAACGATGGGTACAACACGTACTCGATCCTGCCTCCACTGCTTCTGGAGCTCGTGTGCTAGATCAGTGTATTTACTGATCTTCTCTGCGTGAGTTTTCTGCATGTTCTTGCTGATAGGCACTGAAATATCAATTAGATAGGTCTGTTTGTTGACCTTATCAACAAGTGTGATGTCTGGTCTGTTGTGATGTATGGTTTTGTCTGTGTGTTATTATTATTATTATTATTATTATGTAAAAGTTTCAAATCTTGGATTTCCCCAGCAAAGACAAAATGGCAGGTTAAGGACCAAAGCACATATTGTCAAGTGTAAAAAAAAAACAACCTCAATACATTACCTATAATACATTGGTTTCAATTAATTAAGGAAAAAAATACATGATTAATTTGTATGAAAGTTGGTGAACACCTGTAGCATATTAAACGTTAGCTAATGACCCAAAAACATTTTGTATGAAACAGTGATTTCCTCCAGCAATGAGCACATGTCAAAAAATAAGGTATCTAAATTACCTTCATATGGGATATGGTTATACGAGGCTCTAACAGCAATGCAGGCATCATAGCCTGAGGGAGGGGAGTTTAGGGTAGCAACACATTTCTCAAGAACATTCCAGACCTGCTTAATAGCATTAAAATCCGGAGACCTGACTGGCGATTTCATACTTACAATTATCTTGAAGATATTAGTCTAGCAGCCTAGATATGCATTAGCATCTTGTAGGAAATATATTTTTAATTCCACCTGCATAAGGGTGAACATAGGAGCAAGCCCGGATTTCCGCCTAGGCCTAGAAGGCCCGGGCCTAGGGGCCCAGCCAGCCGAGGGGCCCCGCCGTATTGGATTTTTTTTTTTTTTTTGGTTGTTGAATTGGAGAATCCGTTTTTTTTTTTGGTTTTAGATTTTCGGAATGGGGGGCTGCAAATATCAAGTGCCTAGGGGCCCTGGGTGTTTAAGTCCGGCCTTGCATAGGAGTCCAAGAAATCATCTCTATATTGTCCAGCATTTATATTTCCTCTTGGAAGCACATACAGCTCTGTACGTCACATAATGAGATATCTTCTGAAACCATCATAATTCCTGCACCATAAATGTTCCTTTCACTGATATTAGAGGTATGATAGCATGTTCCTCATTCTTTTCAGATCCAGAGCACACTTGGAATTGCTCTCTAATGTAAATCTGGATTCGTCTATGATTATTACTGATCTCCATTGGTGTTTTAGTCCAAATGACATGAAGTTATGCCCATTTCAAACATTCCCTTGCTGATGAGGATAAGGGTGCACAGACTGCTGGTCGCCTAGCATTAATGCCTCCTTCCTGAAACCTTCTATGCAGTGTTCCTGTAGCCACAGCAAGGGCAGATTGCAGCTGTGTAAGGGTGGCAGTGCTGTTCCTCCACCCTTCCTTTGCTGTACCTTGGGGAAGGAAGCTCAC
>JAFIDM010009631.1:38586616-38601021 GCA_023159025.1 Thereuonema tuberculata
CAAAACACAAATTCACTGAGCTATTTTTGATATTATTGCTGGAAATGAAGTATTAAAGAAAAGTGCATTAAGTGATTTAAGTTAATAACACGAGGCTGCCTAAGTTGAACTCATTGGACATGTAGGAACAAGCAACAGTGCAACACAAGATACAAGTTAAGTTAATCTAATGATAAAGGCTGATTATTTAAATTTGGAAATTAGTAAATCATAACAGTAAATAGTTAAGACATTGACTGTTGAATGCAAAAACAAAAACAAAAATGTAATTTAGATTTATTATATCATTTACTTTTATTATTTTATTTTATTTTATTTTTTATTTTGTAGCAATTAATTTCCATATTATTAAACAATAGAATATCACCAGATCTATATTTTAGTTTCAGTTGCTTTCTTAAAGATTGACATTATTTATTTATTTATTTTTTTTTATTTCTGTTTAATTTAGTACATTTAATTACATGTAAATATGGCAGTTTTAGAACCAATTGATCATTAACTAAAATTGCAAGAAACACAGCTTAAAAATGTATATAATTTTCTCTGTCTGCTTTTAGGCTTTCGGGAATGCTAAAACAAATAAGAATGATAACTCAAGTAGGTTTGGCAAATATATGGATATTGAATTCAACTTTCTGGTAAGAAAATGATCATTTGCTTTTTATCTTTAAATATTTTAAAAAATGAAATAAAGCAATTCCTTAAATTGTTTTTATTAAATATGTTGTGATGAAATTATTTAAATATTGAATTATGTTTTGATGTGCATTGTATATCCCTATAGAATTTCTGAATATTTTTGAATCCCTGCAGAAACTTAAAGTAATTCGTATTTGGATGTCTGAAATATTGAATGGTAAAATTTTGTTATCAATCTATCAATTTAGAGTCAATCAACAATTCTGCATTAAACTTCATTTTCAAGTCTGAACTCTTACAGTTAGCTCATATAAAAATTTTATGACAAAAAAATAAATAATCTAAAAGTTACTTATCCTTCAGACATTTGTAAAAGAATATTTATTGAAGCTTGATATTAGTTTTACATCCAATGAAACACTGAAATAACTTTTCCCCTTTAACACCAGATATATTCATCATTTTCCAAAGGCCCATTAATTCTTTTAGGAAAATTTAATTTGTTGTTGTTGTTTTTTTTTTCTTTCTTTCTTTTTTTTTTTTTTTTTGAACAATGAATACTTACTTTGGAATATGTGATTCGAATAAGTTTGTTTAGCATGCAATCAAATCAGATAGAACATTTTTTTTTTCTTGAAGTCAGACTAATTTCGTAAGTTTTGAATGTATCAGTATCAGGGAACGTATGATGAAAGAAATAACCCTTGAATTAAAAAAAGGGTAGAATTCTCTTATGTTATGGTCAAGATATTACCCATTCCTTAATCGTTTATGATTAATTATTTATCAATGATGTGAGCTCAAAGGGATTTATGATCATTTCCAATTCACTTCTGTTGTTACTGATAAATTACTTAACAAAATTAAAATGCTACCTTAGAAATGGCAAGAAGTTCAGTCCCTTTTTAAGATGACAAAAGCAGAAATTAGAAAGGGTAATAAAGAGAGGGAGAGAAACCAAAGAATTCAATGTGGGACAAGCTTGCATTTTACCAATAGTCACGTCCTAAAATGTTTTAGATGAAATGTCCTATAGAGACTTTTAAAATGCCGATATCGGTCCAACAGTGAAGTTTGGAAGCAATGTTTGCTGCTTGTCATTATTTGTATAAAGACTATCAAATTCTTCAATGATCTTCTTTCTTTCCATCTCAAATATGTTAGACAAATATAGAAAACTCTTCAACACATCACACTAGTATTTAAAAGGTTTATTAAATACTGATGACAAATTTTCAGGAATTGTACACATTCCCTTTATCAAGCCATGGAGCACAATTAGAATACAAAATTAGAATAAATTAACAAACAAAAACGGTAGAATCTATTCCTGGGTACTTCTGTTCTCTCTGTACTTCATAAACAAGTTGTTCATGAAAGTGACTGAAATATGTATAAGAATGATAATACTGTGATGTCATGCATAGTATCATCTGTTTATAAGTGGAATGTTTTGATTGCTTTTGTGAGTGCAGAGTTGTAAACTGATTCCTTATGAAGACAGAAGAGCTATAATGCTGAGCAAAACATATGTTTGAAAGAGCATTGATATGAGCTTTGCAAGAGTTACAGTGTTTGATCCCAGATATGAAAATTAGATTGAATATATGCCCAAGTGAGTCACAGTTGCAATTGAAGTCAAAGTCAAAAGCAGTGAAGAAAACATTCAGTTTCATAACAGAAATTGGTATCCAAATATTTGTGATAGAGTTGTATAAAAAAAACAACATTTCTTAAAACTTTCTCACTCCCCGCTATGTTATTTTATTTACCACTCCCATGTCCTTTACTTCAGGTCTTCCCTGAGGTAACCTGAGGAGTGGGGAGGTATATTTGAATACTCATACTTAAGTGAATATTGAGTATTGTTTTATTTATAGTTCTATAACCTAATCAGTATTAATAAGATTTTTCTGTTCTAAAAATTTTATGAAAAAAAACACAAAACAGATCTTCCTATTCTTTTATTTATTTTAGGGAGAACCCATTGGCGGCCATATTTTGAATTATCTTTTGGAAAAATCAAGAGTTGTTTATCAAGCAGATGGAGAAAGAAATTTTCATATTTTCTATCAGCTTCTGGCTGGCGCAGAAGATGATTTACTTAAGAAGTTACATCTTCGAAGAGATCCTAACTACTATTATTACTTGAATCAGGTAATTATTTTGATTGTATTTATTATTGTACTGTACTATGGTTGCCTTGATTTCAAATTTTTAAAGACATGATCAAATTTTACTTATTTCAAGAAATCATAAAATAAGATTCCTATATTTTTTTTTTATTGCACTGACAAGTGGGTTATACCTGCGTATGCAGTTTGTCGATATAAGCAAATCAACAGGCTGTTTTCTAGCTTAGCTACAGCAGCCAATCAAAGTGTCAAAAAACAAGGATGAAGTAATACTGTTAATATGGTTAGCAAGTGTCCAGATATATTTATCAGATTGTGTACAAGAATAGTAGCGTAATTACTCTTTTCAGTACACATACATTTTAGCTTTAAGTGATGTCTTTAGTTCCCTAAGCAAGAACATTGTGGCTTTTCCTTTCATCGACTTTGGCCAACTATGGACCACGGGCTAGCCCTACCTGACAACGTCAGGGTGAGGCTAGAAAATTCAAGAAGGGGGACGAGATTTCACATCTCGTCCAGAAATAACCCTGAGATAGTAAGTCCCAGGGGAGAAACGGACGAAACACAGAAGAAGAAAGAAACAGCCATGCCCACGCCGGGATTCGAACCCAGGTTCCAACCCAACAGCCACAAGGCAGACCGCCGTCTAGACTGCTCGGCCATGCAGGAATGGCTATTGTGGCTTTTATTATAAAAAGGAGTTTATTAAGTTATTATACATAAAAAGTAGAAAATATGACATGAAAAAATTCCAAATAATTGAAAAATGACAAATTGCAGACATAAGTAGTTGGGCATCATAAATTGAGTTGAAAATGACAAAAGACAAAGTGAAATGACACAATAGATCTAAAAACAGATAATTATGAGAAGACAGAATAATCGCATATCTATTGATGAGACCAGATAGTAATGTATCTCCAAATTGCAACTCTTTATGATAGATCATTAGACAGAAATTCAGTAGGAAGCCTTGTTGTATGACTTGCCCATTTAATACATTATTCTGCCTTGAGTAAAGAAAAAAGTGGAAGAATAAAAGCATTCATTTATTTTTATCTTGATTGATTAATTATTTTTTTTTCTTTGATTGATTCATTTAACAGGGTGAAAGTTCTGAAGTGAATTCTATAGATGATGCCACAAACTTTCAAGTTGTTCGCCAAGCTTTAAGTGTAATAGATTTTACAGAAGAAGAAATACAGGTTATTAACTTATTATTTATTACATTTACAGGTTATTTACAATTAGTAATAATGTGAAACTTCTTATTGTTTAGAATAACTTGATAACCAAAATTTTATTTTTGGAAATAGGAACTCTTTGCCATTGTGTCATCAGTGCTACATTTAGGAAATGTTGGCTTTATGGAAGATAGTGGTAAAGCAGTAGTAGCTCAACCAAAGCCTGTACAGTCAATATGTAAGGTATGATAACATATAATCCAAACAGTAGTTATTTGGTAGTTGTTTGAAATTTGTTTGAACATAGATCAGATGTTTATTATATAGATAATAAATCATATTCTTTCCAAATAAATTGGAAAACTGCATATTATTTACCAAATTCACTTGTGCTTTCATACTATATCTGACTATTTATGATATTTGACAGATTTATTCATATTGTGGAAAGAAGAAATCATATCAGTTTAAGTTTATGCATATGATTTAATTGCATATTAGAAAGATTTACTAACACATATAACATTAAAATGAAAATTAAATTGTAAAAAGTATATATAATATATATAAAAGAATTAAAGTTATTCAAGTTAACTTCTTTTTACTGTAACTTCCATGTTTGATTAGCTTTTACTTGAAATGCTGTATAACATGCTAAGTTAATTTTATTTCTTTTCAGTTACTAGATTGCTGTGAAACTTCTTTAACAAAAGCACTGACAAATAGGACAATTGAAGCTAGGGAAGATAAGGTAATTATATTATTATTTTGCTGAGAGGTAAATGATTTCTGAAAAATTCAGGATATATTTCCTCGACTTTGGAAAATAATATATATATATATATATATATATATATATATATATATATATATATATATATATATATATATATTGTGTGCTGTTATTTATGTTACTTCACTTTTATTGTTGCTGTAATATATCGTGAATTATCCTCACATAATATATTAAGCTGACTTTTTTTAGACTACTGTAAGTGTTTTAATTAAGTTGTAGTGATATTCTCACAACATTTTGCTTCAGAGATGCATCTGTATTTCTGAAAGAAGCAAATATAGCTGATAGATTATAAACAGAATAAACTACATGATTTGATATTGGCAGAATGAAGATGGAGCTGCTTGAATCACAGGAGAGACTTCCTAGTTAACAAAGGAAATGAAAACTAAATAGTTAGGTTAGATTTTGCTGATAAGTGAAATTAGAATGCAGAAATGTAGACCATTCTGCTTTATCTTAAAAAAAAAATGGACAAAAATCTTAATGTGACTTATTAATTTAAAACAAAATGACTTATCTGAATCAATATGAAAAACTTCTAGATATTGAAAAATTTATGAAAAGGTCAAATGAAGTATTAAGTTCAAAATTAATGAAATAAAGCATTGAAAAAATAAAATTTTCTAAGGAGATACAGAGATGTGATTCTTTAAATGTAAATTAATAACTGTGAATTAATTAATTATGAAAAGTTGCCCAAGTTATTATTTAAAAAAAGAGGACCACAGGATAGATAGATGATCAAAAGAAATCTTAGGAATCTTTTAGACTGCAAATTTCGAATTAGATGCATTAAAAGCAGAATCTTTGAATAAGAAAATGTATGTGTTTTAATGACCAGCCAAAAGCAAATACAGTAGAGTGGCAGTAATCCGAGGTAATTGGGGCTGATGGTACCTCGGATTACAAAAAACTCGGATTACACGGAAAAAAGAAAAAAAAAACTGGGATTTTCAACTAAAACGAGTCAAATTTAATTTATAATAGATATTAAAGTTACAGATACATTAACAATGTTGCCTGGTTACATGAAAGACTCTTTATAAGCATTTACAACTTTAAAAAAACTTTCAAAGGTCTTCTGCTTCAAAGTAGAGGCATGCCGGACCCTCTAGACTTGACTAAAAATCTGTGTCAAAACCCCAGACAAGAATGGAACGTTAATTGTCCCCTTATGACCATGCTGGAGGCAGAGATGACCCTTTTACGACTTCTTGTGGTTTTCAACTAAAATTGGCTAGTGTGGCTGCACCTCGATTACACCGAATCTTACCATGATTCTACTGTAATACTTTTAAATTTTCAATTAAATCTTCATATTCTGTCTTTATTAACTTATGACATATTTATAATAATGGAGAAGGTCAAGAAAATGTCCACAAGAAATGGATGAAATTAAAGTTTTATTGGATTCAATTGGAAAGGAAATGCTTTCATTCAAAACTGAAAGAACTGTAAAACTTAATTTTGCAGTATATTGAAAATGTTTGAAAATGATGATGATGGGTAAATATAATTTATCATTTCATTATTTTCATATACACTCTTTGACAAAAAAATTGACGCACCATGAAGGAAGAGTCCAATTTGAATGAAACTTTGTATTTATTCAAATTTCACAGTGAAAACATAAGATTTTTATTTGAACAATAGGACCATCACAGTACATTATCAGTACTGTGCTGAGCCACTTCTGGCTGCTATGCTGAAGTCTGACTGTCGCCTTAGGGGGCCTCCTGGATAATAATATCCAAACAACAGTAAAGCAACAAAAATTCCCCATCATAGAGTGTGCCTCTATGACCAGTGATCCTAAAATGGATCCGGGGATACAACAACAACAACATTGAGATCTTGCCTCTGTTTCTGTCTTGAGTATATAAGCTTTAGTTTTCATTATAAGGAGTTAAGTTTTTATATTGTTTGGATGACTGATGCTTCATAGCCAGGATTGAAAGGATAAATTAAACAATCTTTATTTAATCCACTCTTGACTGACAGTTCACCTCTGGGAATATCGTGGAGCTCAGACATTACATACATTTTCCTTTAAAATTTGTTTTCATTATTGATAACGTGATTGTTTAGAAAATGCTGATTAGCTTGCAAATCTTGTTGTTGTCTCGGCAGTAATATTGATTTAATTATTTACCACAAACTAAATAGCCAACATCTTTGTCATAATTATCAAGGATTGAAAAAGTATAGTATAGGCCATTTATTCATTTTGATTAATCATTTTTAATGTTTAATTAGAAAAAAAATATTCAAAAATTACATTTTGTCAAATATAATCTTAATTACTATACTGCACATTTCTCAATTATATGATTTTGTTTTTCTTAAGAATTGAACTGTATTATTCTTCAGTGAATATTTAAATTCCTTCAAGGGTACTAGGTTAGTGGAAATTAAGTCAGTATTTACTAAAACTTTTTTTCCTTTTTTTTTCTCATTGTTAGGTTGAGACTCCCCTCAGTAGAGATCAGGCAATTTATGCCCGGGATGCTCTTGCAAAAGCAGTTTATGAACGGCTTTTCAAATGGCTGGTGGATAAGTTGAATACATCTTTGACATGCACAGTAAGATATTTTTATTGAAAACTTGTAACATATTACTCATTTTTTAAATTATGGTGGTATTTAGTTAGTGTACTGTTGACATATTAATTATATCTGTATATTTATTCACAGAGACGTGAAAGGAAGACTTTAATGGGGATTTTAGACATTTATGGATTTGAAATTTTCCAGAAGAACAGGTATAATCTTTGAAATTTCATCATGAAATAAATTGCCTTCTTTCTTTTTTTTTTTTTTCATAATATAACAGAATATTGCAGTGCATATTGCTTTTTGCAGTGCTGGCAAAGACTTATCAGGTGCTTGGCTTATTTTTTTTCTAATATAACAGAAGTAGAAATTGAGAACAAAGAATAACCCAAATAATTATTATTGGTTTTGCTTTTGATTGTCTGCAAAATCAAATTGAATTTGAATGAGCTCCTTTTAAACATAAAAAAAAAAAAAAAAAAAAAAAAAAAAGTGAATAAAATAATTTTAATGGAGCAAGAGCCCCTCATTAAAAAAATTATGCAAAAGTTATGATTATTTTTACTGTTCAGTCTTCACGTTATAATAGATGTGTTTTATTTTATGTAATCTGCTGGGATTATTGTAAATTACTCAAATACAATTGAAGAGAAAAAGTGGTCCCAGTGAAGAATTTTGGATATGGATTGGTATTTTAAGAATGTGGTACAGATCAGACATGAAAATAATAGTGTAATTAACAAATAAACTGAGTAATACAAAATAAAATATCAGTTTCTTTCAATATTTTTCACACATAATAAAAATCAGAAATTTAGAATGGCATGGGGATGTATGGATTATGAATATTATTTTGATTCATCCAATCAAAAATAAAATAAAGGATAGAATGCAGTGGGGGAATGGTTACAACTTAACACCCTCACCCCCATCAATGAGTGAGAATGTCAGTGCTTAAGCATGTGAAACACTTTCCTAAAAAGTATCATAGATGTTGTTGTTGTTTTTTTCTATTGTTGTTATTATTTATTAGCAGGGAGTTTATACTATAAGAAGGTAGACTATGTAGTTGTGATTAAACCTCTAACAAGTATATTATAAATTCATAAAAATATTTGTCCAGATGTTGAGTTCAGTTTCCTATTCACCCAGAAGAGGATGCCTCTGAAATTAATAAAACAATGATGAAATCTCTCTCCATGTTTTTTTATAAAATGTTTTTGTTTAAATTGAGGTAAAAATGTAATTAATTGATAATTGAGCAAAAAATAAATCTTAAATATATTATAGTGTTATTTGACTTACGAGGAGAAGTTGCCAGATCGATGATTGAGAAATGTTCTAGTTAATATATAGACAGAATAAGAACACAAAGTGTCTCGCCTTTTCCCTCCATAAGTCCTAATTTCTGAGAAAAGGATCAAAAAAGATTTTTTTTTTTTTAATCAGAAGATCTTAAATAATAACATTTACAAAGCATGTTCCAGTGGTCAAGTAGTTTAAAGCTTTGTAATAGAACATATAGTGCTTTTCAGCAACAGATTCATATTTGCTACAAGTTCCAATTTTTTTTTTTAAGTATCGAAGATGATTTATTTATTTATTTTTTGCTTTGTTGTACATACGGAATCATCATTGAAGCAATCTGGTAGTTTTATTAGAATAATTGGTATATCTGAAATCTTTGTACCCCTTGTTTTAATGATACTGATACAATTTTTATCTAACCCATGATAATTATGTATTAAAATGCACATGAAGATATCTGGCAGTAGAGACAGATCCACTCTGATGAATATGTGAAAATATTCTTCAGGTTCTTGTCATATATCTTGAACATAATATAGATTAACAACAATCTCTGTTTAAGAATGTTATGTCAATTTGGAGCGCTAACTTACTAACACATCCAAGTCTTATATTCTCTTCACATTCTGGTGTGTTACTGTATTCTTTTGTTATTGTTTATAAACTGAGTGCTTCGGAATTATGTATACACACTTTGAAAATATATATTTAATTAAAAACATACACAATTTTATTGATATTACTGTGGGTGCATTTACTGAAAACGAAGAGTTTTTGGGATTTAACTGACATAATGAAGGTGAAAGGCCTCTTCTGTTTCACCTTTATATGGGTGAAATCTCAAAAACTCATCCTTTCCTATACACATTTTTTTTCTTTATTACTTTTGAAAGCTGATAGATAGCAATGTATTTACAATAAATTAATATTACTTTAAATGTTCAAAATGGCCACCATCAGCATGAATACATGAATAACATCTCTCAAAAGAATTTATCAATTCAGTGGCAATGTTAATGGTGAAAATTATCATGCAGTGTTGATAGATTATGCTGTACCAAATATCAGAAATATATTTAGTGATATATTGGTGCTTTTTCAACAAGATGGTGCACTCCATATTATAAAACAGCAGTATGGGAGTATTTCAAAAATGAATTTCCTGATCACTGGATTATGTATTAAAATGGTGCACTGTTTTTTTGTTTTGTTTTTTAGTAACGATCATATTTAAAGTCACAAGCAGCAAACGTTGGAGAAAATGTGAATGATAATACCACAGGAAAACTTTTGCCTGCCTTATGTCTTTTCATTTGTAGATTATTTGATGAGATAGGAAAATTTGAAGAAATAATTTTACCTGCTTCTAGTTCATTATAACAGTATCAATTAGTTATTTCAAGTTGTAAAATGCCTTGTTTTAATGGTTCAAATTTTAATATTCTGTTGTGCCTAAAGCAAGACAGGATTGCAGATTATTAAGTAAAACATTTACCTCATGTACAAATCATTGTCATCAGGTTTGAGTTTGTTTTTTTCTCCTAATTGATTGTTTCCAATTTTGATTGACCAAAAATGTCTGATTGCAAAATTTAATTTAATTAGCAGGAAATTCTAGACTGGCTCAATCTCTGTAATTGCAATGATTTTTAAATTTTCAGTGATTGCATAGTTATGGTAACACATTAAAAAAAAAAAAAAAAAAAAAAAAAAATTCAAAATTGTAATTACCATAAGTAAACCCATTACTAAAACTTAATTAATTTTTTACATTGTTATTTTATTTTAGCTTTGAACAGTTCTGCATTAACTACTGTAATGAAAAACTTCAGCAGCTTTTCATTGAGCTTACATTGAAGTCGGAACAGGAAGAATATTTAAAAGAAGGAATAGAGGTAGGGAACTATTTGGCAAATAATAATTGAAAGAAATTTGAAACCTAAAATCCTACATAGTTTATAGTATTATTATTATTATTATTATTACTTCAAAGATTGGTATGAAAGTAATGCCTTCTATCTTTTTTCTCCAAAACTGAAAGTTCTAGAACCCTGCTGTTATTTTACTACAAAGTTGCCATCATTTTCTATAAATGTTTGCCATCTTTGGATATTCCAATCCAATAAAATTCCTTGTTTCGACACTGAAGCTCTGCATGAAGTTCCTTGAGTTCATTATCATCTCAAAATGACATCTAAACAGATGATGTGAGATTCCAGCTATGAGTGGATAAAGATAAACAGTACAAACTATTTTCACATCTTTAATGTGCAGAATGATGAAGGGCTGCTGTAGAATCATGAAGAAGAAGAACTGCACTCATGTTCCTATCAGGTGAACTCTACAGATGCTTGCTTTGAACTTTTGCAGTACTTTCATATATTCATCAGAGTTAATTGTGGTGTCTCTCCTCCAAGGGGAAGAAGCAAGGTTTGTCTTAAAACAATATCACCATCATTTTAATCACAAAAGGCTGTCTTTTGAACTTCTTAAATCTTCCAGTAACTCTGTGTCTCAGAATCATAACAGTTTTGTCACTTGTGATTCTCCAAGATAGAAAAACGACCATACATTTTTTGTAGCACTAAAGAGATGAATTGCCAGGCTGTTTTGTGCTCATCTCTCATCCTCCTCATCTCATCTGTCATTCTGCTTCTGATCATCATCTGTTTGGTCTGCTGAAGAACAGACTCAGCTGAAAACAACAAGCACAAGCAAACAGTCTGTGCAGAGACAAAAGGAATTTTATGGGCTAGGGATGTGGCTTCTTATTTAGAGATGGTAAAAATTCATAGAAAAATGGTGGTAACTTTGTGGAAAATGATTGAGGATTACTTTATGTAAAATTCTTAGTTCTACTGCTAATAGTTTCTGAAGGAAAAAAATAAAATAAAAAGAGGCATTACTTTGGTATTCTGCTTCAAATTATTGTTATTGAATAACATAATATTTTCTTTAGTTTAAGAAATTTTAATATAATATTTAAAGATAAGATTGTGCCTCAAAATGGAAGAAATTCTTGTTTTAGGTGATGAATCTTCAAGATTTCAATATAAATTGTTCTAATTTTTATCATATTGATGGTGCCTATAACTTTTAATTAATACTTAACAAATTAACATTAAACACTCATGGGACTATTGAAAATTCTAAACTATTTTCTTTAGTGATCATTTTCTAATCTCAGAAAATGCATGAACATTTTTAATCAGAAATGGAGAACTTCTCAGTACAATCTTCAAGAGATTGCTTAATTTCTGTTGTCTTCCCTTTATTCATTTCTAAAGATGGAATGCTTTCAACATTTATCTCAATAAAAGTAAAGAAAAAAAAAGGATATTGACTACATCCTATCTCCACTTTAAATTAAAAAAGCATTGAAAGCATTAATGATGCTTTCTGTACAGTTCACTTATTGGGTGATTCTGTCTTAATTTACATAAGTGGTCACCAGAGGAGCCTCCATTGATATTGTTTGCATACTTAAGCTAATCAGCTCTAAGTTTCTCTCCATGAAAATTGTTATTCCTTAATTTTGTTAAGTTGTACCACTTCATGATAAAACCACTCTATGTCATCTCCTATTCATCATGTATATATTGATACTTCTACAGTAATGCGAGTGCAATAGGCGCACTGTCAACTGATTATTTGACGCTGCTTAGGCATTTCTGTAAAGCTCTATATTATGAGTTGTTTGGATCAACTATTCATCCACATGATTTCGACAGGCCGTGTTCTGATTATGTCGATGCATCTCATTACTGTGATTCCACTGCCATTTCTTAAATCAGTTAGCAAGAAGTAGCACGGAGTCCCCATTTACCTGTATTTCTGATTTATCAGTTTCATATATGGTTGTTAACAGCTGCAGTGATTCGTGATTATTGTTCTTGTATTCATGCAACAAATCAAATCACTAATTTGACATGTCCTGACTTGTGATCAGGCAAATCCCTTACTTCTTTTCTGTGTTCCTGTGATATTCTTCATCCTATCAGCTGCATTACTGAACCACAATAATGCTTAGTACTTGTCCTGCACTCATATTTGTCTTTGCTATTCCTGTTGTTAGCACTAATGTCTTTACCTTTTATAGGCTAAAATGATTTTAGTTTTCTAATGCTTGTCTTGGACAACCATATTTTTACAATGTGTGGTCTTTCCATGGCATCTGGATTATTTCACTCCCTCAAAAGGGAATTAGTCCATCAGCTCTTTGAAGGCTTTTGTATAAAGTCCATCATCTTCACAGCATCCACAATCTATTGTCATTTGTTTATTGTCTGATGGGAATCTTCATGCCCAATTATTATGCCATCAACCAGTATCTAAACTGTGCTGATGTTTTGTTTATGATGGCCCATCCAGTCTTTATTGAATTCTATCGTCTATACAATATCATCAACTAACCATTTCTCATGGATACTCTTGAAAGACCCAACTCCTCCTTGGAGTCAAGTTCAGAATCTGGATTTCTTGTCCATTGTCCTGTGCTGAGTGCATCATCTACCACCATTTCTGTTGCTCAGTGCTTTGGGTTCAGCCTTCCTTACTCCATTGATACTGGGCTTATCACTGTTGCTTTCCTTTGAAAGACCACCAACCCAATTCTTGATTGGTCATATTTGCCATCATTTTTTTAACTAGTACATTTTACAAATTTGGATGAAATTCTTCCTGTGTCCAACTTTGGCAGTCTTTGATAGCTGAGCATCTCTTGTAACAGTAAGATTTCTAAAGAAAGAAACAATTGATTAAAATATTTTCACTAAAATGGCTTTTATTTATTTATTTATTTATTTATTTATTTATTTATTTATTTATTTATTTATTTATTTATTTATTTATTGTATTTTATTTTGTAATAGTGGGAGCAAGTGGAGTATTTTAACAACAAAATCATTTGTGATCTCGTGGAAGAAAAGCATAAAGGAATCATTGCAATATTGGTAAGAAATGGATTAATTTCTATTGTAAAGACAATGTTACTTTTTACTAGTAGTGTTTCTATGAAAATTCTGTCTACAAGCATTCATGCTGCATATGATTAAATGCTCTATAAAATATCAGAAATATTTTTTTTATTTAACATAAATCTCTTTTGATATGCCCAGTACAAACAGAAAGCTAGGTAAAGGTGTCCCACTACAGGCCATGCAGGTTCTTGGGTGTGCAGGAGGTTTAGATTCCGGCAATTCTCAGCCAACAGGACTAGTTGATGTCATTTTGGTGGTCACCAGCTTTTAACACCCCCCAAGTAAGAAACTAAGTATCCGTTTGACAGAGAGCCGGGTAACACTAGGAGTCTGTCTGGAGGAGTAACAACTGTGGAAAAATTCCGAATCACCACCAGGAATTGAATCCAGTTCCTCCAGTCTGCTGTCCAGCATCTAAACCTGTTGCACACATTTTATTAATAAAATTTAACTTGATTGTTTATGAAGATTATAACCATCAGTGCAAATGAAACATTGGAATAAGAAAAAAAAATTCTCTTTGATATGTGTCAGTAAGGCATCGGTAAGTCTAATGATGTTGAAATGACTTAGTAAAAATCAAAGATAATAATTTATTGATATTGGAAAATTATATTAAACTGAGATTCTAGAGATCCTGGCAAATGTCTATATCAATGCCATAGTGATGTCATTTCTAGGGCTTTCAAACACAGAGAGCTTCAACCTATATATGGATAGAATTCTATTATGTAAAACATAACATTTCTCATTACAATATGTAATTTCTACAAATTTATGCAGTAGAGTCCCGCTATTCCGAA
>JAFIDM010009631.1:38601421-38639584 GCA_023159025.1 Thereuonema tuberculata
GAAGGGTGAAAAAATGATTCTACAGAATTGTATAAATGAAGCTGACATGTACTGTAAATAACAGCTTTCATTCCAATTTGGTTTCAGGCGTTTTCATCAAGCTTAGGCTGTATGTATGTCTCTATTTAACTTCTTTGTACAACAATAAATGAACGTTTTTTTCACGAACGTTTTTTTAATTTCTCCTGTTTTTAAGTTAAAAAAAAATCGGTATTTTTTCTGAACTCTGATCGGTATAGGCGGATTTTTGGAATAGCGGGACTCTACTGTAATTAAATATACTTCTGATTACTGATATACTATGTATTAAATTGAGAGATGCTGGGATTGATTATCTGTAATTTTTGCCAGCAGTATCTTCTTAGAAAAGTTTCAATGTCAGCATATATAAAAAATTGCAGATTTAACAGAAAAGGGCTTAATAATGTTAATTTGTGAGTTTTAGAATTTAAAATTGGTGTCTTATTACTTGAGCATTGCTCTACAAAATTGTTGCTGCGTTGATTTTTATGCACTTTTATCTAAAAATGAAATTGCCCTCAATGAACTTTTAAAGAATATCCCCAAAATACAGCCTTTCCTTTGGGTCTTTCTCTTATCTTGGTTGCTTGGAAAAAAAGAAGAGTTGTGAACTTGGGATTAGAATAGATGTCAAAAAAATAACAGATAAAGATGCAACATTTGCTATGTGCCATGCATTCTCATAATTCCACAGCTTTCATATTATTGCAATCTAATAAATTCACAGTTTATCCTGTTGTTGTTTATATCAACAAAAGTTGTTTTTAAATGATGAGCCACCATTAGCTCATCACTATGTACTTTTTATCTGACCATGCATTACCATTTCATTGGCAGCTAATCTTTCAGAAATTATAAAAAAAAAATAATAAATAAACAGCCAATTCAATATAGTGTCCATTGCCGTGTTTTCTTAGTGGAAGTACTATTAACTTTAAATTCACCAGCTCATTGAATCATGGAAGTCTCAACCATCTACATTGGCTACTAACCACTAACATATAAAATTAGATGAGCTTCTTAATGAATTTTCAGCAAGATTCTTTGTTTCTTGACTGAAAGGAAAGTTTATGCATACTGTTCTTCCTTTCATGGATGAGCATTGTAACAATGATAGAGTCAGCATTGCCAGATGTTTCTCATCAGGTAATAAGGCAAATCCTAATGTCACCATTTTCTGGCTTATTCTGGATTCATCTAATGTAATAGTATAGTTTCTAGTATAATATCCATTGATTTCCAGATGAACATTACCTTGAAGAGATTCCTTAATTACAATGACAAAAATCTAACTACCAGTCCTTGCTCCAGGATATAAATACTGATGGAACTTTCCAAAATAATTTTTATCTTCTTTTCACTAGATATGCTAAATTGTTGCAAACTTCCTTTCTTTTGATTCATCAGGCTGAGTATTACCTTCATCAGCATTTGTTTGCATTCTTTAGAAGCAGTGTGGTTTTTACCATTTTGATTTAACTTCCATAGCAACAGAATGACTATTCTTGATTTGCTGAAAGTAATACGTAAGTTGGGATAGCTTGGCTGTACACTCATGGAAGACCTTTAACTTGAATGTTTGCACCACCAGTCCCTTGTTGCCCTTTTATCATTTTTTAAATGTGGGGAGTGTTTTTGTCTTCTTTGTAAGAAGTCTCGATTGTTTTGCTATCTAAAAGCTCTTGATAATTGTCATGCTTTCAGTGATACCTTGACATTGAGTGCTTGATAGGATGTCTCCAGAAAGATGTTAAATGTATTGAGCTGAACATTGAGTTTTCAACAAAAAGCATGCTTATGATTTTGAATTCATATGAATTTACTGAATTGATCTGATTAAAGTCACTAGACCAATGCTTTGATATCTAACCTCTACCTCAATACTCAGAATAGGTTTGTTGCAATCTGCAAGTACAATACTTTAGTGTTTGGACTCCATATGAATGTTTTTCCTACCTGAAATTACACAGATGATTGATTTGAGAACTCAATGCCTAAGTTACGAGGTTACATCCAGGATATTAGGTGATAGGGACATTTTGGTGGAGACAATCCATCTCCCAATAGAGATCAAAGAATTTTTGAACATTGCCTGTGACAGAGCATTAGTATAAGGAGTATTTGAAGACAAAAAAAGATTGTTTAATTTTGGAAACTCAAACTATAGTGGCTAGTTTTACCAGTTTTGTGAGGGAAAAAAATTATATGTAAATTTTATTATAATTATAAAATTTAATTAAAGCCTTTACTATCTTTTTTTTTACTGTTGATGTAAAATGCCACCATAATATTAATTATTTTTTATGAATTAGGATGAAGAATGTTTAAGACCTGGTGATGCTACTGATCTAACATTCCTGACCAAACTGGAGCAAACAGTTGGAGGCCATCGACACTTTATCAGTCATAGTTTGGCTGATAATAAAACAAGGAAGACACTTGGTAGGAATGTAAGGAGTCATTTTTTATTAGCACTTTATTTGATTAACAATGAAAATTGTCTATTGATCAAATTACTGAATGAAAATGATTTTCTTTATGTAGTCAATTGAAGTTTTCTTGATTTATTTATTTTTGTTTATGCAGGAATTCAGACTGAAACATTACGCTGGTGATGTAACTTACAGAGTAGATGGTAATACTCCATTTCATTATATATATTTATTTACTGAATTTCATTTTAGTGAAAAAAAAAAAGGTTATTAACTTAAAAAAGAAAATACATAATATTATTTAAATTTGTGTCAGTCAAAATTATCAATTCATCTTAAATATAATTTCTTTCACCCACACGTTTAATTTTTTCATATTCATAATAAGCCATTGTCTACTTATTTTATTTGAATGATTTAGAATATACAAATATATTTATTTATGGTAAGTATTTTGTTTAAATGTAACATTTTTATAGACATACATTATCAGCAATGATGATGAATCAGATCAAATGTTTTATCAGTTCATCAGTACTGAAATGAGTTTTTAAGATAAGCATTTTCAGTTTTATTTGTGTAATAAATGCTTCTAAGTATAATTTAAATAGTGAGTGGAGTATTTGTAAAAATAGAGAGCTAGAAGTTCTAGCTCCATTTAAAAAATAATAAAAAAAAGAGCTTCTGTCCACGTCATACAAACTAGTTCCTTTTATGCACCCATGCACACTTTTTTTACACTTTGTAACATGTGCTTTTGTCCTTGACCCGCCAAGCTGCCTTAGCTGGGGAAACCCAAGAATAGAAACATGTATATAATAATAATAAGTTTGAAAAATGGACTACAGTCACCCACAGGTGGTGGTGGAGAAAGTGGCACCCCATTCTGTAGTATGACAACCACAATGCCCGGGCAACACCATCCAGCCCGAACAGTCGGAAGTCGGAGCAGGCAACCAAGACTGAAAACGCACATCCAATGGTCATCGCAGATGAACCAGGATCTCATGCGCAAATACTACATCATTATGCAGTTAGGGATACAGACAGCCACTACACCACGCATTCACCACATGTTATCCATCGTTAGGGCTTAGCGGATCAGCAGCATTCCGTAGAAGTTAAGTCTTGTTCCTCCATCCACACTTGCACAAATTAGGGTGGAAGTCGCCAAATCCATCCACAGAACATCCAAACACACCCCACTGGAAGACACTACCTATATGGCAAACACAGCAACAAACTATACCCAATAGTACAATTACTGACATATTACAAGCTGCACATGATCATTTCTACACTTCACTAGCACAGTATACAGGCACAGACCCCATACTCAGGCCGCCAAAATACATACATCAAAACAACTTTCCACAATCATATACCATCTCAACACACATAATATTCCACAACACCTTCACAATATCTAAACACTAGAAGACATACACACAACACTCTACTGCATGGCACAGGGAACCATTCAAGCACTTGAAATTAAACAACACCACGTACCTCCCATTGCACAGTCACAAGAATACATTCCCCTTGGAGACCTTGAGGGCCACATCAGCTACCTTAGAGGAGACATAGCCAGGCTCACACAATACTGTGCAGGAAACAAAACAAAGAAACTTTATGTCCCAGGTTAGGAAGATATTCAAGCATATAAACACTCACCCTTCACACTCAAACCATCATAACCAGCTTCAGGAACAACTCTACACACTAAAACAAAAATTGAGTGCTTTTGCAAAAAGATTACAAAGATACAAACAGTGCACTCTGTGCAAACAACAGAACAACACTTTTCAATACAACGAGACAAAAATCTATAGATCTCTTACATCTCCCTCTACTACACCCAATACAAATGCTCCCAACCAGGTACTACACGAATTCTGGTCATCTCTGTGGTCCAATTCCATCCCCACAATGACAAAGCACCATGGATCACAGAGGAACAACAACTTACTGAACATCTACCCTACATGCTCTTTCACGACATTACTCTCACAAACATGCACACAACTGGAAGGCTTCTGGTACAGACGACTTCCAGAACTTCTGGATCGAGAGATTCACGTCTTTGCATGGGAAGCTAGCTCTTACACTCACTGACATAATCCAACCCCCAGAGCATATGCCTCTTTTCCTCTTGCAGGGTGTCAAATACCAATAGAGCAAGAACACTGTAACAGCACACCCTGCAAACTACCGTCCAATCACTTGCCTCCCCACACTTTACAAACGCCTCACCTCCTGCCTTACAGACAAAATCTATGCACACATTGAAATGCATAACATTCTTTCCGAACAACAGAAGGGCTGTCGTAGGAATTCCCAGGGTCGTAAGGAGCAATTCCTTATTGACTTCGTAATCCTGCGGCAGGCGCGCGCAAAGAATAGGAACTTACACATCACGTACACCAACTACAAGAAGGCATTTGACTCGGTCCCACATTCCTGGCTCCCACACACTCTTCATCTCTACAAAATACACCCCGAGATCACGGCATTCTTGGATGCCACGATGAAGAGTTGGAACACAACATTACACCTATGCACCTCCAGCACCTTCATCACTTCAGTCCCCATTCCCATAAGGAGAGGTATTTTCCATAGAGACTCCTTGAGTCCTCTTTGGTTCTGTTTAGTCTTGAATCCATTGAGCTATATGCTAGACAACACATAAACATGGCTACAGGCTTACCTCAGACACTCAAACACCATACAAAATCACACACTTACTCTACATGGATGACATTAAATTCTACGCCACAACCAACACACAACTTACTAATTTACTACAAGTCACCACACACTACACCAAAGACATTGAAATGGAATTTGGAATTGACAAATGCCACAAGCTATATGTAATATGCAGGAAGACCTTGAATTTGGAGGATTTTGAACTCCACTTTGAGTTGAACATCCAATCTATGGAAAAGGGGGAGACCTACAAATACCTGGGCTTCCAGCAAGCACACATCATGGACAATGCAAACATCAAAACTGCAACCAAGAACACATACAATGCTCATATTCACAACATCCTCAAAACAACTTAATGCCAAAAATAAAATTAAAGCCATCAACACTGCTGCGATCCCTACACTATTATACTCCTTCAGCATAATCCCATGGACAAACACCAAACTCGAAGCACTACAACACCTAACACACACTACATTCATGAAACACATCATGCATCACCCTAAGTCCGCGACGGAAAGGATGACTCTGCCCCGCAAGGAGGGAGGCCAAGAACTCGTCAACCTCAGCACCCTACACGAAAAACAAATACACACACTTAGAGAACACTTCCACCAGAGAGTACAACACTCCTCACTCCACTTGGTCATTGTCAAGGCTGACACCCCCCCCCCCCAACCTTGAAAATCTTGTCCAACACTCGCCACCCCTGACACCTACACTCAGCAGCTAAGTGAATCTGGGGCTCGTAAAGAACTGCACGGCAGACATCTGCCATGAACTCAGCCAGCCTCATGTCAACATGGAAGTGTTGAACAGATAGCTGACGAGTGGTGAGCTGTTTGGTGAGACCAAAGGGTTCATGATCGCGATACAGGACCAAGTCATCCCCACATGCAACTACAAGAAACACATTCTACACGACACATATATGAAATGCCACACTGCATATGAGATGATCGACCACATAATATCAGACTGTCCCCTTCGCTCCTAAGCAGACTTACCTCACCAACACAATCAGGTAGTGTCGATCGTCCATCAAACCTAGCACACAAACACACACTTATTAAGAACACAGTCTCATACTACAAGAACACACCACAAAGCGTGTTAGAGTAAATCTCACATAAGCTGTACTGGGACCATCCCATTCACACAGACAAAACCATAGACCACAGCAGATCTGACATCATACTTGTTGATAAGCCAACAAACAGAGCTATCTCATTGTTATTGCAGTGTCTATCAAGAAAACCCACGCAGATAAGATCCGTAAATACACTGACCTAGCATATGAGCTCCAGAAGCAGTGGAGGCAAGACCGAGTACATGTTTTCCCATCCTGTCTGCTACTGGTCCAGTGTCTCACACACTGCACCACAGCCTCAGCACACTAGGACTTCACAAAACCACTTATGCACAACTCCAGAAGTCTGTGGTACTCAACACAACACACATAGTTAGGAAATTCATGGACACAACAACACATCCCTAACCCTCCTTGCACACTTTTTTTACACTTGGCAACATGTGCTTTGGTCCTTGACCTGCCATGTTGTCTTTGCTGAGGAGACCCAAGAATTAAAACATTTACATAATAATATTAATAATAATATCTATGGCTTATTTATTAAGTCCCTTAGTATTCTTTAAAATTCTTTGCATCAACAATATTCAGTAAATACAGTAAAACCTCGTTAAGTCGTCACTCAAGGGACCAAACATTTTTGACGACTTAAGCGGAGTGAAGACTTACGCGGAGTGGGAATTTTTGAAAAAAAACAAAACACTGAAATACAGTATTTTCATGAATTGCTGTAGGATTCGGTGAGAAAAACAAGATTTTCAGAAATCAATACATGCAAATGAATGAGTGGAAAATATCAGGTCGGGAAGAAAGTTATTGCGGTTTTTGTGAATGTTGATTTTCAATGCTCTATTTTCAATTAAGTTTGTGTTCAATTGCATTGACTTTATATATCATTTTAAAGTGCGTTTTTCGCTCTGTGTAAATGTGATATTAATTTTATTTTCAAATATGTTTTCTAAGTTTCGCAGGGTGTTGAATACAACATGGACAAAAAGCAAATTCAAACACTTTTCCTATTCCAGTTCAGATTAGGTCGGAAAGCTGCCGAAACTGCTCGCGATATTAATGAGGTGTTTGGCTCTGGGACCACTAACGAATGTACTGCTCAATGGTGGTTTAAAAAATTTCGAAGTGGATACGCGAGTCTTGAAGATGATGCACGTAGTGGCCGTCCATCAGAGGTTCACAACGATGTCTTGAGGGCCATAGTTGAAGCCAATCCTCGCATAACCGTTCGGGAGATTGCTTCTGAATTGGCCGTAATGCATACAACGATTTGTAACCATCTACAGCAAATTGGAAAAAAAAAAGCTTGATCAATGGGTGCCGCACGAATTGAACGAACGTCAAAAAATCGTCTTTTTGAAGTGTCGTCTGCCCTCATCTTGCGCAATAAAAACGAACCATTTCTCAGACGAATTGTAACGTGCGATGAAAATGGATTCTTTATGATGATCGGCGTCGATCGGCTCAGTGGCTAGACCACGACGAAGCTCCACAACACTTCCCAAAGCCAATGGTTCACCAAAAGAAGGTTAAGGTGAGAGTTTGATGGTCTGCGGCCGGTTTGATTCATCACAGCTTCCTGAATCCTGGTGAAACCATTACAGCTGAAACGTACTGCCACCAAATCGACGTCATGCACGAAAAACTTCAACATTTGTGTCCAGCACTGGTCAACAGAAATGGTCCTATCCTTCTGCGCGACAACGCCCGACCACATGTCACCTAAGTGACCCTTCAAAAGTTGAACGAATTGGGCTACGAAACTCTTCCTCATCCACCATACTCGCCAGACCTCTCGCCCACCGATTACCACTTTTTCAAACATCTCGACCACTTCTTGCATGAGAAATGCTTCAAATCCCAGAGAGATGCAGAAACGGCATTCAACGAGTTTGTTGCATCCAGGACCCCCGAATTTTATTCAACCGGAATAACAAACCTTGTTTCTCGTTGGTAAAAGTGCATTGATTGCAATGGTCTTTATTTTGATTAATAAAATTTTGTTTGAGCCGAGATATGTGTATTTGAATTTGATAGTTCAAAACCGCAAAAGCTTTCTTTCCGACCTGATAATAAAAAAAAAAAAAAAAAAAAACACTTTTTATAGTTACCACATTTTAATCATTTTAAAAGAAAGGCAATGTCTTTGGATCTGTTACTACACATGTGCTTCTCCTACACGTTTTATATTTTTATGGCCATAATAATTAGAACATAAAATCATTGGAAATATTTATCAGTAAAAGCAGCTTGGAATGAACTGCAAAAATCTTACAGAAAAGGAACTGAACAAATTAATTCCAAAATACTTTCTACATATTCACTTTAAAGGATTTCAGAAAATCAACTTGCTCATAGGAACATGTTCGTATGACCTTATTCCATTGAAAATTTTAGATATGGACTTTTATAATTATTAAGTATGTTTGATTAAAGGAAAGAGCAGAAAGATTTTAGAATTATCTCATAATCCAGGAAGAGCTTAAAGTGTGTAGAGTTAGTAAAGGATTAAAACTTGAGGCAAATACATATGTAAGAACTAGATTGAAATATTAAATACATTATGTTTTGGGAAATTCAAACTGTCCCTTTTGTCAATTCATCACCACTGTACTTGGCAAAGGAGATCAGAAAATGATTTCCAAAATATTGTGAACTATATTGTTATATAGTAGTATATAAGTATAGTTTTATATAAATATAGTTTTTTTTAAATGTTTACTATATACCGTCCCAAACTCTCACGGATGAAAGCTCAGATATTTTTTTAATTTCTGTATCGTGTCTTCCTTTGTTTGTATTAATTTGGTAGCACGTTAAACCTTATGTTTATTAACCAGGAGGGGTTCACCCTTGGTTCTTTTTATCTTCAAATTCCATTGAGCCTAACGGATTCGCAGGCCAAGATTTGAAGCTTTGCCTTTTGTTTTGATTTTCTAATTGTGCTTTCTTTTGGAGGGAGACAGCTGTTGGGTGCGGGAGTGGTTTCCCTTATCATGTCTGCACTATCTGAACATTTCATGTGGTGTGTGGATTTGGCTGATGAGTCCACAAAAAGGACTAAACGGCCATCCTAAAGTCTCACCATGGAAAGCTCAGATATTTTTTAATTTCTGTGTCATTTCTTCCCTTGTTTGTTTATTTTGTACATTTATTCAAAACTTTGTGTGATTTGTCTCAAATTATTGTTCAAACAGTTTATAGATGTTTAAGAGTCTTTACTTATTTTTCATATATTTATTAAGCTATGTATTTAAAAATGTATCCTTTCAGCTAGGAGTACTTAAAATTGAAATTTATTAATAAAATTGTATTGCAAAATTCTTAAAATAGCCAATACACAGGTTAAAATTAAAACTACACATAATTAAAAAGTTCAAACTAGTTTCTGCCTGTTAATGGTTCTTTAATGAATGGCCCATTCACTGAAAAAAAACTGTTAACAGACAAAAACTAGTTGAACTTTTTTAATTGTGTATAGTTTTAATTTTAACCTAGTGTGTTGGCTATTTTAAGAATTTTAAAACTCTAATTACACACGTTAATCAGTTATTATTCAAACTTGTATTGCATTTACTTATTTAATTATTTACTTTATATTTTAGGATTTTTAGATAAAAATAATGATCTTCTGTATAGAGATCTTAAAGAAGTAAGTTTCAATATAATTAAATATCTATTAAAATTTAAATTTATGGTAAATAAATAATGCAGAACTGATGTTAAACATAAATTGATTTTAAAATTGCTTTTAAAATCAATGTATGTGTATCAGTTCTACATAAGTTATTTACTATTGGTTAAAAAATAAACAAAAAAAATAAATAACTATAACTATAATTCAATTACTTTTTTTGGAAGAGTACCGGTAACAATAACTTTAACTCAACAGGAATGTTTTTTTTTTTACTTGTGAACCAAAATATTTTCAATGTATACAGGGTGGCCTACCGAAAACGAAACAACTGTGCTTGGTGTCATTTCTGCACATTGTTTTGGAAATTGCTTGGACATGTCAATTTTATTTTCAAGGGATCAATTGTTGTGGGTATTTTTAATCATGACAGTTCATTTCCTAAGCGGAGGTGTAGGCTATCCCTAAAATTTTAAGTGGAAAAGGTGGTCAAGTAATACATAGTTGAAAAGCTTGCAAAATTTCATGTTGAAATGTATTTTCGTTTTCACAGTGGACGCAATAGTGATCGAGAAATTGCATACCAAACAAAACAAAATAGTAAAGTAGTTACTTACATGTTATTTTAATAAATGTTGGAAATGCTGACTACAGCTCCCATACAATAATAAAGATTTTGTTCAAAACATTGTTGCACATTCTGGAGCACTCGACATTCGGTGACGATATGTTGCTGTAAATCTTCTAAACACTCTTTGCGTAAATTTTACTTTTTAAGTGACCCCACAAAAAGAAATCCAAGGCGTTAAGTCTGGCGATCATGGGGGCCATTCAATAGCACCTCTCCTTCCAATCCATTGTCTTGCAAACCTTCTATCTAAATACTGTCGAACAGACACTGCATAATGCAGAGGAGCTCTGTTCTGTTGGATTACCAATTGATCTTCGATGTACTGCTGATCATTCTCAATAATATCAGTTAAAATTGGATCAGTAGTGCCTTCTAACAAATGTAAATAAACCTCTTCAGTCCGAATAAAGTACCTGCGAGATGTTCACCATAAATGCCAGCCCAAACATTTAATTTTTGAGGATGTTGGATGTGGACTTCGTGAAATATCCTAGGATGAGAATCTGACCAATAGCTACAATTATGATGATTGACTGTACCACGTAAGAAGAACGTACATTCATTGAAAGAACAAACTTTAAAAAGGAAATGTAAAGAATTAATTGCTTGTTCACTCATCATCTCACAAAATTGCACACAGCGGTAAAAATTGTCTTCATTGAATTCCTGTATCAATTGAATTTTGTGTAGATGAAATTTGTGTTGATGTAGAATACGTTGAATACTAGTTCGGTTAATACCAGACACAGCAGCCAAATGTCGAGTACTTACTGTAGGATCGACATGAATGTGACCCCCTCAGCATGGTTTCAGCCAGCCTGGTCACACCACAGACTATAAAAACCCTTTTTTGTCTTATTAATTTTAGGGAGCCATATTTAATTCTCACTTATACAAAACATTCAGTTATACGAAGAATTTCTCATTCCCCAGCGAAACCCCCATAGTCCTATATGTAATTCACTTATACGAATAATTTTTGGTTCCCCCTCATATTTGTATAAGTGAGACTCCACTGTATTTAAATTTGGCTTTTTATGTCTTTTCATAAAATCTCTAAATTAAAAATATTTTCATTTATGGGAAAAAAAAAAACGATTCTTGTAAAATTACTTTTTAAAAATAACTTTCTCTTCCCTGGGTAAATTATTTCTTATGATACAGTATTTCTACACGATCTATCCCATCATATGTCCATTTATAGGACATGCTTAAAGATAATGTTTAGAGGCAGTTTATTAGTTATACTCCCTAAACTGAATGACAAAATCACAGTGTTCTTTTGATCAATGTCTCAGCTTCTTACTTTAACTTACTGTAGATAAACCTCTATAATCACCTGTAGATGTACTTCAAAGGGCCATTTTGAAAATGATGTCCATTATCAGGCAGACATTCTTTGTAATCTATTTGAGCACTATTCTGTACTTTTTACTATAATTTATTTGCCTTCTTTCATGTTCAGTACTGGATAAGTAACATAAAATTTTAGTGAAGTACAGTTTTTACAATCTTTTATGTTAAACAGCTTCTTCTAGATTATTGATTGTGTACATTATTTTTTAATCTTCAATCCTATATGCTTATTCACTTTTCAGACTATGTCCAAAGCAAAAAATGGCATTCTTAAGAGGGCTTTTCCAGAGGCTGAACTTAATAGCAAGCGGCGTCCAGATACAGTAAGTTCTTTAAACTTTCTTTAATAAACCATACTTTTTTTATAACACTATGCCATGCAAGAGTATTGGATTTACTAGTAGTTTTATGTTTTGAATTAAAATATATAAATTTTAGAAATTAATAAATTTGGAGATTTTATCCTTTGTAATTTTATTTGTTTATTGTTTGTAATATAAATCTACCTTTTTTTTTATATAAAAAAGATATTTTTTAAAAAGTTTTTATGTAAGTAAAAAAGTCAGTATTTCAATTATTATTTTCCTTTTTAATTTTTAAGGCAACAACTCAATTTAAAACCAGTCTGGCTCAACTGATGGTGATTCTTATGTCCAAAGAACCTTCTTACATCCGATGTATTAAGCCTAATGATTTTAAGATGGCAGGTGAGATGCTCATTTAATACTTTCTTGATTAATAACTTAACAAGAATTTATATTAGCATTACATAATACCCTTTTGAGATTTCAGAACTAAGATTAACTTGATGATTGAGAAGGCTACTTGATACTTTGTATTCAAGGATCTGTTAACCTTGGTGCATTAACCTATTTAGATGTGACTATCTTGATCTGTCTGTGGAATATCTTTGAATCAGAGAGTGATTTTCCATGATTTTGCACTGCCATTACTGTCACATCATGGAACCAATGGTTGTTTGGATTCTTTGACTTTTTCCATCCATTCCATATTATTAAAGGATTCCACTATTTCCATCATTATCTTTTAAAACTACAATTCCAAGGTATTCTAATTTCAGGTTTTATATGGTGAGCATGACAACTCATCATACCTCTCTTCTTCAATATTGTCAGGCATTTAGAGACAGTAGTTTAGTATTGTGGCTTTCATTCAGTGATGGTGAGCCAGAGTTAAGTTAACTTTTTCAGGCCCCACATATAGTGAAATTGAGACAGTCTTAATTTTTCTAGACTGTAATTTGGAGTGGTTGTTGTTTGCACATCATGATCTTTTGATGGTTCTTACATCCCATTGAGTTTTGCTAACCAGCTTTGGCCTATCTATCAAACATATTCATCTCTATTTGGTCATGCTTAAGAGTTCACCTTTAAACCCAATTCCTTTGTTGAATAATCTGGTTTCCTTTGTACACTGCTCATCATATATGAGGAGCATTCATTTAATTCGTAGTCACCCTGTACATATGTGGGAAATTCTAAACTTACATTAAAAGTAATCACCTCCGGCGGCAACGCACTTTGTCCACTGTGACACGAGCCGCTTGATGCCTTTCTGGTAGAAGGCCTTGGGCTGCCTGCGTAGCCACAACGTCACATGCTCCATGACCTCATCGTCCGAATGGAAACGCTGCCCACGTAGAGCTTTTTTTAGCTCCCCAAACAGGTGATAATCGCAAGGGGAGAGGTCGGGACTGTACGGCGGGTGACGGAGAACCTCCCACTTAAACTTCGTCAAAGTCCCCTGCGTCTGGTTGGCCGTATGAGGGCGCGCATTGCCATGAAGCAAAATCACACCCGCAGACAGTTTTCCTGGGCGTTTTGACTTGATGGACTTGCGGAGATTGTGCACGTCTCTCCGTACCGGGCGGCGTTTATTGTCTGTCCGTGTTCCAAAAATTCCGTGTGCAGTGGTCCTCGAATGTCGAAGAACACGGAGGCCATGACCTTTCCCGCTGAGGTTCGAATTGATTTGGACTTCTTTGGAGGGGGAGAAGAGGGGTGACGCCACTGGGAACTTTCGCGTTTGCTGTCCGGGTCGTAGTGGTGACACCACGTCTCGTCCCCTGTGACGAGTTTCTCCAGGAATGCCTCTCCCTCGGCTTCGAATCTGTCCAGGTGCAACTGACACGCATCCAATCTGTCCTTTTTTTGAGCGTCGTTAAGACTGTGGGGCACCCATTGTGCACAAACCTTGCGAAAATGAAGCGTCCTGGTGATTATGGAGTGGGCCAACCCAATGCTGATGTCCACCTCCGTCGCCACAGCCTCCACCGTAATTCTTCGGTTCTCCTTGATGATCTCGTCCACTCGCGCAATAATCTGCGGCGTCGCCACTACGGGCTGCCCTGGACGAACGTCATCTTTAAGTGTCGCCCGACCCTGTGCAAACCGCTTCCGCCATTTGATCACTGCTGGCAGTGACAATGGGTTCTCTCCGTAAACACCCACCATTCGTCTGTGCATAGGCCATGCGCCGATACCTTCGGCAGTAAGAAACCGTATAACGGCACGCTGCTCGACTTTATCTGCTTCCATTTTCAGACAACCGTTTTTGTTTTTGGACTGAGAAAAAAATAATATGCTATTGGACGAAACTGACTCACAGCTTGCTTATTTGCATAATCTGCCTTCACTTTCCCGCTCGCTTGATAGCCACCGTGCTGCCATCTATTGAGCCTTTAAAGAACCCTTTACTATCTGATATAATCGACTTTACACTATTCGCACGGCTTCCATTCATTTCATGGGGTGACTACGAATTAAATGAATGCTCCTCATAGTTACCAAGAATTGATTCTGTGATGGATTCTTCCACAGCTTCTTTTCTATTTTGATGGTCTTCAGAATATAAAGATTGAGCAGGTAAGTTGGGAGAAGACAGTTATCTTTGTAACTTGAGACAGCTTATGTTTTGTGTAGACTGTTTGCTTACTAATCAATCTAAAAGCCAAAGATTGTGCTCAAAAAAGGATTCATCACATTTTCATCCAAAAAAGAGAAATGACTAGGGGAGACCGGGGTCAGTTGGCTTAAGGGGCTAGTTGGCACACAGCTTCTATTTCCTGCCACCGTGTAGCTAGAGCGCTGACATCTTGGTAGTGGGAAGTGTATGTAAAGGTGCACCATCCACTGTGACTTTTGTTTGCTTGGAAGCGTCACGAAGGAAGTGACCCATGTTTCATCGTTTTTCTGACTGGTGAGTAAATTTTTTCATCGTAATTTTTTTGTTCTGGTGAACATGTAGATCGAATTAAGGTACTGCTGATGGCGGTTCTCGAAAGAGTGGATAACTGTGGTTGCATGCATGTATCATAATCTTTTGTTTCTGATGTTTGGGATTGTGTGGTATCCATTTTGTTTTAGAAATCCCTGTGGGGCTAGTTGGCATAGTTAGATAGGGGTCAGTTGGCATAGCTATGACAAATGGTAAAAAAATGGAAAAACTGGAGATGGCCAGACGAGGAAGACTCAATTTGGTATGACCAAACTAAAGTTCTGCGAAAATTGAACCCATCTGTTCAAATAACTCCTACATGTGTGTTTGATATCAAACAGTAACTATAGGTAGCTAAGAATTCATTGTTTGTTCATACATTTAATTTAATTTGTCATACAGTTGGTTTTTTTTTTTTTGTTCAAGTATTATTAAAATAAAATTTTTGATAAAATAAAATGTTTTTCTCGAAAATTGTTGTGTTCTGCTCAAGTACCCTATCCATAGCATGTTATGCCAACTCGCCCCTAGGGGTATGCCAATTAGCCCTGCACCCGGGGTTAGTTGGCATAGTTGCAAGCTTTTAGGAAAAGTGTTTTTGGGGTTACCTAAACACGGATTTAATTAATGGGTTCTACATAATTTTGTAGTCAAAAAGATAAGCTATCCGCCGCATTCACCAGAATCCCCCTAAGTATTGCACAAAAAAATAGAAAAATCAAAAACCAAAATCTATGCCAACTAGCACCGGTCTCCCCTATATTTTATTTCATACTTTTAGAAATGAAGAAACAAAGCCTCTGTAAAGTGAATGTTTGGTTAATAAAATTTATTTATTCACAAATTTTGGTATATATGTTTGCATAATTGAGACTTTCATATAGATGTGATAGTTAATAAAGGCTAGTAATCACCAAGTCATTATCATAGTTTTCTTGAAAAATCATATAACATGCCACATAATCGTAAGACACAAATGCAAGCAATACAGGATTAAGCAAAGAATGTTCATTTTAATATATACTTTATCACTATGTAGATAATCACAGCAGTTGAACCTTTCTTTATGGAATTAATGGAAAGAAATGCTGAAAGCTTGGTATATCAAAACAATCTTTTAGTCAGAGTTAGGAATCAGTGTAGATTGAGTAATGTACAAAAGCTAAACCATTTAGTTATAACAATAAATATTGAATTAGGAGAGAGACAGAGAAATAATTTTCTTTGGTAATAACTCTGGCATGACCAAAGTGAGCGATACTGCCCCCTGAGGGGGCACTGGAATGATCCAGGGGGTGCGGTAATAGCCTCGGTTGGAATTGGGGGAGGGGTATAAAAATAAAAATAAGGGTGTGGTGGAAGCATAAAGAACGAAGAGAAGATAAGAAAATTTTGAAAAACCGTTCGAACATGTTTTGTCTGTTGGATAACATAGTTAAAGTTAATTGTTATTCGTAATTTTTATTTTAATATTATCCTTCATTATCTTGATTTTCTTCATGTAATGTGAATGTTACTATGGTTGATTTTATTTAATATTTTTATAATTTCAAGCTTCAAGGCATCTTCTTTACAATGACATCTTTCTTTACTATGTTGCAGGACATAGGTAGAAATATAGATACATAAAAGAAAGCAAATTTGTCACTGCATATTTCTGTTTGTTCATTAAAGAAAGTAGATTGGGGGGGGGGGGGGGGGCACTGAGTAATTTTTTTTCTGAAAAGGGGGAGGTAGGCCAAATACGTTTGAGAACCTATATTCTAGATATATCATCTAGATATATAATCATCTCCAAAGTTGATTCAAACCCAAACTAGACTGACAATGCATAATGAGTTTGGGTTTCACTCAATTTTGGAGATGATTGTTCTTCACCATTTCAGCTCTTTGTAATGAAATTCATTGTAGCCTGCTTGTTCTTTTTTACCAGATTGTTTCAGTGCTTACTCTCTTTATCTTTTACATGTCTCTAAGTGATCTGTATTCTTCTGTCATTTTATAAGACTGGATTACACTGTTACCAAGATTTTTTTAATTAGGGTTTTTTCTTTAATTATGAATATTATCATTATTTCACTAATTATCTTTTTAATTAAAATAGTATTCATCAAAAATATCAACAAAAAAAAAATAAAAAAAAAAATAAAGAAAATTATCTTTATTAATGTTTTTATCAAAAAACATTTTTTCATCATAGGGAAGATGCTTTAACAAACAAAAGCATAGAAAGAATCACCAAAGAATAAATGAAAATAAAATCTAAATCTTGATTTACAAGTACAGGAGATTGGAAAAACAAAAAATTGCACATTAAACAAAAGTAATCAAATCTATGTTTTTGCTTGTATATTGTTTATGATTATCACCTTTGTAATAAAGATAATATTGTAAATTATCTCTTTTTTTTTTAAATTTCAATAATTTTTGTTTATTATTTAATTATTATATCATCTGTTATACAGGTAAATTTGATGAAAAAATTGTTAGTCATCAAGTAAAGTATCTTGGATTAATGGAAAATCTTCGGGTTCGTAGAGCTGGATTTGCTTATCGTCGGCCATATGAAGTCTTTTTGAAAAGGTAAATTAGAAAAAAAAATACTCACAAAATGAATACCAGTGAAGATTTGCATTAAATATTAAAATCAGTTGATACTTTTCTTCAATAATAAACAATATTTTATAATAATTTATGTTTATATTTTAATAGATTTTTTTTTTTTTTTTTTTTGTCTTAAAAGTTTTTTTTTTTTTTAGTTTTCTCTAATTATTTACTCTAAAACTTTTGTCATTTTATATTTTCTCTTTGTTAAATAATAACTGTCCATACCCAGACAGAATAATAAGATTTCAGTTACATTTCAATGGCAACTTTATTAATGTATTGAATTTAATTTTCATATTTATTTTGATTTCAATTTTTTCTCTTTCCTAATTTAAGGTACAAATCCCTGTGTCCAGAAACTTGGCCAGATTTTCAAGGCAGAGCTAGAGATGGAGTAGCTGCTCTAGTAAAACACATGAATTATCAATCAGATGATTATAGAATGGGCAAGTATGTAACAATGTTCTGTTATAGCATTTCTTGTAACACAGTTCATATTGAGTTTCAGAGGATGTAAAATAGCTCTCACTGTAGTGTTATTTTCATTAGTTCCTCATTACTACATCCTGACATAAATTGAATGGGTGAGTTGAAAAAGGTACATATTCCACAAATGTAAACTTTTGGAAAACTAAAAAAAAAAATGTTTTTTAAGAAAACTAATTTTTTTACAAAAAAATTTTCTATTATCGATTTATACCTTTAAGTGAAGTGAATTCATTGTGCTTTGTAAATATATAGATGTATAACTTTTTATAGCATAAAACTATGACAATATATCTCAGTTTAGTTTGTCAATTTTGTGGAATATGTACCTTTTTCAACTCACTCATTCAATTTTAAGTTTTTTATCCCTTGAAATACTTATGCAAACCAAAAATTGCTGTCATGTATAAATTAACAGTGTTCTTCTATAAGCCATTTATTATTAAATATAATTAATTCTTAATTTATTAATTTAAAATTAGTTTTACATGTAAGTGCTTAGAAAACTCAGCTTCATATCTTACGTTTTTTTTTTCCACTTTCTTATTCCACTAAAGGTCCCATGTTTTTAAGATGTAATGGAAATTGGTTTCATAAATTATTTTTCTTTTCTTTTTTGTTAACAAAGTTTTGGTTGCTTGAAGTAATACCATCTAAAGAATATGGTAAATCCAAAAATTGGGTAATGTTTTTCATTTTTAAGATGATTTTATAACTTTCATAGTGAATAATAATTTTCCAAATCATTTTCAAAAAAAACCTAAAATGTTTCACTAAGTTCATTTCAATTTCTTTTCTCAAATGAATGAATGAATATATATTTTGAAAAATGGCATGAATAACAAAAAGTCTGAGCAATAGTTTGTTTACTAGAGTAAAATCATTTCATTAATAAAAAGAGCTTTATTGAGAAACTAACTCTTATTTATGTATTGTAAAGGATCTGATTTAGAAAGGATGCTGCTTTAATCATTGAATTAGCAAACTGTTGAATTAAAAAAAAAAATGATAAATTCAACAATCTCATTAAACTTGATACCATTAAGCTTTTTTATTATGGAGTTGTAAAAAATTAAAATGAAGCATAGTAACAAATCAGAAGTACAGTAGTAGTGATTCTAACAGCATGTAAATGAAGAAACTGCTTCCTAATGACATTGCAGTGCTGCAGGACATTAGGTTTTCAATGGGATGATGGCTAATTTATCATACCTTTAGATCAAAATTGATACTTTCAAAAGTATAGTGTAGATCATTAAGTTGGGATTAATAAATAGTTCAGTAGGCATTTGTTGGTTTAATCCAAAAGCATTAATAATATTGTTGATTTCATAATGGATAGTTTGAGTCTCTTTCAAGACGATTATGCACATACTTTTGTTGTGCTTCCATGACATCTGTAAATTTATGGAAAGTAAGGTCCCCAAAAAAGGTTCTTGTACTTTTTTTTTAAATGGTAGGAATAAAAACCATCATCAATCAAAATTCTTCATTCCATTGACCTGCATAACATTGTTTTTGGACTTCACTTTACAGCATCAATTACATCATTTCTCTTGAACACTATTGCTATAAAGGTTCTTCATGTGCTCCTGGGAAGGAAGCAGTCTTTGATATTACTTAATAATTATTCTTTGTTTTAAGTGTGAAATTTTGAAAATTGAAAAATGCCTCCAATATTCTGTTGAAGCAGCCTATCTCTTCCATCACAAAATCAATACCGTCAAATGCTTGTTGATCTTTCTAATGTAGAAAGCATTTTGAAAATTACTTTTTAAGATTGAACATACCTTTATCAGTTGATACAATAACCAAAGTTACATTACACTAATGTTTAATAATAATGGATGAAACAAGTTTTAATAGGGCATTATTTGTTACTCAAAATTACATTTGTAATATATTCCTAGTTTGCCCATTATATTGTGAGAAATCCTGAGTTTCCTAGCTTATTTTTTTTCTTTTTCTTTTCATTTTATATCTAAGGTCAAAATTGTTTATTCGTTTTCCACGAACATTATTTGCAACAGAAGATGCTTTCCAACATCGTAAGGAAGAACTAGGTAGTTATTTTTTTTTTTATATATGTATAATAATATTTGTAGTTTTCACCTAAATATTTCATCCCCTTACTGAAGGGATCACTTATGCCCTTCAGTTTTTTTATTAAATTATCTGTCAGTGAAATAGGAATTTTCTCTCCACTTCTTTCTCTAGAAGCTTCAGAAGTTTTAAATCTTTTTAGTGTCTCAGTATGGATTTATTTTATCTGGGATAAATATCATCTCTTATTAGTAGGATAGCTCAAAAGATTTGCAACTCCTGATCCAAACTGAAGAAGAAGCATAGAAGAAATTCCTAATTCACTGAAATAGCTCCGTGAAAGAATTAAAAGTGTAACAGGCAAATTATTTAAGTGAAAACCAATAGTGAAAGAGCCAGCAGTGCAACTGTATTGTATCTATTGTATTCTTGTAATAAGAAGTTTTTGAATATTCTATGTTTAATTCATCTTTCTAGAAAATATTCATTCAGTGCATTTTTTTTTAAGCTACTCAGATTCAAGCCAAATGGAAGATGTTTACACAGAAACGCATATATCAAACCCAAAGGCTATCAGGTAACAATGAGTACAAAAGAAATTTTCAGTATAGCATAATCCCACATTATGAATTAATATAGATACTACACTTTTAAAATGAATTTTGTTATTACAGTTAGTTTTACTATATATATGTTCTGTATATCACTGTGATATAATTATATTGCATAACTTTTAATAGTGACCATCATTTCCAAATACTGGAAGCGACACTTGGCAAAAAAAGAATTAGCAAGAAGAAAATGGGCTGCTATCACAATACGAAAGTAAGAAAAGCTCAATAGCTTACTTCCATTTTTTTATATATGTAGTATTCTATAATATTTTTTTTTAACTTTATTTATTTTTTCACTTACAATCTGAAGAATTCATTTACCATACAAATAAGATTAGATATTTATTTCTTAAATGTATGAATTAATTCAAATTTCAATTATTATTCTTCTTTCTTTTTCATGTATAATTTTGTTTCCTTTAAAGGTTTATTCATGGCTTCATCACACGTAATGGTCCTTTAAATGAAAACAATGGGAAAGTAAGTTAACATTATTTATAATAATGATATTAAAAAATAAGAAATTATGTTTTACAGGAAAGAAGGAATTAAATAACATTATTGATCTCGACTTGCTTTCTTCTTGGGGTTTTCTTTTGATCTGCTGCAAAAGAAGAGTAAAGAGTTTGAACATAAAATAAATTCTTAGTTCTGTAATTCACTCATCACTAAGCATTCATTGTTTGTCTTGATGTTTCACACAGTTGTGCAGCAATGCAAGAGAAAAATTTGCATAGCAGATTTGTCTGTCTGGTTCTGAATCATGATTTTTCATTATTTGTGAATGAATGAAGAGAAAATCATGATGTTTGAGCTCTCAGGAGTGACCAGATTATAATTTATCATTAAAGTGAATTTCAACATTATTGCGATCAAATCCTTGCATCCCAGTTTCACATTTTAAAGATACTAATTTTCTTTTAATGGATGTTGGTGATGTTTGTGTGTAGACAGTGTCATATAGAAAAAGTTAGAAACATAAGATTTTCAAAAGACAAATGGCCGGTGAAGTAACCAGATTGAACCCTATTAAATGGGTATGGGATGCATCAGGGCAAAATTAAAACTTAGGAAGAATGTGATCTAATGCCTGAGCCTGTCTGGACAATTTTCTTTTTATTTTGTCATATTAATAGATTAGTTCGATCATCAGAGATCATACTCCATATTAACTTCATGTGACCTTATGTTAGAAACACATAATATTCTTATGTGTGATGCACATTATATTCTTTTAATATACATGTGTTCATTTCTTATCTGATGACTCTTGATTTCTCCACTAATACACCTTATATTTTCTATTCATTAAATGATTGTATTTTTTTTTCCATTAAATCCTCAAATAAGTTCCATCACAGGTTTTTGTTTTTACAATATCTGCCAACTTATCCTTAAATTATTACATTAATTAGGGGGAAATTACCGTTTGCTAGTTCTTGTTAGAAAATAAACCTTAACTGAACAATTATTTTAAATAAATATTATTATTAATTTTATATTGTAAATTGGATAAAACAATAATATTTATAATCATCTTTTATTTGAAATAATATCAGATATCAGTTTAAAAAATATCCAGAAATGATGTGCCATAAATACTATAGCAACTCAGTCATGGCATCTTTCTGAACATTACCAAACTATACGAAATGTTTTAAATAGCCAAGCCAAAAAATTGTATTGAACATTTATTGTAAGCTTCAGGCTGATAGTCTTTTGCAATCTATATGTTCCACTGTGGAGTTGAATAATATTTTTTACACGAGTTCTATTATAGAGGCACTTGCACAATTCTCAAGCTCAAAAAGAAAGCAAAAAAATATTGGTTATCTATTTTCTGCATCCTACAATCAATCAAGAAATTGTTGGCCAGTGTACAAGACGTCAGAAGTATGAAGCGTTAATCTATTCTGTGTTCTTGAGATGAAATTTCACAGCTTCTAAAATTATTCAGGTATTCACTAATGATCTACAGCTTTTACTCTCAGAACCATCCAGTATTGGTTCAACAATATAAACTTCACCTATTGTCAATATTCATAGCAGTGCCGGATCTAGGAATTTTATCGGGGGGGGGGGGGGGGGGGGGGGGGGGCAAGTCAGCCCCATGCCTCCCCTGTAGCTGTGTTTCACTATTAAATTATAAAAAAGAATCAATTTTCAATCCCATTTTGCCGCCCGGGGCAGTTGCCCCCCTCATGCCCCCCCCGTAAATCTGGCACTGATTCATAAGGCCCTGTATGAATTGATTATAAAGGGATTATTTTTTGAAAATGAAGGTATTTAAGGGCATAAAGCAACTTTGGAAAGAAAGCTATTAAAAGTTTGATTGCAAACTTGGATTTCAATCTGAGCAGTACTGGAACTTATGAAGAACTCAGCAGAATTTAAATGATTAGTCAAGATAACATTATGTAAACAAAAATTGCAAATCAACAAATTATAAGAAAAAGTTACCAATTTATTTTTCAAACATGATTCATATAAAAACATAAACTTTAAGATCATTAAGAAGAAAAAAACGAAGTAACATTTTTTCTATTAGATATACAAGTAAATTTTTCTTTTTTTTTCTTAATTGCTACTACATAAAAGTATAAGATATTTCGTTAATTTATGTTTTAAAAAAATAATAAAATCAATATAAAAGTAACTCCATATAACTCCTTCATAGTATTTAAAATTGTTTATTTAAATACTAAATGAAAAGAAAGGAAATAAAATCAATATTTAAAACATTATTTTTCAGGTCTGTAATTTGATTTTTTTTTATTATTAATTGCATTTTATTTCAATAGAGTGTCCATTATTAAGCTAAAATGTATTTTCATCACTAATAAAACCATAAAATTGATACACACACTGAATATGAATTAGAATATCATATTAATATTATATATTAGAATATTGTTATTAATTGAATCACCCTTGTAGTATTGTAGCACTGAAAAAAGATTAAAATTGTAATATATCCAAATGATTACAAATGTCTGTGAAGATTTGCATGTGTTTCCATCCCTATTCTCCTTTGAATTGCAGAATATTGTCTTTATCTTTTTAAATTATGATTTTTCTGAACAACAAGCCAAATAATACAGAATTAAAAGAAAACATTGTTTTACAGTTTGTACAACATGTGAAGGCAGAATACTTGAGACGTTTATCCAGAAATCTTCCTACAAGTGTTCTGGATAAATCTTGGCTACCTCCACCAAAAATTTGTGAAAATGTAAGTAACTTTTTTTTCTTCCTTTTTATATTACAATATTTACAGTACATTTCAAAGCAGGAAAAATTAAAGTTGTACGTAATTTATGGAAAGTAGGGTTTGACCCTTCTCTTCTCCCCACCCTACAGCAAATTTCTAAAAGGATTTTTTTTTCTTATGGGGATTTTCAATAGCATTCATAGAGGGGGGGAGAGTCCCTTCAGATTTACAGGGTTGTTAAAATTAAAGTATCCCTACTTAGAGGGTTTCAATTTGTCACTAGATGGTGCTGTGGCAATACAAATCACTTGAATAGTCCTACAGTTGTTCAGTGTGTCCTCCTCTGTGGTCAACAACAATTTCCATTGGAAATTTTCTACAACAGAAGATAACATGTCAACTGGAATAAAACATGATGTCTAGTTCTGTCCTTCAGATCTGACAGAGTTTGACACCTGGTTTAAAAAATAAAAACCCTATAACCAGAAGTCCCATAGGATGAGATCCGATGATTAGGGTGGCCAAGATGTCTGGAAACAATAGTTGATGACCTGTTTGTCATTAAAGTGTTGCCTTCTCAATCTTTGGGCACAACAGTAGATGTGGGTGGCACACCGCCTTGCACACATTTTTACAGCTCTGGTTTTGTGAACTTTGCCAACCTTTCATAATACTGCTGTTCAGTGGCGGAACGGGTACAGGACTCAGTTGGTGTTACCTCTTCAAAAAATATGGCCCAATGATGAAAGTGGCTGTAAATCAATACCACACTGTCACTTTTGGAGAATGAAACAGAGGTCTCTTGGATAACTCGAGGCTTTTATGTCGCCCAATGCAACAGTTCTTGAAACGTTTCAGCACTGTTAGTTGAAATGTAATCAAGAATGCCTCTGTAGTTTTTTCCTATGCTAGGAAAACTTAAAAAAAAAAGAACAATTTTTTTTTTTGTCTTTTTAAAAGTTTTGGGTTTATGACAGTCTTGATTATCATGAAGCTCAAAGATTACCTATTTTCCTAAGTTATCTAATTTTTTTATACTTATTGAATACACCATTGTCATGATAAACATGGGCAAATTAAATGAATAAGAGCTTTTTGAGCTAATTTTGTAATTGTGACATTATTTTTTTTTTAATGAAAGGAAAGAGAAAGTTAATATATATTGCTATGCATAGCCGCAGAATTTTTTTTTTAATTTTTTTTTTTCAATATTTTTTTTTCATTGTTCACGATATTTTTCCATTTATTGCTATTGCATAGCTGCAGAATTTTTTTTTCATTTTTTTTTTCAATTTTTTTTTTCATTGTTCACGATATTTTTCCATTTATTGCTATTGTTTTGTTCATTTTGCAGAATTTATTTAGAAGATTTTTTTTCTACATAGAATGCCTTATAAAGTGTTCTTTTAATATGGGTTAATTCATGTTTATTGGACTGTTAAAGTTAGCAAATTCAAATTGTGCTACAAAACATTTAATTTTGAAACCTCTAACCTTTTTTATAAATGCTGTTCACAGTCTATAGACAACTGTAATAAACTTAGTAATTTTATAGTGAACAAAAAAAAAAAAGAATGATGAAATGTAGTTACATGGCATTGTTGTAAGTATTGTTGAAATTAATATTGCTATTGACTAATCTGAAAAGTAAAAATTTTTTTTTTTTTAAAGGCCTCGCAAATTTTAAAAGAAATGCATAAATTATGGTTGGCTAGGAAATACTGCAAGAATATATCTCCTGAAAGAAAATGGCAGGTAACGTACAATTTGTCAACTTTGTAACTACAGTGAAACCTTCGAATAGTGGACAGTCACGGGACCGGAAGTTTCGTCCGTTATTGGGAGGTGTCCGCTATTGGGGAGGACTATCTTTTTTTCAATTTTTAGCTTATAGCATGTCATTTAATGAAAAATTAAGTACAATCTTAAATTTCTACAATTAACATTGCCTTATGAGAAAACATGAACAATTGCAAACTGTTTACTATTTTCCTTTTTAAATGAATGCTAATCCATTAGTCTTACTTAAAATAATAACAAAATTAATTACAGTATTAATTTTGTCATTATTTTAAGTAAGACAATGGATTAGAAAATTAATTTTATTAACTAAAATCAGTTAACAGAGTTTGACATTTCTTTTTTGCATTGAAAACATGTTTCTCAATATGAATATTTAAATCGTTTAACTTTGCAAGGCCTTCAGAGTCCCCTTTGCTTCCAACGCCTTTTCTTGCAATAATGGCCCACTAATGGGAATGTGTTTTGCTCCTGCAGCACAAAACTAATCGAAGACAAAAAGTCGATCGCACTTGTCTCCGTTTCCGAACTTTGATGTGTTTGGAGTTTTCGTTGGAGTTCGTGATCCATAATTTCAAAATTTCCTCTGGACACTACACATTACTGAAGCCTGATTCTATTGCTTTTGAAAAGCAACACAAGATCGTTCATTTTCTGTAGAATGTTGTCCGTTATTGGGAGTGTTTGCTAATCGGAGGTCAATACATGGAAACGTCTATATTAAGGGACTGGGGATTGCAAAATTGTCCGCTATTGGGAGGTGTCCACTTTTCGGGAGTGTCCGTTAGTGGAGGTTTCACTGTATTAAAAAAAATTGCGTGTTAGTTAAAGCTATTTTTTTAAAAGGAAAAATGTTTAACTAAAGAGAAATTCTGAATTTAAACTTTTAGTTTAGGATAAATGAATACATTAATGTTTTGTCTTAACTAAAATGAATTGAATTTGAAAGAAACAGCTCCAAAAATGTTTAATAAATATTTTATATAAAAATCAAGAACTCTGATTAGGAATTAACATAACCTCTTCAATTAATAATTTCAAGTGTTTTTTTAATTGAAATTTATCAATTTACAAAAAAAAAATGAGGCAATTTCAAGCCCTGACTACTTTTAGCTTTATCCTCAATTTTTTTTTCAAATAATTGAAATTATTAAATGAAGATATTACATGTTACTTTCTAATCAAATCCCTATTACTATACATTATTTGAACAAAATTGGGAAATATTCCTTTTTTGCTTGTTGTTGTTTATGGATTAATACAATTAGCTGAATACTTGAGCTGACCATCTATTTCTTGATTAGGTCACTGATTAGAAAATAGACATTCAAAAGCCAAATGGCTGAGTAATCCAAAATTGAAAGCTGGGTTGTTGTTCCCTGTATAATATCCTACTGATGTGAGAAGTTACAAAGCTTCAAGCACAGTGTTGTTTCATCTTAATTCACAAACAGTGAGCCTGATTCTTTTGAAAATATTACTGAAAAATTTGTTTCACTTCTTAAAAGTTTCCACTGATTAGTGGATGTAAGTGTCTTTAGCCTGCTCTTAATATTGTTGTTATTATAATTCTGTTTGTTTTATAATAAAAATTCTATTCACAAATCCATTCATTGTTTAATAGTTGAATGCTCTGCAAAATAAGAATAAATATTTTTTATTCTTTTATTTAATGTATGTGTTTTCTGAGGTAAGCTGTAAATGTAACCTATAATTAGTTCCATTTTCATCAGTCTTAACAAAGTCTCCTTTCACTCTAAGAATTAGTCATTGCATATGGAATGTTAACAGTTACCCTCCACCTAACTCTACACTTTCCTGTGTTTTAAATTATATTTTTGACATTTTCCCTATTCAGGTTTATTTTGTCTAAGACATCTAATTGTCATCATTTGATGACTAGAATTTCACGTAGACCAGGTTTTTGCTGTAGCACTGTGCTTTCAGGCATTAAATTTAAGTTCCTTGATTCTTGGCTCTTGATTTACTTGGTTTGATATTTATCATGTCCATTTTTGTGTTTTTCTGTTCTTCACAGTTCCTGCCAATTTCCCTGACTTATCACATTGTTTTATTTATTTATTTATTTATTTATTTATTTATTTATTTATTTATTTATTTATTTATTTATTTATTTTTCTTTTGCTTTCACTAATTCCTTTATTGCTGCAATGGTATTGCCTACTGTAATGTGCTGTAATTATTTAATTTTTTCTGCTACTGGACTTTTGCTGTCACATTCAGTAGACATGGTCTTTTTGCATTTCTGTAGCCATAATACACCTTCTTAATTGTGATCTCAGGTCTCCCAAAAGAATTTATTCATTTATTTTTCTCTCTAGACGAAGTCCATGCCCTTTGGTTTCATAGTCTTTCTACCTGTTTCATTTGTTATACAGGTGTTCCCCACTTATTCAACAGGTTAGGACTAGAGCACTGTCAACAACCAGAAATCATCAAAATGCAGACACAGACTCTTTTTAGATTGCAAATACATTTTGGCCATCGAAAAATATAAATAACTCACAATATAACACTTATGAATGCATGCTAAAGCTAAATAATACACTATATATAATGTACAGTATGACTTCTATACAAAGACTGAACGAAAAGATGGTATGGAGTTGATTGAGAGAAAAGCAGCATGTGGTTGCAGAATCATGTGAAAGATCATGGAAACATGATGAAATAGGTCAAAAGAGCAGATCACATGTTGAATGTATGGGTTCTGGTTATAATTGAAAAAGGTCAAAAGAGTGGATCATTGAAAAGCAGGGGACTCCTGCCTTTCTAAAAGTCCCCATTCCCACTTTATGCTTAGTCATATCTGGGCATTCATTTCTTACTCTTCTTACAATTTTTATCATCCAGCCATGTTGGTTTCCTGGCCTTTATTATCATCATAATCATTGTTAATCCCTTTTTGCTCTGACATCATCCACTTATAGATTGCAAGAAGAATGCAAACCCAAGTTGCATATATTAGTTGGTTAGAACCTGAACTCTTTGATGACTATTTTGTACCAATCTTTTTTAAAACAATCATATTTCTATAGCATTAATTAAGGCCTACTGTTACGCCATCTTTTGCATCTGCATGATGATTATTGTTCTGTTTATCTCAACACATTAATTCATAACTAAAATTTTAATATTCATGTTGCCATTTATCCTTAAAATTGATCAGTTTCTCTGAAATTAAAGATACTATATTTTTAGTGTCTGTTGCTGTTTCTCTGTGAGCATTAATTATAAATTGAGAGGGCTGTTGTTTTGTGCTGTTACTTATATCTCCATAGAATAATGAAGACTTCTTCATAAGTGAAAATTCAAATTTATACTTTGATACTTAAACAGTTGTTGTAAATTGTGACAAAGGCATTCTTTTATCTTAACATTAGACAATTTTGAAAAAAAATGGAGAAATCCTTGTTTCCCACTGTGTCTGGTATTCCTTGGATCGAAGTTTGGTTTACATAAGCCATATTCTATCGTATGCTTGCTTGCATTCACAGAATTTGCTTACATGTCAAAAAAGTACCCAAGATAACATCCAAAATGCCAAAAAAAAAAAAAGAAATGCTTGACATGTTGACCTTCATAAAAGTAGGGCTTCCAGGTTTCACTATGAGGTTTCACTTTAATCCATCTTCATGGTTTTGATCTCTCAGTGACAACATCAGTGTAAAATCAACAGATTTTATTTTTGACTTCTCTGAATAGATTAAATTATGCTAAAGATAAATAAAGACTGAGAACTTATTAAAAAATAAAGATAATTTTAAATCTTGTCCTCAAAAGCATTATCATAATAATAAAATTTATTTTTATTTCATAATCTTGAACCTTAAAATATATTTTTAAGGTATAAGGTGAAAAAATAAGAATACATTTTAAAATGCTTATTTTAATATCTGCTTTATTAATTTTTTAATAATCACAACATTTTTATTCAGTATTTTTTTTAAGAGAAAATATTAAATAAAAGTTTCAATAGATCAAGATTTATGTTAAAGCCTTTATTTTATATTTTGCAGATGAAAACTATAAACAATGCTTTATTTATAATGAATCACTCCTTACTATATCGCATTAAAGTGTAAATAGATTATGTTGGAAGGTGACTTGACCACTGTTTCTATATAGCATTTGCTGTTTTAATTCTTTTCAGATGGAGCAAAAGGTTTTGGCTGAAGAATTATTCAAGAATAAGAAGCAGTCCTATATGCAAAGTATCCCAAAATTATTCACCACCAACAGACTGAGTAATTTGTATTTGCTATTATTTATTTAAATTATAGAATTGTCTAGAATAATTAATATACAAGGTGTATCAGTTGGACCCGGTCAATTTCACATAAAGTAGCCACAATCAAATGAACTAGTCAATTTTTTATGGATTTTTCATCAGCCCTTTGGCAATGATGTGTTGGTTCTCTTCGGTAGTGATTTTGGTGTGTGACCCTTTTCGCAGCATGTTTTGTTGTAATGAACTAGTGTTTTCAAATTTCTTCTTGATTGCAGTCATTGTTTCATGTTTCGGGGAAAAACCATATTCCTCATCAAATAAATGTCTTGCTGTAGAGATCTTGCCCTTTGACTAATAAATAAATTTAGTGGCATACACACGTTGCTTTAATGTCAACCAGCATACACCACTGTCCTTGCCTGCCATTTTGAATTATCACACAGTTCAGTGTCACGAGGTGCTTGTACTGACATCAAGTGCATGCTGTTGTACACAGGTGAAGCATTCCAGTGCCCAACTTGTGTTAGGATACTGTTATTCTTGTAAAAATGTATAATCTGCTCTCAAAAATAGCTCCCAGGAAGAAGTTACCAGGTTGACTGGATCCAACTGATAAACCCTGTATTTTAGATTTAGCTAAAAGAATTGCAGTTTAATTAGATGCTATCCTAAAAAGATATAAATGATTGCCATCATAGAAATTTTTTGGTAAATATGCTATAAATTACCAGCTTTTTTACCATTTCTGATGCATCTAGAATGCTAAAAAAAAAAATAAAAAAATTACACAATCCCAACTACAATGACAATGCAATCTGTTTCAGTTTGGGCATGGTGGGATGCACAGATCTTATGCCTGCCATAAACTGGTAAACTTTTTTTTAACCGTTTTTTTTTTCCCCTGCATGTGTCTTAATAATTGCATGTTTTGATGTGTGTGACACTTTTAAAGCTTGTTGGTTGATATATGTTATGTATGTCTCTTTATGCCATTTTTGCAAAAATGAAAGTCATTTTAATAACTCTATACAATGGATTGAGCACATCTCCAAAATTTGTTCATTGAATAGAAAGAAAGAAATTTAATACAAAATATGTTCAGCAGTGAACCCGAAGTGTCAGGAATTCTTTTGTTTTTTTTTTTTCATTCAGGATGAAATGATATATCTGAGAAAATTGATAGGTTGCTGCACTTATTAATTCAGTTTGTATCGATTGAATGATAAGTCATAGCTATTTATTAAATATCAAAGGAAGCATTTTTTAATAACTTTCTGTTTTTGTATATTCTTTTGAGTTTCTATGACTAAAAAACTTGAAAATAAAAATAAATGAAAGAACATGCCTTAATATAGTACACTAAAAGGTTGAAATAAATTTTGTTTCTTTATTCATTGCTTCAAATTCAGTTTAAAAGGTTGTGACATTTTCCAAATCGTAATTCAGTTCAGTGTCTTTGCAACTCATAAATTAATCCATTTAGTTACCTTGCTGCAATCTTATATGTTATATCAAAACTGATGCAATAAGAAAATATGCTACATATTGCTTAATGCCAATATAATTGCAGTAGAGACCTTTTAGCTATTTTAAAATGCATAGCCTTTGTTTTGTTTTTAAAGATATCTGTTTATTTTACTAAAATGTGTTGTTTTTAATTTTAGCACCAGATCAGAATAGTTTAAAGGATTCTATATTTGAGAAGTCTATCAAACCTTCAGATGAGAAGACTTTAGTGAGTTTTTTTTTTGCTTTTTTTTAATCATGCTTTAATTACTAAGGAATTCACCTTAAATATCACTTTCAACCTGCAATCTAGATTGCCTTTTTATTTCATTATTTAAGCTGATTACTTATTATTATTTAATATTTAAAGAGAAACGGTGGTCAAAACAATTAGGTGATATTGTGAAAATAATAGGAATAAACAATCATCATCACCATTTTTCAGCATTTTATTAACAGTGTAGGATAAGCATATGCAAAAAGAATTAAAGTCATTGGATTATGCCCATTGTCACAAGGGAACCACTATTTGATGACAGAAATTGTGGTGAAATTGCATTGGTGTACAGTTAACCATATCACCTCTTCAGTAGAGTGTATGGTCATCTGCGACTGCTAATGCATTTTTACAGTGATGAGGCATCAATAAGACCAGATTGTGCAGCATTTCTTGTGAGATTCTGTGCCATTCATAGGAAAGAGCCATCTCCATCTAAAAACTGTCAATGGGATTCATTTCTGGTGAGCATGCAGGCCAGTCCATCATCTTGATCCCTGTATCTTGGAGCTTTTTCTTCACTATCTGTGCACAGTTGGGGCATGCATTATCATCCATGAAAACAAAAAGTTTTCTCCAACCTCTCCCATATAGGGTATAGCTGCAGGTCGAGAATCTCATCCCGGTACCTTACAGCCATCAGGAATACATTTTGGATTTTGTGTAGGTCATTGAGACTGTCAATACTGACGCCCGTCCATCACTCCATCATCACTGAAAGAGTCCCTTTCATACATAAAAGCCAGATTCTCCTGTGATCATTGTTTCACCAGATCAGGAAACAACAATTTTCGGGCTGTAGGCTGAACCACACCTCATCCAAGAAGAGAACAGAGGATCACTGGTCCCTGTTCCAGTGATGATGCTCTTAAGTCCATGCTCAGTGAACTCTCCAGCATTCTGCAGGATGCAGGTACGCATACCATTGGCCATTGGGAATCCACTACTATAAAGCCGATTTCGTATAGTTTGGCTGCACATCTGTTGTCCTGTAGCTGCAATAAACTGATCCCCTATCTACGGGACATTGGATCGGCAGTTCCTTCATGCTATGATATGCAAGTACCGATCATGTCGTGCTGTTGTGGATGAGGGCCGACCCTGCCCATGTCCTGTCCTCACTGACCCAGTCACATGGAAGCAGTTCCACAGTCAGCTTATGACACTTAAGGATGTTTCAAATGCCTCCACCACTGCCAGCCGTGTCTATCCAGCTTCAAGTCGTCCTATTGCTCTCCAAGCTGTTTGCTTGGACAAATCACATTACAGAGACATTGCCCAGTGGTGTTGCACTCATAACTGCAACTTTTTGCTGAACAATAATCATCCAATGAATCTAATATTTATAGCCATATCACATTGCAGTGTTGTCTCTCTTCGTAATGTTTATGCTCTGTTAATTTGCATACTTCAATGATTTTCATTCTTTTTGTATATGCTTATCTACATTGTTCATTAATAGAATGATGAAAAATGGTGATATTGATAAAGTCCCTTCTTATTATTTTCTTAATATTCCCTAATTGTTTTGACCAGTGTATATGTAGGAAAAAAAAAAGAAAGAAAGAAAGCTGGATTTCAAAGCACTTTTACTAATTAAAAATGATTAATATTGGCTTTTGAGGCTGTTCTGTATGATTTCCCTAATATATTAAAAATATAATTATTTTTAATGTATTTAAGCCCTCATTATAATATTGAATTTTTAATTTACTTAATAATCTCATATTAGTAAGGCATCACTAATACTATTACATAATAATGTTAATTCTATAATAAACAAAAATATTAAATGGAATTTATTTTGCATGTTTTCTAAATAATGAATATATGCATGTGTTACAAAGGCAACTGTATTAGCATTTGATAAGTTTGTATTTCATAGTTATTAAGATGTTTGTATTTCATATTTATCTAATTTCATATTATCCAATAAGTGAGCTAGTATAATGAAACTAAGAAAGTTTTTAAATAGTTAGTAAATAATTATGGTTAGATATTGATTACCTCGCCACTTTCAGCTTATAAATAATGCAAAACAATGTGTTCTTCTAAGAATATTTGTCGCATTAATTTGAAAAATTAATTACAAATTTATATCTATTTAGTATATTATTAATCAGTTTTCTTAGAAATATCTTTAATAACTGTTTATCATGCTTGTGTTATACTAAAATTACTTGTTTTATTTTTGCTTCCAATAGTAATTACCTTGTAAATGATTGAAATTCTAACTTATAGTTTGTCATCTTTCTGTTAAAAGAGATTGTCATCTACATAAAATAATTATGCTTGGTCTTTAGTAGATGTGAATGAATTAATTTGCTTTAATTCCAGTAATCTCAAATGCATTTTATCCTACTATTCTATTCTGCATTTGTAATTTACTTGTTATTTTGTCAACACAGCACTAAAAAATTCCAACTTTAATTCTACTAATTAAGAATAAGTTATGTTAAATAATTTGAGGTTTGTCACTAGCTGAAATGGTTACAAAGGAAACTCACCAATATTTTTAACATAGATCAGTTAAGAGATAGTTAAGTGACTTAGTGTGAACTGAATTGTCTTTTATCTTAAGGTTAAATTGTTGGATGGAAATTCAAATTATTATGAATTCTCCAGTTAATAACTACTTAAAGTTTAAACTTGTTGCTAAATAACAGCAACATTTTCACAGCTTTAAAAAAAATTAAAGCATTTATTAGAAGTGAATCCCTACCAAGTGTGCCATTGATGGGTAAAGTTGTATTGAGATAGAGAACTTACAAACTTTGATCGAAATTATTGCCAGAAATGAATTGAAGATGCCTTGGAAATTAGTTTAATTATATGCAAGGGTAGGTCAAAAAACCCTGATGTAATGATAACTAGAACATTGCTTACTGAAGTTATGTAAAGTCATTAGAATTGAAGGGACATATACAGAATAATAACTGATGTTGGACCTCCAATTGGTAAGGTACTTGTTTACACTATTTTGTATTGTCCATTCTTAATTTTTTTCTATACTAACAGAAGATACACATGAAATAGTGGTACTCTTTCTTGTAAAATATCAACTGAGTTGTTACTACATTCTGTCTTTACAAATTATTGCAAGAGAATTTATTCAATTAACTCATATATCAATTCATAGATTAATCATTCAATTGTGATTCATCTGTACAGTATACTATAATTAAGTATTCTCCAATTTAATTTAGATTTCTTTATGTTTCCCATCAGTTTTTAATGAAAATAAAAGATCTTTGATCTAATTCTCTTCTGTCTCTTTCTGACATTGATGCAATTCATAACATACTTATAAATACATCAATGTCAGAAATAGATAAAAAGAGTAACATATTAATGTCAATATAATCAAAATTTTAAATCTACCAGTTTTGGATTTGTGATTATCCTTTGTATCTTTCTGAAGTGATGATCTATTTGCATTTCTGGTACTAATTCCAATCAATTGTGGTCCTATCAGTTTTCAACTCAGAGGCACCATAACATTGTACCTACACAATGTTAATGGTACCTAATGCAACTAACTGTACCTTTGTAGTTGCTAATCCTGTTTGATTCTTTGTTAGTATCTTATTTTACAAAAAGAATGACCACTTGATTCATAACATTTTCAACATTAATAATGTTCATCATGCTTCCCTTAAAAGAGATACAAAAGATGTTTAGCTAGACCTGATGGCTCCTTTCTGTATTTCTGGTAGACTTCCATAAAAGTCTACTTTTTTTTTTTTTTCTTATTTATCTATCATTCACACCAAGTATCTCTTCTCACTAAACACTACTGAATACCATTCCAGACACCATTGAACTCCTATATGGCACCACTGAAGATATTCACGAGGGTAAGTAGGAATGAGAAAGAAACAGTTCAGTGGAATTCAAGTTTGCAGCTTTGCTTCTAGTGAATGATTATGAACTGAATGAGGAAGTACATGAGATATAACAGTATTTCTAATGTAGGCAGAATTGGCGTTTGGTAAAGACATATATTCATTGATCATCCCTTTGGTCAGTACTATAGAAGTTCATATACCTTCTTTTCAAACGTGCAGTCTCCCTTGTCCCATTGTGTCCGACATCAATGAATCACAGACACATCCCATCCAATATGTTCAGAAAAAAAGAAAAATTATACATAACATCTCTTTAACTTCTGATGAGCTGATGATTGGTTCTTTCTCAGAATCCATGAATTGGTCATGTGAAACAGTTTATCTCTTCTGGTATTAATCTAACGGGGATGAGTTTAATCAACTAAATTGTAAAAATGCATTTAGAAAGAAAACAAACTAAAGCTTCAAGAATCTCTTAATTTTAAATTAATAATATTTTATATTATTTATTTATATTTTTGTATTATTAATATTTTTAAATTTATATTAATATTACTTTATTGTGAGGCTGGACCATTTTATTTTAAATTACTTTGAAAGATTGGTCCTGAAGGAGGAGTGAGACATGATACTATATAGGTCCTTTTTTTGAGGGATTTCCTCACTTTGGGATGAGATATTATTTTGATATTTCGGCCCAGTGCCTCGGGCCTTCTTCGGGAGATGTATAAAAGTCAATCACATCAAGGTGAGCGCACAACTAACAACATTGTTAGTTTCTGGGGTTTACTCATGTTGTTTATTCTGAGCAACTGGTGACCCTTGTGAGAAGGAGAAGGTGTGATAGGGGACAGCGAAAAAAAGGGAAGAGTCCTTGGGGACAATTTCTTAACTGCGTGGGGGAGGGTGCGGGACGGGTGATTCTTCCCTTTTTTTTCGCTGTCCCCTCCTACCCCTTCTCCTTCTCACAGGTGGTCAACAGTTGCTGGGAATAAACATGAGTAAACCCCAGAAACTAACCATGGAAGTTGTTAGTTGTGCGCTCACCTTGATGTGATTGATATTTATACATCTCCCGAAGAAGGCCCGAGGCACCGGGCCGAAATATCTCATCCCAGAGTGAGGAAATCCCTCAAAAAAAGGACTTGTATAGTACTCTGAAAGATTATCTGTAAGGTTGTTTTTGATAAGGTTTAAAAGATGTTTCTGGAAGATTCCATGCTTTTATTATATAATTGTAAAATCATTAAACTATTGTTTGGTTAACAATCAAAGATGAAAATAATGATTCATTATATTCATAAGGTCAGTAGCTAATCATGAAATTATTCCATTGATTTTTTTTCTTTGATCTTATTGATTGTTACTTTTATTCTACTGACAGTCTTATCTTTGCTTGTTTGATTAACACTAACAATAATAGTAACTCTGAAATAACATATTTATTAAACTGATGGTGCTATTACAATGTGGGGATTCCCTTCCTTACTGACATCACTGATAAATAGATTCCCACATCCATCTTGATGTATGACTTAAGATTTAATAATAATAATAATTACATACATATTTTTTTTCAGGGCAAGAATTTGAAACTGAAAGAAAACTAGATGGTTATTAAGTGTCTTGAAATTTTTAAACACATAAAAATTTCTAGACTCAGATTTCTCCCATCTAGGTTTTGTCAATACGCCACTTAGTCATACTTGTTTTGATATTAAAACCAAGTTATTTTGTCAAAACATTTACATTGATATAGCTGTAAATGTTTTTACAAGAGGATTCACTTATATTGTGCTAGAACTATAATTTTGACCACAAAACCTTTTAAATAAAAAACTACCTATTATATATCAATTATTATGGCAATGGAACCCATTCCATAAAATGCATCATGCTAATTGTCTAGGAAGTTGGAATGCTTGACCAAAAAAAGATTTTTATGATGTATGCAAAAGCAAAATAATTTCATTAATTAAAACTAATGCTTCATATTAATAGGAAAAATTGTATTCCAAGAAAAATTTAGAAGCAAAAGCTACAGTTTGCAAGGAAGTAGAAAGCCTCATATAGATTTCTGTCCTTCAGTATTGAAGATCCTTAAATCCTTCAAACAACATTTCAACATTGACCTGTATCAACAATCTAGGAAATACAATCACTCATTCACTTCTGTCTCTTTGCCATCAGATCAACTTCAGGCCATCACAGTTTTTTTACAGAGAATGAAAAGCTCTACAAATGCAACAAGAATGTTCAAGAAGTGTCTTTAAGAGATGGTTGGGACTCTCTAGATCTGCATCATTTTGCCTCCACCTTTTTTTCAAATTAAATCAATTTCTTTGAGAAGCTGCAGCATTCCATTGGGATACTTCCTCCTAGATTAGAACATTA
>JAFIDM010009631.1:38645944-38672203 GCA_023159025.1 Thereuonema tuberculata
TTATTTTATTTTATTTTATTTTATTTTATTTTATTTTATTTTATTTTTGTTTTAGTGAACAAAATATAATTTATTAAAATACTTTTGCATGTGTTTCCATAAAATTTCATTAACGCCTCGTTATGTTTATACTTCGGTTTCAAAATTAAAATTATAAATTAACACGTTAAAAACACTATAATCATGTGACATTTCATCCAAATTTTTGAACTTCCTCAAATGTTCTGAGGAAGTCTGGGGAAGTCCAAAAATTTGAATGAAACGTCACGTGATTATAGTATTTTTAATGTGTTAATTTATAATTTTAATTTTGAAACCGACATATAATTGTAATGAGACGATTATGAAATTTTATGGAAACACATGCAAAAGTATTTTATTTTTTTAAAAGGATCCAAATATAATATGCATGGAAAAAATCAAAACATAATCTATTCTGAAAAGACATAAATGAATGTTAATAGAATAATTCATTTATTATTTTTTAAACATTTCATTGCAAATGCAATTTTAGGCAATATCGTAAAAGTTTTATGCCAGTGCTGAATGCATTCACAGCACCAACACAAATAAATGAGCATATACAGGGTGATCAAAAGCACCTGTATCCCCTGTTTTTCTCGAAAATCACTGGCTACAGGTTTGTTCGCTGGAAAAGTTTCATTACCAAATAGTACCCAAAGAATTGAATGGTTGCATTGTTAATGTAAGGTAGAAACAGGATGTGGGGGGTAATTGGGGTCAGCTTTGAAATTTTCAAATTAGAACATAGGTCATGTGGGATATCATTGAATAGAAACAACTTTTACTAAAACTTTTTTTCTCTAAGGTTCCTTGTTTATTCACAATTAAAGATAACATAAAAGTACAGAAGGTGTGTTATCTGAGATACAGGATGTATCTCCTAAACTGAGAGGTGCTCAAAATGTCCACCACCTTGTGCCAAACAGCACTGGCTTCTTGTTCTTACGGAAGAAGTCTCTTGGAGAACTTTAGCACTGCTGAGAGACCAACAAGCTGCTGTAATTCTGTATTCCATATCATCCCTAGTTGTTGGATGCTCTTGGCAGTTGACATCTTTAACTCGTCCCAACAGAAAGAAGTCTAATAGAGACAAGTCAGGAGAGCAAGATGGCCAGGCTACCGGTCCTCCTCTTCCGATCCAACGTCCATGGAACAACTGGTCAGCAATATGTTGTTCCATGGACATTGGATCGGAGGAGGACTGGTAGCCTGGCCACCTCGAACCAGCAGTGAAAAGTGAGCTTGACAGCCCTCCTGTTGAAGCAACATTGTTGTCCTTGTAGTGATTTGAACATCTTTGAGCAGCTGATACAAAATATTATTAAGGAAGTCCACGTACATGGCACCATTTAATGTCCCATTGAAAAAATACGGTCCTATGACATGGAGTCAAAGAAGGCCACACCATGTGCCGAGGCTCCAGGTATGCTTAGTTTCCACTTGATGCAGCCAATGTGGATTTTTCTGTGACCAGTAGTGAGCATTAGGGATATTCACCTCCCCAGTACTTTTGAATTGCCTCATCATTCCACAGAATGCTGTGCTACCAGGTACAGAAATTCACTCAAGTCATGTACCCCAAGTTCTTGGAAATGGTATAGATGGAAGCCATTATCATGAAGGATGGTCCACACCTTATTCTGGGGAACCCTGTGTCACGGTTAATCCTTTGTATGAAGTCTTGAGGATTCACCAACATCACAGCCACAGCGTCTCCATAACAGGTCGCCTACAGCAAATACCCTATTGTGTGTCGGCTGGACCACATCAGTTGTATGAACACAGTTTGCCAGACATTGGAAGCATTGTCCGAGTGATGGACACACTTTGCAGTTCCGACAGCATTTTCAAAGTATCATCATCATGTCGACCGCTTTTTTGTTTGTAAAAGGCATGATCAGTACTGAACAGCAAAACAAACCAAAGCAATTGGAGACTGTCAAACAGTTGCAGCCAACAATTACAATCAAGATTACCGGCACATGTTCCAGTTCAAGACATGTTGTGTTTCCTTTCTACATTTACTCTTTGTTGCATGTTTTGAACACTGATTTGACAGTTGCCAATTTCATTGTTGTCAACATCTGCAATTGTTCCGATGAATACTGTGATGACAAGCTCCATCATTTTACTTCTTCCTGATTTGTGAATAAATTTACAGCCAAGCACCCCCCCCCCCCCCCCCGCCTGTAGGTGATTGGCTTCTCTGCCACCCACACTCATTACAATCAATGGCTCAAACGTCATATCTAGACGTATATAACCTTGAACGAACTAATAATTGAAACAAGTTGTAATGATAAAAAATGTTCTATTGATGGAGATCTTTCCTTACATGTGTGTGTGTATATATATATATATCTTATCGCTATACAGGGGTGGGGCAGATCTGCCCATTCTCCTTTAACTTCTTTCACTTATTTATACTTTACTTGGTTATAAATTAATAGCACATTTTGCGCTTGTTATATTGCTAAAGTAAATTAATATATATATATTTTTTCATTCTTTAGGTCTATTGGTCACCTCATTAACAGATGGTTTATTAATAGTAAGGATACCAAATGATTTGAAGAAAGATAAGGTTAGTAAACTTCTTTTTGACCAAGCATAATATATTACATGAAAAATAAAACATAAATTTTTCAAAAACAATATAATTAGGACCCTAATTCTTTAAGAAAATTGTCTATTGATATAATTTAAGTTCTTTATTTTACTGTATAAAAATGTCAGTGCTAATTAAAGAAATAGATTGTATATATCTAAGCATCCATTTAGTCGAATGATCAAAGACTGTATCTAACTATTTATGACTCAAACCTAGAATTACTGTCTTTAACAGCTTCAAAAAAACAAAAAACAAAAAAAAAAAACAAACAGCAATTAAATAAAGTTGTAAATATTTTTTCCAGTTATCCTTTGAGTGTCTATTTACTCTGAATTTGTTTTATTTACTGTAAATACTTATTGCTATTAAATCTATAAGCAGTCATCTACTTTTTATCTTCATTATATCAAGTATTATTAAAATTTATTCGTCCATCAGTGTGTGTCATTTTGCAACAAAACTGAGAAACTAGCTAAAGATTCTTAAAAAATAAGAATTAAGTTCTTCTTAATGTTATTCATATAAGTGCTTTTAATTCTTCAACAAAAAAATCGATTGTTTCAAATAAATATAAAAAGAGTTTTTATCATAAGTCTAACAATTCAGTATTTCAAGAAGCATTATACACTGATGGAAATGGAAATTCCAACATCAAGACGGAATTATACTAGGTGAATAAAAATAACACAGAAAATTTGTCTACATGAGTTGTGACATTGAAGTTGTATTCAATGTAATAACTCACAAAATGCATATGTGGAGCTGTTCATAAGCTTTACCGTCACTGTGAAATGCTGTGGTAACAGTGCTACTACTATACAGAATACCACCAAGGTGACAACGAACTGCATATCGGCAGTTAACCCACTTTGAACGAGGTTATGTGATAGGCCTTTGAGAGGGTGGATTTCATTTCATGAGATTGCGGCAAGAAAGGGTCAAGGTGTCTCCACCGTGAACAACTATTGGCAGCAATGGTCATGGGAAGGCACTGCTACCAAAAGACCAGGGTCTGGGCCCTCCCATTCCACTGGAGAGAGCATTTGCAGGATTGGCCATTGGCGGATCCCAGGGCGAATGCAGTGGAAATTTGAACCACAGTGAGACCCGGCTTCATCAGAAAAACTGCTCTGAATTGTCTACTTAAGATTGGCCTCCGCTCTAGACATCCAGTGGCATGTTTGCTGCTCACTCCTACCCACTGTTCAATTCAGCTTTAGTGTTGTCACCAAGAGCCCATTGGAGGGCAGAATGGAACTCTGTGATATTCACAGATGAGAGCCATTTCTGCCTCACTACCAGTGATGGACATACAGAGGTCAGGAGGAGGTTTGGTAATCGTTTGTTGGCAAGCTGCATCTGACGTTGAAATATCGGCCCAATCCCAGACATTATGGTATGGGGAAGGATTTCGTATGCTTAACAGGACCCCCCCCCTTGTAGTTATCCCTAACACCATGATGGCGAACGTTTACATTAGAATGGTGATCAAACCTGTTGTTTTGCCATTCATGAATGGTATTGAAAGGTGAGGGTGCTGTTTCAATTGGGTAACATTCTTCCTCATACCTCGGCTGCAACCTTACATGTTCTTCGAGATGTTAATGTGTTACCATGCCCGGCAAGATCAGCAGATCTTTGACCATTAGAAGACGTGTAGGACATGATTGGACGATGGCGTCAAGCTCATCCACAATCCGCAATGACCATTACAGACCTGACTGTGACTACATTGAGTACTGAGGAGAATGACATTCAACTTTCATGTGGTGCTGCACGCAAATCATTTGAGTTGTGACATTAAACAGGTAACAATGTTCTGGTAACTCATGTAGACAAATATTCTGTGTAATTTCATTCACCTAGCATAACTTTGTCTTGGTGTTGGGATTTCCATTTCCGTCAGTGTATGTGGACTTAGCACATGTCCATTTAATACTCTACATCTGCTGAGTTTCATTACTCACAAGATTATTATCATCATCCTTACATCTTGGGTATATCTAAAGGATGAAAGTTGATGAGAACAGACCTTGAAGGTCCAAATAGTGCACAGAAGGTTTTTATTCTATAACCAGCAGGACTACTTTAAAGTCGAATGATCAGCCTGCGTTAATCATGGGAAAGAAAGAAACTCCTACAGAGAGTTCAGTGAACTCTAGGACCAATCTGGAGAAGAATGAACCATAGCAAAAGTACCAACCTTCAGTTGAGATTGAACCTAACTTCTTCAGCCTGCAATCAAGTTTGTTACCACTTGAGCCCAACATGGGTGCAGATAACAGCTCTTATTTTACAATTCTTCCTCTGTTCCAGAGTCAGTCTAACAATTCTTTGTTTTCCTGCAATTTACATACTACTATTATTGCTATATTGTGCTTCTTCAATCACTTGTACTTTGTTGCCATTGAGAGGCTAACCATTACATTTGGTTTGAGCTTCGTAACATCTCTGTTTACCAGTTAGCCTTTGATCCCATCTGGCATGATAAATTCTTATTTTCTTTTGGCATTCTTTTTGTGACACAGGATTTCTTGTTGCTACTCCTGCATGATACTCTCATGATTTCTCTTGCTTTTACGAGTTCTTTGCTTTTGTCTGTTTTCCTGTAATCACTTCTTATAATAATATTTGCATGGCATTTCAGATCTTTCCATCATTGTTTGCATTCATAAATGTGAATAGATTACTTCCAAAACATGTTTATTTTTATTAGTAAAATTAATGTTTCAAAAAGGAATCTATTACATCTAATGCCATCCCTCTCATCTCACCTATAATAATAATAATAAAGTCTTTTTAAATTATATTAAATTAGTTTCGATGACAAGATCTCTGTGAGTTAGTGATTTAATTTTAGAAGTGATTATTCAGCCTAAAGTATTTTTGTTTTTCAAATTATTTGCAATCATACAAAACAAAATGACCCTCATAAACTAAAGATAAAGAAAATAAGCACACCATTAAAATGAGAAATGAAATCTTTCGGCAGCTTAGTCTTTCAGCCTTTGCACATTGGGTCGCCCTCACTGATGAAACCTAACAAACATGAAAAACAGCTGTCCCAGGTTCTCAGCCTGGCTCAAAGGCATCCTCATTTTACAAATTATTTGGAGTAATTTGATTTTCATGTATAGAAATGATTCCTCTTTGAAACACTGATTTTTACTAATTAAAATTTTATTATGTTACGATTGGAAATTGTTGTAAGTATATTCTAAGTTTCTAGATGTTGTTGTATAAGTTACATAAAGTTACATGTATAAATATAAGTTTGTATAGCTCATAAAACAAAATTAAAAAAAAACAACAACTTAGAATTGACATACAATTGCTTGCAATAAACTGGTAACAAATATCTGTAAGTTATAGCATGTAATGATTTTAATTTTTGATTATAATTTAATTTTATTAATATAACTTTTCACCTCCAGGCAGTAAAGTTTTACAAAAAAGAAACTGAATGAACCAACTCAAATTTATTAAAACAGATGAATTACAATTTACTATCTAACTAAGATTAATAATTTCTTTTAACCAAATGTACATATTTGATTCATATTTAAACTGCTATAAAAATGTTATTTTACTTTTCTGAAATTTAAATTTTATGCTGCTCTTTAGGATGGTCTTTTCTCGAAAAATCCAAAGGTAAGATGAACAAAATACTTTGAGATCATCTATCTGAGCACTTTGTGATCTTCTTCTTCCTTAAGCACTAAATTCTTATAAAACAACTTCTATTTACTGTACACAAACTTTATATTTTAAATGCAATGACTTATTATCATTGCATCATATGTCCAGAATATATATTTAAAGAGGTAATTATTAATTGTGTTTAGTAATTAATAATTAGCACCCTAATGAAAATTTGATACAAAACCTTATATAGAAACCTTTGGCCATCCTGGAGGAGAATAAGTAGGCCTATATTTAAAGACTGTCTTTCATATGAAGACGACTCCTCTTCCTATTATTTTTTTTGTCAGTGGACTGAGTGAAATTATAGCATTTCAAATAATTATTTCCTGTCATGCTTTTTTACTGTGAAAGAAATGAAATGTCTCTCTCTATTTAAGATGTTAATTACAACATTATTAAAGCATTATCAGAAGATCATTGCAAAAATTATGAATCGTACTTTGATGACGTATTCAGAAATTGCATTGTCCCAATTCCAAGGAGAATTTGAGTTGCAGTGAGAGATTCTGATATGGATGTATTGATATTTACATTATATCATTTTTTAAATGTATTCTTAGTAAGTATTTTGTAAGTAATTCATACATTGGATTTCAAAGCACCATTCTATACTATGAAGCGGACAGTATAGAAACTTGCATATGTGAAATTTACTTCTAAGCAGAAAAAAAGGCCAAATTTCTATCACAAGCATCCATCTGATGGATGAAGGTTTACTGTTTTATTCATGATTTTTGTGTTGAAGTTATTGATATCTACACTATCCACTTATCAAATTGGAGATTAATATCATAGGTAAAATGCCGTGGTATAGTGATTATGCGTATAATAGTCAGAGCCAGAGCTTCTGTAGGCATCTGAAGACCATAGGCTATGTTAAGATGCTTTGACAGTAACCAATCAAGATTTTGATGAGATTGGTTTAAAAATAACTTTGACATTCTGACAGTCATCTTTGGTATTACAGTTCTTTGACTGAAATCCTGCTTCTAACTTTTCTATAGAGTAGATTTACTTATCTACCCACATCAATGTCTAGAATCCTAGGAAAACATCCCATGGGCGTGACGTCACAACTGACGTGTTCCAATGCTGCCCTGTGATTGGCTAATTTCCAAACAACTCACAAAGTTGTTCCCACACCACCAACTCAAGTTGGCAACTAAAGTTGGTGGAAAGTCGCTACCAAGTATACTCAAAAAGTGCTCTAACAACTAGTTGTCCATACAACTCGGCAAAAAGTTGTCTCGTGTGCAACCTGCTTAAGTGGCTCTTCTTCTTCTTCTTCTTCGTTAAAAAAAAAAATAATAATAATTTGCATGAGATCCATTTAAAATTTTATCCTTTACCATGTAGTACTTCTTTAATTTTGGAGACAGTATAGTAAACTGTATATAGTATAATGCATGTCTTTCACTTATTTCGTTATTATTTATTAGAATATTGTCATTTATTTGAGCTTTTGTTTTAGTTTATAATTTACTATTTTCATTTTCTTAAATATACTGGTTTCAGTTAGAATTGAAACTTTTGGGGAATGCATGCATATGATTGTGGAGACATTTAGAGTGTGATTTAAAGTTTTACCCAAATTCAAAAGCATATAGAGGGCTCCAAATAGAACAGCCTTCGAAAAAAAACCTCTTTCTGCCAAAGCCAACCTGCAAAATTGTGTAACTTACTGCTCATTCAACTGCGATGACAAGATTTTTTTATTTAATCATACAATTCCTAGCAAACATACATTTCTTGCATAATGCAATAGCATATTGATTAGTTATTGCTATGTTGTGACTGAAATCTATCTTCAAACCAGTACATCTGTTTGTGTTTGCTGCAGTTTTCAATAATGTCTAGTAAGTAAGATCATAGCATTAATACATGATTATTTCAGTATTATGTAATCATTATTGAGACCACGACATGCTATAATCAGTGCCTAACATTTGGTTAGGGTTTCTTTTCAAATGCTGATCTTAGGATCCTCTCTATATGTTGTCAGTTTCTGCCCTCTTTATTCAGTTTGGGTTCTTTAAAAAATTCTTTAAAAGTTCCTTAAGGATAAATATTTCTATTATATATTTTATCTTTCAGGAACACTTTTTAGAAAAATTTCAGGCAATTCAAAATTATTTACTTTGCTCGATATCTGCAGATGCACCATCTTTATAAATATTTTCTTTTTGTTAACTTATTTATTGGATTAACATCTAAAACAGCAGTCTACAGAAAGTTTGGGCTAGAAAGAAAATTCATATTAGGCCAAAAGTGAAATCGATTTTGGGCCATTTTTAATATATTTTTTAATTATTATCTAGTCTGTTTGTAATCTAGATCTCTAAATTCTGTTTCCGTGAATTAAAAAAACATCTTTATAACAAGCTTTAACTATTTGTAAAAAGATTTTTCTCTCTTTCTTTTTTTTATTCTAGGGAGATTTAATTCTTAGTTGTGAGTTTGTAATTGAAACAGTCATTAAAATAGTAATGACTTGCAAAAACAAGAATCTTGTTAAAGTGGAGGAGTCTAGATGGTAAGTTTTTGGAAAATATTTGTAAATTAAAATATAAGGTAAAAAGTGTCTGGTTTAACATAAATGTTAAATTTTAATTAGCAAAATTAGAATTTTTCTTTTCTTTCTTAGTAGTGATAGAGTAGGTATTAATGAACAGAATTACAGAATTTCCATCTGATAAGAAATCTTCCAAAAATGTGAGCTGCAGAACTGAGTGGATAATTGCTATTGAAAGAACTGGCAAAGATATGATTGCATGTAATAAATAAAAATAAAAAAGAGAATCCAATGCTAGAGGTCACAGAGTTAAATCATCTGCTAGATATCTGCTAGATATCATATCATATCTCGAAGTTTTCCAGATGAGGTGCCTGAGACGAATAATGAGAGTGTCAGTAAAAGATCGAATCAGAAACGAATCCATTCGAGACAGTTGTGATCATCAGGCAACCATTCAAGTACAAATCCAGAAGAAAAGGTTACAGTGGTTTGGACACGTTTGTCGTATGAACAATGCTCGACTTCCTAACAAAGCTCTATGGAAAGAACGACCAACCAATTGGAAAACCCAGAGAAGTGCCCAAAAGAAAACTTGGATTGGAATCATCAAGGAAGACTTGAAGAGCCTTCACATATCACTAGACGAAGCCAAAGTACTTGCTGCAAACCGCCATGATTGGAGGAAGATCATTCGCAAAGTTCAATGTTCAAAGGCACCCACAGCAGCATACTGGTTGAGAGGAAAACCCCCACCACCCGCCAGCTAGGGACAATGATGATGATGAGATATCATAGCATTAAAGGTAAATCATAGAATACAATGTTTTCAGGCAGAAAGTCGTAAAAAACTAAAAGAGAATTGTTTCAGTTAGCATGTGTAAGTCATTGATAAATCAGTGCTTTCACCAGCACATATTTCTGCAGTGAACAAATATGAAGAACCAATTTTCACTATGGCTGTCCACTGCTAAGCATCAGTGATGAATTAGATCAAGTTTGCCCTTTGTATTCCCCGATATATAGAAGACAAGTCTGATTAAGTCCCCACATCCCTGGCTTCACTTTGTTCAGTTTAGACATAGCATTGCAGTGTGATTAAGAAATTTGTGTCTATGAGATTTGCTTCTTACATGGTATTGTTTAAATGGCTATTTCAGTGACTTACCTATTAACTGACACAACTCTTTGCAAATAATTTCTTTTTGCCTTTAGCCAAACGTAAATATTAGATCTGTAATTTTCCTTATGGGTATCTACAAGTTAGTGCAATTCTGCAATCTGTATCATTGGGCAGCTAATTTTTTGCTTATATTCATATCTTAGCCAACTCCTTCAATTGCAGTTTTCCCTTTTAACTGCTTATTCACCTCATAAAGACTACACTGAGATAAAGCACTGTAATTGAATATTCAGTGGACAGGGAGAAGTTGCACAAAATATTTTAAAAGGGGGAAAAAAATAATTCTATGGCTCTTCATTTCTTTTCCTTATATACAATATTTCGTTCAAATAATTTCTGAACTTCTTCAAGCTGTCTCCGAAAACATAAAACCGATAATACATAATTTTGAACTTTATAACAATACAAAACAAAACAGGTATTTGACATAAGACATAAACAATTTATGTGAATTTAGCCTTATTACATGACACTCTTTTAAATCACTCCAATGAATAATTGTTTACTTGTAATCCTTTTGCCTTATTAATACAGTCGAAACTGTTAATAATAAGCGTTTCTATAATTAATCTGATCTCTTTGTCTTCCCATGATCTTTCAGTTCAAGAATGTACCTTTTATTATACCAAATTATAAAGCTGATAAGATAATAAAAACACAGGATGGAATATTGTGAATAATCAATTGGATGAGTGCAAGAAACAGCTTCTTAATTTCAAAGTAAGGAATTGATGATAAAGAAAATAATGAAACGAAGTTTTCCAGAAACAGTATATATGACCTTATGACTATTACTAATAGAAGTTATCTACAAAGGTCATGGAAAGACAAAGAGATCAGACTATTTACTCTGATTTGATGTAGCAGACCCCAGGCACTTCGACGGACGAGGCATCGGGCAAGCCGTTTAAAGCCAGTCGGGGCTGGTTCGAGAATTTTAAAAATAGGAAAGGCATTCACTCTGTTGTCAGGCATGGTGAGGCAGCAAGCGTGGATATGAAGGCAGCTGAGGATTACCTCAAAACTTTTGCCAAAATTATAGCAGCCGAAGGATACATCTCCCAGCAAGTCTTCAACTGTGAGACAGGACTCTTCTGGAAGATGATGCCAAGGAGGACTTATAGAGCAGCACAGGACAAGAGGATGGCAGGCCACAAACCCATGAAGGATAGGCTAACGCTCGCACTGTGCGCCAATGCGAGTGGCGACTTCAAGATTAAGCCACAGCTCATTTATCATTCAGAAAACCCAAGAGCCTTTAGGTCTCACAAGATTCTGAAAGAAAAACTGCAGGTTATGTGGACTAAACCTGAGGGCGTGGTCTCCAGGCAGTTCTTTGTGGAGTGGGTGAATTTGGTCTTTGCTCCTGACGTTATATCCGGGAAAATAACCTACCCCTGCAAGCCCTTCTCGTCCTGGACAATGCACCTGCTCACCCACGAAGATGACATCCTTGAAGAGTTCAAGTTTATAAAGGTTCTCTACCTTTCACCCAACACCACCCCTATCCTGCAGCCCATGGACCAGCAGGTGAATTCTAATTTCAAGAAGCTCTTCCCCAAGCACCTGTTCCGTCGCTGCTTTGAGGTGACTGAGAACACAAACCTCACCCTTCGAGAGTTCTGGAAGGACCACTACAACATCGTGATACGCCTCAGAATTATCGATATGGCCTGGCAGGGTGTTACAAACAGAACCTTGACCTCTGCGTGGAAGAAGCTGTGGCCTGAGGTTGTGTCTGAAACAGACTTTGAAAGACTCGAACTTAAAACAGCAGTGGTGGAGGAGATTGTATCCCTCAGCAATCCCATGGGCCTGGGCATGGATGAAGGTGACATCAACCAGCTCATCGAGGAGCACTCTGAGGAACTGACAACGGAGGAGCTACAAAGGTTTTGCAGGAAATAGGTGACACGGAGGAGGGTATCTCTACAAATAAGATAAAGGAAATGTTTGGAATGTGGGTGAAACTTTCAGGCTTTATTCAAAAGAAACACCTAGAAAAAGTTGCAACTGGGCGTGTGACAGTGCTATTTAATGACACTTGCCTAACTCATTTCAGAAGCATTCTGAAAGGTGGATGAAAGAGACCTCATTGGACTGGTTTTTATCAAAAATCCTGCAGATGAAAGTGAGGAAAGCATGGCAAAAAGGGCAAAAATCAGCGAATAAGATTCAGTTCAGCCTTTCTCTACCTCCGTCAATATCTTCAAGTCGTCGATCTCCAAGATAAATGCTGTACATTATACTTAATAAAACCAGTTTATTGCAGTACATTCTGTTGTATTGTGTTTTTATACAATATTCATTATTTATAAGTGCATTTTTCTTTTTTAAAAACGTGTAACTAAAAATTGCGGTGTTTTGGGGGGTTACGAACAGATTAATAGTATTTCAATTTATTTCAATGCGGAAAATTGATTTGACATACAAGTAATTTGAGTTACGAGCTCCGTCACGGATCGAATTAAACTCATAAGTCAAGGTACCACTGAATTTGGCTAGACCTGTTCATATGTTATTGGAATTATCGTAGGAAGACAGAGAGAGAGACAAGAATTGCCAAGAAATTAAATATGGATGATGGACAAGTTATTGGTAAACAAGCAAACGGGAATCAATGGCATCTCCATTAAGAAGAATCAAGGTCTGGAGAAGGAACACAAGAAATGATATATAAATTTATCTAGTCAAGAAATCATGCCCTTCTGTCATATCCATGTTGGGAGAGTATCATCTGAGTGCAGAGTAAATGAAGTTTGACATGGATGAATAACTGAATTGGAATGGCAAAGATATCGTTCTATAGAGAAAAATGGCTAAAGCAAGGATAACTGATGGACCAGTTGGTTCTGTAGATCATCAAGGAGGAAGTAATGAGTCATGACAGTATGTTAAAGGTGGGAGGTAAAATATGGTAATATATTTATATCCTGAAATAAATCCCAATTAATGATAATAAGGGATTGTTACTATAATCTAAGCATCAAGATTTAGGCATGCAAAAGCTGTCCGCGCATTGGGTGCTACGTTTGCCCACTTTGGACCAGAAACATCTTCGCATGAACATTTCCAATGCTCTGTTGGCGTAGTTTAGACGCAATTAATCAGAGTTTTGGTGCCGGATAATTACTGTAGATGAAACTTGGATACATCATTACACTCCAGAATCAAAAATACAGTCAAAACAGTGGACTGCCAAGGGGGAATTGGCTCCAAAAACGGCAATGGCTGTTCCTTCGGCTGGGAAAGTGATGGCGACTGTTTTCTGGGACAGTCATGGAGTTGTCTTAATCGATTATCTTCAAAAAGGGACAACCATTACAGGAGCATACTACGCATCATTACTTGACAAGCTGAAGGCAGAAATTTTGGAAAAAAAGGCCACATTTGCAGGAAAAATAAAAGCTTGTTCCACCAAGACAATGCACCGTCTTACACCTTAGCGGTTGCCATGGCGAAAATCCACGAACTACAGTTTGAACTGCTTGATCACCCTCCTTACTCATCAGATCTAGCCTCAAGCGACTTTATTTTGTTCCCTAAGCTAAAAATTGCGCTCGGAGGACAGAGATTTTCGTCTAATGAGGCGGCCATCACCTTCGTAAACAACTATTTTGCAGAGAAAGACGCCGAGTACTATTTGGACGGGTTGAAGAGATGGGAGCATCGCTGGAGAAGTGTATAGACTTACAAGGAGACTATGTCAAGAAATAAAACTAAATTTGCAGAAAAAATGTCTTGTATCTTTGTTAGGTGGGAAACTTTCAGACCACCCTCGTATAGAAGGTTCTAGGTTATGAAGAGAAACACCTGCAGACAGACTGTCAGGATCTATGATAAAGTGGTTATGATTTTACTAAAAATGAAAAATAATTGAAAAAGAAAGATTCATTACCACCATTTTCGTATTGTTTAGAAACTTAAAAAAAAATACTGACTTTACTCTCTAAAAATAGTCTTCATAAGATATGCTTATATCTGTAATTTTTTGTACAAAACATATTTGTGTTCTAATTGTTGTTGGCTTATGTCTGCAAATGCTATTGTGACCTTAGATTATTTGTAAATATATATTTTTTTGACTATTATATTACTTAGGAAATGGATTAATCCAGAATAATAAATAGCTATAATTATTTATCTTTTGTTTAGCATACCTCATTATTTATCTAGTGGTAAACATGGGACAATTGAAATTAGCAATGGTCAAGTTCCAATGATAAGCAGAGGCAAAAATGGACACCTCATTGTGGTAAGACTGCCTTATATATCCTTTTTTCTAAGAATTTTATTCTATAAAGAGAAAATATTTGAAATTGATATACTGTATATACTGACAACTAACAAAGAATGATATGAATACAACGAGTGATTTTTGTTAAGAATTTAAAAAGATTTCAAAATTATCAGCAGTACTTAGTCATTAAATTGAAGAACAAATTAATAAATGATTATATGGTGTTACAATGTGTACTCCTTTGTTATCTGTCATCCTTTAATTGGTTTCTATCTTACCCAACAATGAATGTGTTTTTCTTCTCTGTATAGGTGGTGACAAATCCATGACAGAGGACTTGGCTCTGTTTTGCTGCATAACAAATCAAATAATGAATAGCTTTGTTGAAAGCTAGACCAGTTTGTTCTTATTATAAAATATTTTTCTGTTTTATTTATAAGATTTTGTTAGAAAATTTATTTAAAATCAAGGTTGATTTTAAGTATTATATTATTTTTGAAATATTAAAAAAAAGCTGATTTTTTTTTTAATAAAATTTATTGAAAATTGTTTTAATATATATTCATGCTACACTTACATGCTTTCCAAATTTGTCAATGTAAATGCTGATCATCTTTTTAAAATGTTTAGAACTGACTTTTTAGTTTTGGAATGACGATTTTTTTTTTTTTTTTTTTTAATATTTTGTTAAAATTATGAAAGTTTGTAAATTCTATTGTTTCTCTCTCTTTTCAAATGCTTGTTATTATTTAAAAACGATATAATCTGAATCTGTAGACCACTGTCAGTACACTCAGCATTCTTTGAAAACATCTTTACAACAGATTTCAAGCTGCTGATTCAACCATTTCTTTGAATTTATTTAAAAGGAGAAAATGCGTGCTATTTCAAAAAAGAGAATAGTGCATTTTAAAAGCATTTGCTCTCCTCATATTATTTATCATCACTTTCATTACGTCCATTACATAAGTACAGAAGTGTAATTTTAAAGCTCATTCCCTTTGCTTACTCTACTGCTGTTTGAATACTAAAACTTTTCACATCTGTATTAGTATTTTAAACAAGGTGTTACAGACAGTAGGTTGTATTTACTTTAGAGTTTTAATGGCTTCGAAAATGATTATAAAGTGTAACCATTTTTTTTTCCAGTAATGCACACTTCATTACAAAACATTGAAATAAATGTTTTACCTTGCGTAAATTTAACCTCAAATTATTATGAAAAAAAGTTTGTTATGGACATCATCATTTTTAAGTATTACAGATTATTTTTACTTTTTTTTTTTTTAAGTTGGAGAAGTTTTTAGTTATATAATTAAGAATTTTATTAAATTAACATGCACAACAACTTTAAAAAAAATGATGTCTTAGTCATTTCCATTCTGTTCTTTATTATAGTTGTATCCTTCTTTTTTATCACCATGATTTACATTACTTCTTAAATATAATTAAACACATGAGTTATTTTTTTTTGTTGAAAACTTAAGTTAGGATGAGAAGGTTGAAGCAGGAAAACTGAGAATTTAGTTTATGTAACTTCATAGTTCCGTAGCTAAACAACACACAGAACAGAAAGAAATAAAAAGTATATTGAAAGCACTGTTTATTAGAATGCCATATATTGCTTAATTTGTGACATTTGAGAAAGGGATTATATGTAATTAGTTATCCTTCACTATAAGTTAATTAATTTATTCACAACGCAATTAGTTGAACTTAGATAATGTTTTATTGGGGTTTTTACTGCAGATAATCTAATCTTTATTAAACTCTTAGAAAGTATATTTGTTATTTTGTAATATTTATAATGTAATTACAGTTTGTTGTAAATAGAAAACGGTGTTTGTTTGCTATTTCATAATTTTTATTGATAAATCCAATAGAAATAATTCCTATAAAAATAAATCCTTGAAATTGATTTGGCCTCAGAGTTTTATCTATTAAATGCTAAATAGAGAAACAGTTAGTAGTTGTTTATGTTTAGCAAAAATTAGTAATTTTACTATGGATCTTAATCACAAATATTCCTAATTATCATAAAAGTAGAATGACCTGGAGAGAGATTCCTATTTTATCTTAAATTTAATTAATAACAATTAAAGACAGAAAGAAAAAAAATCTTAATATTTTTAATTGATACTTCTTGATTGTTCAAGTCTGCTAAAGACTGGCGATTTGATAAAAGAGATTACGAAAACCAGATTTTCTTGAATACCTCCATGTCTTTGAAAAAGCTATGTATTTTAAAGAGGTCAACAACTATAATATTATTTTTATTAAACATTAGTTGGTACAATGTTTAAAAGTACTTCATGTAAATTCTGCATTTCTTAGTATTTCAAACTGCCAGTATATTTAGTTTCACTGACCCAGTATTGTTCTAGAAAATGGCAGAACAAAAAGTGAATTAATTTTGGTATTTCATCACTATCTGATCAGTTTTACTAATTCTTTCTTCTCTTTTAGTATCTTGACACAGTTTGTTTGTTTTTGTTTACAACCATCATTATGGTTTTCAATTTCGCTGATTTTTCTTATCTTTAATGTTTCACTAATTTTTAAAACATTCTTAAATTCATACTTCGTGAAAATCATATTCCAAATTTTAAACCCTTTAAAACTGTACTTAAATGGAAGTATGATGCATTTTAGGAAATTAATTAAATAGAAGAGTTTATATGAGGTAAAGAATATTCAGTAGAATGTATTACATTATACAATGGGAGTTTTCAAAGATTTAATCCTGAAAAATGATAACTACATATATTTTGCACTCATTTTGAAATACATATTCAACAGATCTACACTAGACAACTACAAGTTTGCTTGTAGTGTGAGAAAAGCAAGTTTACAGAAGCAAGTAATGCAATAGAGAGAGTAAAGCTAATATTTCTGAGATACTTAAAAGAGTACAGATGATGATAAATGGAAAAGTTCTGTTAATTTCATTACAAATAATTAGCACACTCTAATTCTCGGTATTCAAGAAAATTTGGTAGTTTGATTTTTTTTTTTGTCAAAAATCTTTTTTAATCAAGCTGGTAATAATTAAAAGGAAGAATTGCTTAATTTTCTTTTTTTAATTCTTTTACATAAATGTCAGTGGCATCTCTAATTCTTTAATCTAATATATATAGTTAGAAATCTCTCAAAAATGAGTTGCAACGTTTGCTTTGAATTAATAATATGGATATGTTAGTGCACCACTTTCTAAGCATAATTTTAAAAACTTTACATTGTTTTTATAATAGAAATATTTCTGTTATGTAGGCATAATTTTGCATAAGATAGAAATAATTTGATAGCTAATATTTTTTATTCCAAAATTTATTTCTTACTTCAATAAGCATGATAAAAATTATAATTTAATAATTACATATTTTTCACCAGTTACCTGTTGCATTGCATGAGATTGACTTTAATAACTGTTAAAATAATTAAAAGTGAATATCGGTTTCTCTTTTGTGACTTCCATTAGTAGACTGATTAGTTTAATTGTTGTTTTATGTTTAGATATCATAAATTAAAGCTAATGCAATATGAAGGATATATTTTATAAATTTTTTTGGAGATATGTATTTTATTATCTATTTTATCTTCATTCACATTAACAGAAAGGTAAACTATTGTACATAAGCATCTTTTAAGTTTATCAATGCATTTATAAATTTATAAAATGCAATCTAAGTGTGCCTTATTTTAAAAGAAAAACAAATGTTTAATATGAATAGTTGGTGTTACATTATTTTGAATATTTTATAACTGTTGTACACGAAACATCTAGTTATGTATAAAGTAATACAAGTGAAAATTGACTGAAATGTCACAGTAGTTACTGCTTTCCCACATTCTAACTGAAAATTGTTTTTCAGTTTTGTTTTGTAATTGCCACAAAGGACAATGATGCAAATAATGTGAATATTTGTGTAAAATACACGAAAGAGAACTATATAAGGCTTCCGAAACTGTATTCCCAATACAAGAGCGCTTCATATCCACATTTTCCAATTTTTACAGTCCAAGTAATCACATTGAAGCTTCTAATACAAATAATTCTTGCAGTTTCTTGTTAAAGACTGTTTAAACAATATCCCTGTGTTAACAGGAGCCATTCTAATATTTTTAATAAATTACTTTTTAACATCATTTACATAAATGATAACTAAAAATGTGATTTTTTTTTTATTTATTTTTTTTGTATCAACAATTTTGAAAGCTAGATTATCATATATTTTTTTTAACATTAATAGATTTGGATTTTATATAAACCATAAATAAAAATCCTTACTGGGTAAATATAGGATAATAATATTTTTGCCTCCTAAAGCTTAGAAGTAATTTGTTTTCAGTTTCAAATGTTGATAATGAAAGGGGTGTTCCAATTACAATATTGTTCTCAAGACAGGTGAAGTGCCTGAACTCCAACGTATTCAGAATCTTAAATTTATTTCTTTGAATACCTGAAATTTAACAATAACTTTTGTGACTATTTAGGTAACTTGATCTATATAATTTTATAATTGATCAAACATTTTTATTTTAATAAATGTATGTAATGTCATGCATTTTTAATTAGTTGTAACTCCTGTTGTAACTCCATTCCTTATTTTCACAGTGTTATCAATACAACAGCAAACAATTTATTTAGAACAGCAATTTGAAACATGCATACCGTATGTGCTCCAATAGAGGCCTCCGGCGTTTATTTGCAAAATTAGGCTCGGCTCCCGGCGCTTAATAGAGACCGGCTGCTATTAGAGGTCGGCCATTATTAACAAAACCTTCAGCACGCAATATTTTTACACATAAATATTGGCTAATATTACAAACAGCTACTTTATTTGAATTTCACATGCTACATAAGACTGTTAAAGATAAATGGCAATGACTTTCTGTAACTTTCGCTGCTATTCGTCGTCCGAATCCGCAATGACGGGCGGTCGCCTCACCGGAAGTTTCTTTCGCGTATTCCACCGCGCGAATCTTAAAGGCAATGTACCGTAAGGTATTATGCAGGACTATAAAGATACGAACGCTTACACTAGTACCGATAGAGAAATATCAAAGACCCGGCCACTGTTAGAGACCGGCTACTATATGGCCGTGTACCTACTGCAGCCCGGTCTCTGGCGACAATAAGAGCATATACGGTACTTAAACCCTTACAAAATATCCACAAACTATGGATTTGTGCACTGAATTTAGGGAAAATAAATAAAATCTTATCTCTAATGATAACATATCAGCATTTTATTACTGTTCATCAGATTTAATAAATAGTATTTTGTCATCTTATTTATTTTTGGAGGAGGTAAAAAATATTAAGCATTTAATTGCATTTTCAGGTTTAATTTCCTTACAACATAATACCACAAGGGATAATTGTTGTATTATACATGTCATTTTGTAAATTAAATCGCTGACATCCAGGATTTTTTTTAATACAATTATCTTTGAATACCTAGTTTTACACCAACTGATACATTGCTTAAGAATAAACTTGCCTATTATTGATTCATAAACATCTTAAATTCCTTTAACATATTACCTTTTCTTTAAGAAAATGGTCATAATAAAGGTATTACATGTAGATGATCTTGCAGATTCAATATTTTTATAGCAAAACCCATTTGCTAACTAAAAAAAGGGAACATGTTGAAATAATGCATGATTAATATTATTAGAAATAAACTATAAGCTTATTTTTATGACTAATAATAGCTTATATGAATTCATTAACATCTGATTATAGACTTCAAAATTTTATTTCACTGTAAATTGAAAGTTGAAATATTGATGTAAATTATCAAATAAGAAAAATATTTTTGCTTAACCCCAGCATATTACATGAAATCTATGGATTGATATTACTCTGTTATCCAACAGAAAATTAAAGAAGTAATAATGAGATCTGGTAAATCAATAGGGAAACTTAAGTTTCTCCCTACTGATTGGATTAAAGAATTTTTGGGAGAAGAAAAAAAATGTATAAAAAAAAAGGAAAATTTATTCTTAAATAATGAATCAGCTTTATAATGTTTATTTAAGAAATGTATGTATCCATATTTTAATTCTACATTGTTCAAGCTTTTAAAACAAATGGCATTCTGTTCTTCATAGGTAGAGATTTAATTTTTTTCTTCTTTACAAGTAATGGATTACTAGAATTGGCTCTAGAATAGCATTCAATTTCATATCACATTCATTTCATTTCAGCTTCACTTGAAATTTTCCAGATCAGCACCTTTATTCAAAACACTCATTTAGAATTGGTGAATAAAATCCTATCTCAGTGTTATCAATGATAAGATGTATCTAATTATAAATTACTAGATTTTGATATAATTACTCTATAATAAATCTGACAGAAATAGGTTACAGCAATATAGTTAAATGTGTGCTTCAATTAAAATTAAGAATGCTTGTCCTTTCAATGTATTTGTTTTTGGTTATTGTCTAACCCAGATGAATTGTTAGTTATTTTTCAGTGCACCAAAATATAAGCTTTTATCTTATGTCCACAAAAAAAAAAATGTTTCTTTTAGCCATGTGTTATTTTTCTTTTTGGCTTTGCTAAAGAAGCACTAAATGTTTATTAACGATCTTAATGAAACTTGAAACATTCACAATTGCTTTTGATGAAACACTGCATCCAAATGCAATTCAAGGGGGACGAAAGAAAAAAAACAGAGAAAACAAGAATTACTTTCCACAGCACGTACAAATAATTACTTTTACTAATTTTTGATTAGCTTTTAAACATAACATCTACTATAAATGAATTCAAATATCATTTAAAGCCAATTGATGGATTAAGAAAAAAAATCTTATCTTCTGATTTTACCACAATAAGATCTCCAAATATTTTTTAAATATCAAAATGATGACAATTCCTTATCATTAATTATTTTTCCCCCTTTTGATTCTTTTTAAGCGTATGTTTCCTATTGATAAAATGGAGGGGATGGGAAACTTTCTAATTTCCAATTTAAAACTTAGCTACATACACATTAACAGAAATATTGATTTGCATTAACAATGTGATATTTTATTAAAGCAAATACTTGAAATGATTGTATTTTTTTTTAATGCCATAATTTTGTCAAAGCAATATTTATTATTGAAAGCATATTAATGTAAGTACTTAAGTCTGTGATCTCCCAACTTTGTTAATGTCATAATGCAAACATACTGTATTGAAGATGAAAATAAACCAGTTGTTTGCAAGTAATAATGTTTACTTGTATTCTTTGTTGTTTTTATATCTTTTATGTTCCTATACAGAGCATAGCTCATAGCAGAAGCCTTACATCCCCACTCTTTGTCTTCCTGTCCGTCATGAGAAATTAATATCTCAGGAATGACGTATGCTAGAGACATGATCTATACCTCGTTAAAAGGTCTTGCCAAGACTAGCTCATAGCCGTCAAGAACTTGAGAATCACACAAGCTAGAAACAAGTTTTGATTCTCTAGAATTTGATCTTAATTTATAAGTTTTGTTAAAAATCAGGTATATTATAAAAATTTATTTCTTCATTTTTTATATGGACTTCAACTAGAATTATTATATGAATTAGTTTAATTTTATTAGCAATATTTAAAAACAAGTCAGTGAAATTCGTTTTTATACTTTAATAATTAAAATTAATAGTATTGCAAAATGTCTTATTCTAACATTTAACATTATCAAGTATAACTAATTTACCTAATTCTACATTATGTCATTTTTTTAAAGGATTTATTATAATTAAAATTTTAAAAATATCCTCTTCATTTTGAATTCTTATAATTTGTGTCGTTTCATCTTAAAAGATTTTATAATTTCTTATCCAAATGAATTTAAATCCTTTCTTTTTTTCTGGCTTCCAATTTTATTTTCCACAACATATTTTTCAAATTGTGGTTAAATTTTCATTTATGTTTATTCTTTGGTTGTTATCATTTTTAAAGATATCCTAATCGATTAAATATTTTCTTTGTTTCCAATTTTCCTTTTCTCTTCTTGAAATAATCTTTCTTACAATGATTGGTCTATTTTATTATAATGGGATCTCCCAAATCTATTGAGAATTCTATTTTTTCTGTGGGGTTTTGAAGTTGTAAAGTTTCTGAGATTTTAACAAATAAATTCTCATCCTTTGTTTCTTGAACTCCAGAAATTTCTATATTATTTTTCCTTTGTTGTATTTCTAACACTTTCCACATTCTGATCCAACTGATTTATTTCCTCATTTCAGTATTATTATTTTTTTCCCCCCCTCATAGTGGTTAGTTTTTCTGTTACTGATTTTTGACTATCAGTGAGAGTTGATAACTTCTTCATAATAGTGTTTACAAGAATTCAATGGAATTTATAAATAAAGTAGACTGTGCCATTTGAGTTTGAGGCATTGATAGGTTTTCAATTAGGTTGTCTTCAGAATTTCTTTATTTATATCATGACTTTACTTCTTTATTTATATCAATGTTCATTCTTCCTGCTTCTTATTGTGATCCTTTGACATTCATTTTGAAAGGGTAGAGAAATCTTTAATAACTTCTTCAGCACAGTTTCTATGTTGTTCTGAATCACACGTCATATACCTAAGTGTATACTTTTGAAAGGGTATCGTTCTGTTTCTCTTTATGTGACCCATACATTCGCTCTGTAGAGAAGGCATTATGCAATGGCTACTGGGATTTCTGCTCCTACCTTCTTTTCTTTTATTACCATTAGCAAATATTCTACGATAAGTGAAAATAAAAAGTAATATGAAATTTTAGGCTTTCATGTTAGTAAGATGATCACTAACTATAAAAGGTCTACTAGTTTGTTGTAGCAGCACAGGTCAAAGCTGTATTCTTGAATAAAATTTGATTATGTAATCAACATTCTGACTGCAAAAATGAAATTAAAAAACTTTTGGTTAATTTATCCGAGATATTTGTATCCTTAATCATAATTCAATTTTAGTAAATTTCACATTTTACCATATTAGAAAATATATTTGGACTAAATTCAAAAATAAGTTGTGTACTTGGATGAATTTTGCTATAACAGTGAAAAAATTTCTTCCATCTTTCTGTCCTGTTTTGGGAACAAATAATAGTTTTTATCTAATGGCCTCCTAAGATGGGATATTTTTTTTTTTTATACATATTTTCAATAATTTAGTCAATAGCCAGTAGCTTGCTTTTCATATCTCTTCCTTCCATCCATGCATGACAATTATTTTGTGCCAAGAGATTGTCCTTCCATTGCTGTGGTCTATTAAAATGACATACCCAAATAAAACATGTAAAAGTTTTGTTTTTCTCTCACAAACAAATTGCAGAAATTTTCAGGAAATCAAATTCTTATCAATCATCTATAAGAGAATCCATATTTATAAAAGAAAATATTGGCTTTTTCTGCCCCACCATAAGACACACACAAATGAGGTGTCAAATTTTAGGTCTACTACTGAGGATGCCTACATTTCATCGACATGGTAAGTCTCACGTGAAGTCAAAGGCTAAACCATTCATTTTTGATCAACTTCCCTGCCCCACACATATTGGCTTATGAGATCATTTTCTCAGTCAGCAGAGAAGCCACTAAAAATTGGGCAGGTTGCTATAAAGGGGGGGGGGGGCGTCTTCATTTTTAGTGCTCTATTATAAATTCATAGCATTTTCATCTTACATAATAGTTTATAAATTCCAAGGTAATTTGTGCTTAATATTTGGTGGGTAGTAATCATTTTGAAACTAACCAGTTTTGAAAAAACATCTAAGCTCAGTATGTGATAATTAATTTTTGGGGAAAAGCATTTTGTATAGCTCTAAAATCCAAAGAAAAAAGAAAGAAATTGATATAAAACAATTTTATTCCCAAAGCATTATATGTAATTTACAACTTTCAATCAGTAATCGGCATTTGGGCATGAAATACCAGATGCATGAAAAATTCATATAGAAAGCAAAATAACAAAAGGAACAACAGATTAATGTAAAGTTATAAAAGATTATCTCAAAAACTGCCCCAATCAAGCTAATCAATGTCATTAATATTATTAAAATATTACCTTATCATGGAAAAAAGAAATTGCTAAACATTAATATCCAAAGAGTTTTTTCACATAACAATTTTCATTTCTTTTAAAACCACTTAGTAGTAGTCAAGTATCAACACATTTATGGGTCAATCAACTATTCTTTGTACTAAACAGTGACAACATAATGATTTTCTAACAAACAAAAATCGAAAATCTAACTTCCTATGGAGCACATTTTTACTATTAGTGAATGACCTTTTAGTTAAGATAACGGACAGAGCACTTTTTTTTTTAATTTGAAGAGCAATATTTTGCTTAATTTAGTGAGATTATGGCGGTAATTTGTCCCCTGCCGGACAAAACAAACAGCCTACTTTTCCCTGTCATTGTCGCATATCCTTACTATCAGTTACTACTATTTAACATATATTTTGTATATTTAATACCAATCTGAATTAAAACATTTGCTTTAGGAGTTTGCGAAGTCTCTTAAGTAACAGGGAAACCAAACACTCGCGGGGAAAAATTGTCTCCTAAGTTACAGTAAAAATAATAAAATATTCGTAATTAAACTAACATCGGTCAGTCTAAAGCTTTTGATCAATGACCTAATACTACTTTGGGGTAAAAATAAAGTCCAATAATTATTTCCAAAAACAATATTTATTAAATTTGTGTTCGGGATAAACTTAGATACAAAGAATAGTTGATTGACCCTTATATACTCTTTGCTTAAATACATTAAAATGTTCAGCTATAGCTCTTCTTCTTCTAGTTCTTAACATCCAATTTCACTGCCACAAATATATTTCGTATCTTAAAAAGGTAAATATTTAAAACTGAAATCCTAACACTATTGTTTTATAAGTACTGAGAAAGTAATTATTATTCATAATATTTTTTATAGAATAGGCTTTAGGCAAAACAAATTCACAACCAACTGCAGGAAATCCTCCAGTTGTTTTCTTTAAATTACAAGGGGTCCTATTTGTATCATGGACTTGCTCTTCTAGATCTAACTCTTTGAATGCTAGTTAATCAATGGCTTTTCCAGGGATCCAACTGAAGCCAAAAAAGGCTTCTTATTTTTTGGTTTATAGAAGTATCATGGAATTTCCACTCTTTTGATCTTTATTTTATGTTAATATTTTCAATAAAGGAACCAATTCAAAACGAAAAGTAATTTATTTATTAGAAAATTTCTAAACAAAAATCACAAAACATTGACCGGAGTTAAAAATTTACTTTTTCAAATATACATAACATTCTTCAGATTCGCCGACGATAATTTTCAAACCAAACATGTGTTCTTCATACATTTACAGGATCGTGAGGTATGTATTTCCTTTTCACAACACTGATTTTTCTGTTTGATAATGATACAAGATATACATGGCTGTCGTAGTGGACTGAAATAAATAATAAAATATTTAAATGTATTTATTTGTAATACTGAAAACAAAATTAAAATATTATTTTATAGAAGAAAAAATTCTTTATAAGTTTTAAAATTAAAAAAGAAAAAGTGTCAAAATTCAATTACACCTCTTGAGAAATTCATTTAAATTTGCCACAAAATATTACTCTTAACAGATAATAGTAATGAATGAATTTAATAGGTTTGACCCCAAGAAGGTCAAACAAACCAAGCTCCTGCATAAGACAGGCTGTGCTGTAAAATCCTTGGCATATGCTTTTTTTATTTCCTAGAACAGATTAATTAAGGAGATAATGCAACATGGCTTTGAGCAAATTGTTCTGTTAAGAAAACTGATTAAAATTTCCACTAGTTTCAATAGATTTTGAGCTCTTTTAAAGTTGCTTCCCCTACATTTCAAGCCCAGAATATTGTGTTATGTAACAATTGGAGCTAACAGCATCCCAGGATACATTTTCTAACCCATTTTGAATTATTAAAAGTAATATTTTCTCATTGAGAATTTCTTTTAACAATAGTGCAAATCCC
>JAFIDM010009631.1:38687203-38699035 GCA_023159025.1 Thereuonema tuberculata
ATTTTATTGATTTTTTTGCAATAAGACTAAGAACTATCAAAGTGGTTCTTAGTCTTATTGCAAAAAATCAATAAAATACAGTTGAGTATTGTATCGGTAACAAATATCTTTTGGTTTATATCACATTTATTTTATTCTTCATTAAAATTTACTATATATTGTAAAATAAGATCTATATTGTTTTAAGAAGCTACTAATTTCTCAATTGTTTTATTAATGAAACTAACTGACTGTCACAGCAACAAATTTAAATTTCAAATGTGTCCATTTTTATTCTGAATTTATAACTACAGTGCCCATCACAGAAATGTATGGAAACCAAAACAAATCTCTTGTTCCAATTAAATGGCACATTTTCCAGTTACACGAAAACAATTAGCCTTAAAAGGCATTCAATCTTTAATCAAAACTGTTCTGGTTAAAAATTTCAATCATCATCTCCGTTTTTGAAAAAAATCTCCATGCTCTTCAGTTTGATAGAAAAAAAAATTATTTCATAGCTTGTGTGCACTTTGAAACTGAAAATTTTTTATAAAGTTTGTATTTTAAATTTAGAAAAGAACTTGTAAAAGGATTCTAATTAACACAGATAGGCCATTCACAGATTTTATGTAATAAGATTATACAATTTAGAACATAAAGCCACAATCAGATATTTTATATGGGTCACTACAGAATAACGAAATGCAAAAATCAATTCAAAACCTTTATGAAAACCAAGAAGATAGATGAAGTAACGACAATATGATAACATCCATACTAGTATCATTACATCCCTCGGTTACCTACCTTCTGTGTATTGACTCCTTTTCCATCCAGACTTGGATTCACCACCATGTGTGTGCATTTGCCTACTGGAGCATTTCAGAAGTGATCATCATGAAGTCACAGTGAATCTCTCCTTGTAAATCTGCAACCATTCATCCAAATCACACTAAGCTCTTCCTTGATGTAGGACCCCAACCAGTTGTTGTAGAGGCCATTTGAGAGGTGCAACTTCATCCAATCTACACTGGAACTGGTGCTCAGCCATTCTCCAATAGCAGTCCACAAATGCTCTAGAGCTCCGTCCTGTTGAAGGATGACTGTATTAAGAAGATCACATCAAGAGTTCTAAAAACAGCCTCTGCGACAACATACTGAAGTACAATTTTTTGTCTCCCCAGTTACAAATGTCTTGGCAGGGGGTCATATATAACATGAGGGGTACGTTGTTGAATTTCTTCAGAGTAACGAGAATTGTTCTTTGCCCAGAAATGAACATTCCAAGAATGGGAGTGATACATTGCATATTCATCTGTCCTCATAACCTTATGACGAGCTACTAAGGTAGGAAAAGCAGCCATTAAGATTCCCACACCACAACACTCATGATCACTTAATTCATTTACAAAACTGGGTCGTACGCATGGTAACCTGCCTTACTCATCAAATGACGCATGGAGGTTCTTGAAATCCCAATTTTCGCCTATAGCTTGCTGAAGTAAGAAATGATGTATCTAAATGGTCACTGATGTTATTGACATTTTTTGGGTCTTCTACGTTTTGCATTCAAAACGGAACCACTTGAGACAGGTTTCCTCTAGTATACACTGCCTGCTCAATAAAGTGAACACCTGTGGTATGGAACAGACACTTTATTTATAGCGTGTCTAATAGTGCATACTGTGGCCCTTTGCCCTAAGCACAGCATCCACATGCCGTGGCATGCTCTCCACCAGTTTCTGATAGCAAGCAACCGGTATTTTTGCCCACTCCTCCTTCAAAGCCTGCACAAGTTGGATGCGTGTTTGCAGTCGAATAGGACGAGCACAAAGCCGGTGCTCCAATTCATCCCTCAGATGTTCAGTAGGGTTGAGGTCTGGACTCTGGGTGGGCCACTGAAGTTCCTGAACATTATTCTCAGAAACCAGGCGCTGACAACACGGCGCATTGTCATGGTGGAACACAAATGGTCTTTCACCAAACTGCGACTACAAAGTAGGAAGCACGGAATTGTCTAGAACGTCCAGATACTGTGTGGATGCCACGTTCCCCTCGATCACAATTAACAGACCATGTCCAAACCAGGAAAACATGACCACACCATCACACCACCACCGCCACAACCAGGTGCGCCCATCCAGTCGGTAGTGTGAGAAGCGCAATTAGTCACTCCACATGTGCTCTTCCAGTGGTCCATCAATCAAGACCATCGCTCTTTACACCAGGCCACACAATGCTGGGTGTTTACAGGGGTGATGTTAGGTTTGTGGGCAGCAGCCTGACTGGTGTACCCTAAGGCATGAAGCTCCCGACAAATCGTCATGGTACTGACAATTGTTCCCATTGTCTGCTGGAAGTCCTGCCGCCGATGTTCTGCTGGAACAGCCCTGTTCTGCCATACCAACTGCTTCAGGACCCTCCGGTCTCTATCAGTCAGCATGCGGGCTCGGCCACCTCCATAACATTGTGTTTCCACTTCGTGATAATAGCACCCACAGTCTACTTTGGCAGGTTCAGTGTCGCTGCTATGGCTCGCACACTCTGGCCACTAATGTCTACGACTACTCCATGTTGAAAATCGCTCAGATGCTTTGATGGTAGCATTTTACCTCAGCACAAGGTTAGACACCAAATGACTCCAACTACACATGATCGTGTTGTTTTATAACGAATATATTCAAATTATTGCCCAAATTTGCATGGGTTGTTCCACTAACGCAGGTGTCTACTTTCAATTGAGCAGTTAGTATATGTAGGATAGCCTCACTTGGAGTTAGTTTATTAAAACAATGAAAAAAAAAAAAGGTTTTATTTCTTCCTACATACTCATTACAAGGAGAGACTCATCAAATGCTCAGGATGATCACTTTTGAGATTATCTGGCTGGTGAGCAGATGCACATGGCAGTGAATCCAACTATGCATGGAAAATGACTGAACTGAGGGCTGCAATGACACCAGTATGGACGTTATGATCTTGTTATCGTTGCTCCATGTATTGAGCTTCATGAAGTTTTTGAATTGATTTTCGCATTTCATTATTTTGTAGCACACCACAAAACATCCAATCGGTACTTATGGCCCACTTTGTACATGATCAGGTTATGTGAGTAAAACTGAAAAGTTGATCTTTGATCCTGAATAGTGAAAACACACTTCAATTCTCTGAAAATGTACTTCCAAATTGTAAGGCCCCAGTTCTTTTTGTGGTAGAGATCTATTAAAAAGTATAACCACAATCCTTTTAATATGGGCATTAAAGCCAAGATGAGAAAGGTACTAACATTTCAGAGTACCTTTCTAATTCTTTAAAAGTCACGTATACAGGCAAAATATTGCTAACCAGCCTGTTTACGATACATACACATCAGAATCACACATTACCTAGATACAGTCGGACCTCTATTTTGCGAACTTTTCTTTGGATCCAAGAACATTTTGCTAATTTCTTCTTCGTAAAATAACCTCCAAATAGCAAAGTGTATTTTCTATTTAACGAACTTTTTCGTAGTGTATATATATATTTTTTTTTTCCTCCTTGAAATGTTTTTATTATTAATATTCCCTTAGAGGAAAGAAATGTGGATACAGCTGAGGGGAAAAAGAAGAAATTAACGATGATGTGCTGATTGATGATTATCTTTCACTTGGTTTTGAAGTTGAGACCTCAGAAACACTAACTGAATCGGATATTTTGGACAGTGAGAAAAATAAAAACAATACAGCAATGAATTGCGATGAAGATGATCAAAATGGAAATGATCATGATGCAGAAATAATAAAAAAAAAAAAAGCCTTTGTATGATGAAATGCTAAAATCATTTGAAACAATCCAACGCGGATTACAATTTGAAGAAAATACTGAAGGGGTTTTTAGTGCATTGCAAAGATGCGAGACATACTATGAGCGAAAACACTTTTTCAAAAAAAAAATCTCAGACAAAATTAACAGACAGTAAAATTTAAGTACGCATATGGTAATGTATGCTTCATGTCATTAAAATTATTACTTTTTTTAATAATATTTATTGTTTATGTATTTTAAATCTGTTTTATATAGTTTAAAATAATTTTAAAAGGTGAACCTCTATTTAACAAATTTTCCATATAACGAACTTTTTTTCGGGATTTAGCGACTTTGTTAAATAGAGGTCCGATTGTAAATTTAAAAATTCTAAACCAAGAATAAAATCAATTAGAACAGAATTACTTACTGCGACAACAGCACCATCTTCATTAATAACTAAGAAACCAGTATAACCTGGAATTCGCTCCAAATTGGAAGGAATCATCTTATTGGTCCTAAGTGAAAGGAAAATAAAAGGCTGTGGAAATGTTCTTTTGTAAGTACAGTGTTACCTCCGAATAATGGACAGTCACGGGACCGGAAGTTTCGTCCATTATTGGGAGGTGTCCGCTATTGGGAAGGACTATCTTTTTCATTTTTTAGCTTATAGCATGTCATTTAATGAAAAATCACATACAAATCTTAATTAAATTTCTACAATTACCATTGCGATATGAGAGAATATGAACAATTGCAAATTACTTACTATATTCCTTTTTAAATGAGTGCTAATCCGTTTGTGTTTCTTAAAATAATGACAAAATTAATTACTGTATATAGAAAATTAATTTCTAGCCATCCATTTGATGCCTTAAATGTGTCCAATCCTAAAGTTTGACCGAATTCTCTGGCTTTTTCTTGAAGCAAAGCACCACTTATAGGAATGTTCTTTGCACGAGCAGAGTGGAACCATTTTAGATCACTTCGTCGATTTTACTTGTTTCAGTTTTACGAAACTTCAAATTCTTCGAATTTTCCTTTGAATTCACCATCCACATTTTTCTAATCTCATCTTTGTCCTTCAAAAATTCAACTTTTCCAACTTTAAAACGTTCAGCAAGACAACGCAAACTCAGCTTTTCTTTTTCAGCAACTTCAAGAACATCAATTTTTTCTTTCAGTGCCAATCTCTTCCTTTTTGACGCCATTTTAATTCGCACTAAATTTAATCAATACGTTTAAAGGATAGCCGTACGAGGGATTGACATTTAAAAAGCATTAGCAGTGAAAAAAGGGCCTCAGATTCGTGCATTGAATCATGGGACACCGATACAATGTATCAATGTATGGAACACCGATGTACCTACAACCATGATGTGTTTGTCGAAATGTTAATCGAAAAAAAAAAAATATACAGTTAAAATAACTGTCCGCTATTCGGAGTGGATAACATGGAATGTCCTATTTTAAGGGACTGGGACCCGCAATAATGTCCGCTAATTAGAGGTGTCCGCTATTCAGAGTGTCCGTTAAAGGAGGTAACACTGTATTTTTAAACTCTAAAAGTTCACTAAATTAAACAACTTCAAAAACCTAGTATTTTTTTGAAGATCTAAAACAAAATCAAATATGAACTAAAGTTCTTTTAAAAAGAAATAAATAAAATAAAATGTATATTTTCCTTTAAACATATAACACTGCAGCCCACTTTTGGCAATATGTTACAGATTTTATTCTTAAAAAAATATATCGAGTAATGAAGATAGGAAATCTCCTAATTAAGCATATTAAAAAAAAACTCTTGCTTATATAGGAATAATTAGAAAATTTAAAGATTAACCATTATGAAAAGTAACAGAAACCAAGAAAAAAAAAAAGTTGAAATAACCTTTATTTTGGTTTAGTCATGGCCCCATTCCCACCACTATTAGTAGAATAACTTATTTCACTGGATTGTTATTGTTATTCTAATATTAAATTTTAATACTAGATTTTATATATATTAAATGTGCATGAAGTGACCAAATAATTTTATATTGAAGGATCTTGGACTCAGAAGTTAGGTCTATACAAAGGATAGTGGCCCTGTCTAATTGAATAACAGTCATTACAATGAACCTAATGACAATTGAGGAAGAAGTTAGCAAACCTAAATCACTAACAAAGCAATTGCTAAAAAACTGTAAACCAAGTTGTAAAGAACATCCAAATTTTAAGGTGAGTAAAGCTATTATTAAACCTGAAGGGTAAACTTTCATATGATAATGGTTTACAACATATAAAATAATGGCTAGTCATTATTTATAATGTTTGGTGTAAACTGAATGACAAGTGAATACGGCTACCAATTTCATCAGCATATGTGGCATTAGAAATTAGAAATCTATTAAGCAAGGTTTTTAAGCTCATCTTAAATTAAAGAAAGTGGTTTCCACAAAAATAACCGACAAAAAAGATCGTTGTAATATTAAAGCATGAAATGTTTCTGTAAATTTTAATCAATAATTTGAGAAAACTGCAGAGATTTTTTTTGAAATGAAGTTTCCTATTATAAATTCATGTACAATTGTCAATTTAAACTTACCTCAACATTATATCAATAATCAATGAAACAAACGAGTAACTAAAATAAAAAACAAACTTTGGAAACCAACATTTGAGATTTTAATTCCTGTGTCAAACAGGAAAATAAGCAGTCTTGCCAAATGGGTTATACACAGATAGTTCATTGAACACAAGGACGAATTCCAGCTTGTGGACAGACCTCTTTGTTTGCCTGAATTAAAACCCATTGGGCACCTTTGGGATCATATGGACAGAAGAATTCAATTTGGTTGAATCAACAAGGATTGCAGACCAACTATGGTTGACAAACTAATATACTCCTTCCTTCAGGTACTTAGCTAATGTACTTTCTGGAATCTCAGATTCTATGCCTCTAACATATAGCTGCTGCATTGGCAGCAGAAGGGGCCAATACCAACTATTAGGTTGGCATCATAATTTGATTGGACATTGTACAATTCTTCAAAACAAACCTTTTAGACAAAAGAGATTCAACTTCAGACAAAAGAGATCCTGGAAACAATTTTACTCCATAACTTTATGTAGTAATATCTACATATGTAATTTCTACTGTTCTTACAGCTTAAGCAGGGGAAAAAAAAACAAAAAAACTAGAGCTATTATCATGTTGTCCTGATAATATTCTTCCCACATCCCTCTGTAAAACCAACAGATCATTTATCTGCAATTAACAGTATTCTTAAGGCAGGCATCTGGTTTTTATTTTAAGGAAGTACATAAAATATTTATTTTTAAGAAGAAAAAAAAAAAGAAGTTTTAGTATACTGTATATAAAACTGTGCAAAGAAAAACTAGATATCACTGAGCAGTGACTGTGCTAAAGAGTAGCCATTATGACACTTATGCAGTAAATGCTCAACACTAGGGAAAAAGTAAAATGAAGATTCTATTAGTATAACTGAATAATCTAAAATTATAATCCTGTTCTATGATTAAATTATTCAACAAAATTATGGTTAAAATTAGTGATGCCAGACCAAAAGCAAATCTTTTGGCTTAATAAGATTTTTTTTATTGTTTTGTTTTTTGAATTTCTACACATGAAAATTAAAAGTGGCAAATAGTTAAGTGTCAAGAAATTATATTTTTAAATGAAAAGAAAAGGCAGAAATAAGAGACCATTATGAAAGGAGTCACAATTGAAGAACTTCAAATGTTGTGCATAGTATCTGTTAAAATTTCAACAAAGATTATTAAAAAGAGATATGGTCAAGTTATTCACTTAAAACCGTATAGTTTAATAACTTATTGAATAAATTACGTGTGTTGACCTTTTGCTCATTTATTCCCTGGAGGGCGCTGTATTGTTATATTTTCTGAATTGTTTATTTGTGTTTTTCTTGCTAATGTTAACGGTCACATTGAGAAAGATTTGTAAAATGTAGCAAATCGAAACGTCTGTAATTATAATCATCATTATTTTAAATGAATTAATATTTGTGTGTCTGGCCTTTTCTGTCTTGGTTAATAACTTATGCTTGGGTTTTTCTTAGTAACACCTATTTAAACTTATAATTCGGTGGACACTTTCAGGGAGGGAATACATTTCAGAAGGATTTCAGCCGATTCCTGCTTGTACTAACGCAATTTGATTTTATCAGGGTGGGGGGGGGGGGGATTTACACGCACGTTCATCAGCAATTGATCTTTCAATAATAATAATAATAATAATGTTAGAGACTTTTGCATCTTAAGTTGCGGTTTTTTTTTTTTTGTAACAACGTAAAAATTCCTCATCATTGTTCATCACTGATCATCCGCTTTAAACGATGTAATTTGGATTATTTTGAAGGGAAAAAAATATCTAAGAGGTTTGTGCTTCAGCATTGTAAAGTTGTTCCAAAATTTATAAAAGAATAACTTAAAAGCAGGAAACTAATGATCAAAAATGTCCTAAGAAATTGTTACAGCTATTCTTCATCTTTGTTTCGGAAACTCGCCTTTTAATTTTTATCGCAATTTCAGAACAGCTTTGAGTAACGTAAGATAATATTTCCTACTCAACAATTGTACATTTTACTTTTTGAAGTTTTTCTAAACAAATCCAGTGTTAAAATATATTGAAAAACTTCCTTGTAAACGCCCCTTTTCAAAACCTTTTCTCATTAAATAGCGAGAAAAAGTGGAAACAATCTTAACTCCTGCCAAAAATTGTTTTTCAATTTCGAATATTACAACAACAATATAATAAAATGAGTAAATGTTTCATCTTACAAACACAATTACTCAAAATCAGATTAAAAGTAACGAAATTCGTCATTTGCAGTCATCAACAGGATGTCATATGACTACTTTCACCTATCAATAATTACACGAAATAAAAGTATCGTTCTTAGCTTTCTATAATTTCATATTGAAACTAATAAAGCATTCACTTACACAATTTCGAAATGTTGACGAGCAAAATTAATACATTATGAAACTACACAACTTACAAATATAACTCTCCCACCGTCAACCCTTCTATGTAGTGCGTTTACAAGGTTAATATAGCAGGTGCGTTTAGATAAATTTATAGGTAGTGCAGCGCCATTCAACGGCGAAACTATAAAACTAGTTGTAACAGCGCTATGAAAACAGTCAGTTTGTTTTTCTCACGATGATCTCCGTAGACCAGTGGTCTCAAACTCGCGGTTCGCAGTCCGTATATGGCCCGCTAAAGACCTGTGGTTCGTCAAGCCATCAGTTTGTAACTTATATATTTTGCACGCTGTCCTTTGTTCTACTTCAAAAATTCGTGTTTGTTTCATATTGCAGCTCAGAATCTACCATGAGATTCAATCAGAAATAGAAAATAATATAAAGAGGAAAGAGATTTCTGATTACTTTTGGTATTAAGATCAATAATTTGGCTTCGACTGTCTAAATCTAAGCAACTAGGTGAAAAGTCTGTAACTTGTCATTTTGGCCCTTAGACTACAATGAGTTTATAACTACGTATGTGACACCATAATGAAGAAAATGAAATATTCATTATTCCATGGTACCATAAAGTACTAAAGCAAAGCTGTGCGACATTCATTTAATGATACCTTTCTGGAGTTGTGAATCTAAGTTTGCTGTATTATACTAACTGTACTTTCTGAATGAATCAGAAAAATATACTCCAAATTCTAGATGGAATATTGCAAGTGTCGCGACCTACATTTAACTGCATGCGATGTGAATTTGAAAAAAAAAATAGATTATTTGTTGAGAAGATCAGCGTGTGTAAGACATTGTTGAACGGAATTTCAAACCCACAATCCATTTTTAAAGAAAGCTATATTAAAAATAAAATGCTAAGCACTTTTGAGATCTCATGATCAGAGTCGTTCTTAGTTTTTGCGTGTCTCTTAAAATACTTCCTTTTTTTTTTTTAATTTTCATTTTAAATTTTTACTTTGATCGTAATGCTAAAATGTTTATATATTTTTCTACAGTTTTTCAGTTTTATATATATTTTTATAAACTACATAAAGACGCTGCATAGGCCTCTGAACAGGGGCCCCTCTTGCCCTTGCTTAAGTGCCACCCTGTTCATGATATCCTTCTTACTATAAAATAATTATAGTTTGAATTTAAACTTACAAGACATCATAAAGACAAGAAAAAAACCAATGAATCAAAGATTTAATATAAAAATTACGCTACAGTCAAACTGTTCATTTAGCTGCTACAAAGGAAACTATTGTAATATTAGCTTAGGACGGTTCCATGGCCCTCAAAAGATTTTTTTGGGGGGGGGGAGAACAATGTTCCTCCAAACCGACAATGCAGCCAAAACAAAAACAAAAGAAATATAGGTTGGTGTGCTGAGGGATGGGAATTGCTCCTCGCCAATTACATCTAAAAATGGAAGAAATTCAGTACTTTTAACCTTTTCGATATTTGTAACCGCACCCACACCCTAACAGGAAAAAAAAATAACTTATTTTTTTTTGTTTTGTTTTTTTGGTTGAATGGCGAAAGCCATCTTCCGATTTAAAATTCCTAGGCATGTTTTGATTATCTTCCTCCCAAGTAGCTTAGCTAACGGAGGGGCAACAAAAAAAAGATTTTTTTTTTTTTCTTTTGTGTTTGGAAAACATGACCTCTCACTTTAGAGCAGCATTTTCATCATTTGACCCAGCCACTAAAAGCTCAGCTAAACCACTGCCTCCCCATAAATGTCCAAGGACAATTCCTCTTAACTGCACTAGAATGACTGAGAACCAATCTTTGTCCTGTCAAAAAGTAATTGTTTGATATCAGTTTGAAGACCATTATGGAAGAAACAAAATGCTATTTGTTATTCTGTTTTATCTCTGTTATTGTTAACTGATTAATTGAGGAAAATTATGTATAACATTTTATTAATTTCAAATCAGTATAGCAAAAGCCAATTGCAAAAAATTTTAAGATTCAGGATTTTTAATTATGGTACAAAGTAGGCTATATAAAATTTAATGCAAATTTCAGAGATTCAAGTGAAGTAATATTGGATCATTTGCCCTTGAATGATCTGTACCACATGCTGCTAAACACTGAAGGAAACAGTGGCAAATCATAATGGAAATGAGGGATGGTAAGAATATTCAATGTTTCTCAATTGTTATGGACAGTAGTAAAGAAGGTTATAGAATCCTGAAGTACAGTGTTTTCAAAAATGATCCATTGAAGGGAACAATGGCTCCTCTGGAGATCTTCAAATGTCCAAATCTGACATATATTTAAATTAAAAGTGCCATTAAAGTGAATTAAGCATTGTCTCATTTAAAGCTGTTCCACAATCCCCTCATTTTCGTAAGTGCCAGGACAATGACATTTGAAAGTCTATTCTCCAGATTCTAGCCATTAGGTAATACAAAGATTTTACTTATATACTAGTCGGCTACCCGTCGCTTCGCTCCGGAAGCCTCGCGTATGTAACGGAAAACAATTTGTTATTTATTAAAAAAACACACACACACAAATTACATCAAGTAAAATAAAACTAAAATTTTTTTTTTATTTTAATTTTTGATGTATATATTCTCTCAATTCACAACTGCTTTTAGATTCAGCGTGTGAATCATATATCTGTGATATATTTTTCTTTTTTATAGAGATTAGAATGTAATCCTTGTGGTCTAATGCCTAAGACGTCTAACTTCGGAGCAGAAGGTTGCGTGTTGGATTCCAGTAGATAACTTGTAGAAATTATTTCTATTTTTGTAAATTACAATAATTGCACCAGACCGAAAGAGAAATAAAAGATTTTCGTAATATAGATACAATTTTCAGTCGCTTTTGAGCTACAAATAGTGAGCTTTCTGTATTCTACTGAATAGAAATAGTGCTTCTTTCTTTCTTGAGTCTCTTTTTTTTATTTCCATTGATACTTTACAGTGGTTTTTGAGTTAGAAATAGTGATTGTTTTTGAGTAACGAATAGCGATTTTTCAGTATTCTACCTAACAGAAATAGTGATTATTTTTTTTTCTGTTCTTTTTTATCCAATTCCAATTGATACTTT
>JAFIDM010009631.1:38699045-38784971 GCA_023159025.1 Thereuonema tuberculata
ATTATTTTTTTTTCTGTTCTTTTTTATCCAATTCCAATTGATACTTTTCAGTGGTTTTTGAGTTACAAATAGTGAAAATTATCTATATCTATTAGCTAGGCCATCAGATTGTTCGATATAGATATTTGAAGAAGAGATTTCAGATGGACGTTAGTTGATATAGATGATAAATGAAGATCATAGCTTGTATACGAAATTCTTCGCAAGAAATTGATTGTGAATATTCTTTAGAGTGAAGATAACCAAATTCTGTTGAATTGTGACTCAAAGACCTAAAGTTGTATGTGAGTTAAGACAACGTTTTCCAATTATATGGCAACTTTATTTAGAGTTTGTCCTTGAGCTTTATTGATAAATATCGCATAAGAAGGTCTGATCGGAAATTGTTTTCTTGTGAAAGTGAATGGAAGTAGATTACCGCATGGTTCCATAGACATCCTATGGATGAAAACAAAATCTCCTTTGTGAGTTCTGTTATAATTTCGGTTTCTATGAGATCATTATCGAATGAACAGCATTTAAGTTGAGTTCCATTGCAGTATGCAAACTTGGGATTGATGTTTCGCAACAATATTATTGGAGATCCAATCTTCAATGACAAACGCTGAGGAAACGTTGAGGAATTCCGCTGAGATTCAATGCGTTCAGACACTTGGGCATATAGAGATGTTCGTCTGATGGATTATCAGAAGTGTTAATTTTATTCGCACTTGTATTGTATGCTCTGTAGTCTCTCCTTGTATTCTTAGACTTATCATTCGATTGATGTTATCGACACTCTCGTTCATCTCGTTTATCCAATTCCAATTGATACTTTTCAGTGGTTTTTAAGTTACAAATACTGATTTCTCAGTATTCTACCTAATGACGTACTGCGTCTTTCTTTTTTGACTTTCTTTTTAATTACAATTGTTACTTTTCAGTCAAAGTCAGTTCAGTTTTGACAGATAAGTCAAAAAAGCAATATGAAGAGAGTTGTAGTTCCCATGGCCTAATGGGTAAGATGTCTGACTTCGGATCAGAAGGTTGCAGGTTCGATTCCTGTCGCGGATGTTTCATTGAAAAAATTCTTTCTATTTTTCATTCTCACAGAAAACTGCGCCGGACAGACAGACAGACAGTCAGAGAAATAAAAGATTTTAGTAATATAGATTGTTACTTTTCAGTCAAAGTCAGTTCAGTTTTTACAGATAAGTCAAAAAAGCAATATGAAGAGAATTGTAGTTCCCATAGCCTATTGGATAAGATATCTGACTTCGGATCAGAAGGTTGCAGGTTCAAATCCTGTCGCGGATGTTTCATTGTAAAAATTCTTTCTATTTTTCATTCTCACAGAAAACTGCGCCGGACAGACAGACACACAGACAGACAGACAGAGAAATAAAAGATTTTAGTAATATAGATTGTTACTTTTCAGTCAAAGTCAGTTCAGTTTTTACAGATAAGTCAAAAAAGCAATATGAAGAGAATTGTAGTTCCCATAGCCTATTGGATAAGATATCTGACTTCGGATCAGAAGGTTGCAGGTTCGATTCCTGTCGCGGATGTTTCATTGTAAAAATTCTTTCTATTTTTCATTCTCACAGAAAACTGCGCCGGACAGACAGACAGACAGAGAAATAAAAGATTTTAGTAATATAGATTAATAGAAATACAGGATGATCCAAAACAAACAGTACTGAAATGTTGTGCCGCACCCCTCGAGTGGAATGCGTCAGAACCATGACTGCGCGAACACAATATGCTGTGGAACATTTTCTTGCCGTGGATGTTACTGGGCATGTGATAATGGTGTTGACAGCAGAGGAAAAGATGTTTATTATAAAGCAATATAACAGCTCATAAGGATTAGGCTGTAATAATGGTCCTAGTATACAGCAAGTGAAGGTATTGTTTGTGCAGCAGTTCTGCAAACCTGCACCCAGCAATAGCATCATCCTAGCAGTGATTAACATGTTTAGATGAACTGGTAGTGTATTGATGCAGTGCCGAGGATGTACAGGGTGTCCCAAAACTGTAACAACCAATGACAATTAAGGGCGTGTACTGTATCAAGTGTTGCAGTCGCCACGGCGTAGTCAACAGAAAACAGCCGTGAAGCATGGCATGTCAAAGAACAAAGAAACCTGAAGAGTCTCGGAGCACTCTCCTACCCCATCCAGACTGCACATTGGCTCAGGGAGGACAATAAGGAGGCCCGGAAACTGTACTGTGCCATGTTGTCGCCATGACCTATGAAATCCCAGAGTTCATGAATAGCATTTGGTTCTCCGATTAGGCGCATGTTCATGTTACAGGCTACGTTAATCGACGATCGAACCGGTTCATAGGCTTTGCCCATCCCTATATTGTGCAAGAATGTCCACTGCATTCGGAGAAAATAACCATTTGGTGTGCGGTATCAGGGTACGGCATCATTGGTCCCTACTTCATTGAGGAAGATTGGGTTCCGATGACACAAAACCAACATCGCTACATGAACACATGTCTACTCCCATTCATCAGTGACCTTCGTACCTTCTGCCGAGGGAGGACTATTCGCTTTGCAGATCAATGATTCTAACAGGATGGCGCAACCTCCACACAACACAGATGTACAGAGACTTTCTCGTCAACACCTTTCGTGGAAATATCATCTCTTGGTTCACAGATTTTCTGTATCCGTCATATTCGCTAGATCTTTTTCCTCCCGATGCGTACATTTGGGGAATGCTTAAGGAACGTGTCTTCCGTACACATCCCACCAATATTGCTGAACTCACAGAGGAGGTTTTTTGTGTCTTCCGTGAAATGCAGCAGCCACTATTTTGGGATATGCTACAAAATTTAGTGAGACGCCACGAACTGTATTGTCGAGGGGGCCCACTTGGAACATGTCATTTGCAGACGTTAAACTCTGTAACTTCACTGATGGAACTGAAACCATTACATTCGTGTTTCAGTACTGTTTGTTTTGGGCCATCCTGTACTACTTAGCACATTCTATATTATGACAGAAATTGTAGTCACAGTAATGCTGTCCAGGCACTAATTCCTCTACTAGTGGATGGTTTAATTCTCGTCCAGAACATACAGTTAGACCATGTGTTTCTTCAAGCTTCATCATTTATAAGTTAGTTTATGGACTTAAGATCATATGTGAAGGTCCTTCATGCAGTCCATTACTACCATTCTTGTCAAACAACTTGACAATACACAATAACATTAGTTGAGACTTGTTACTAATGACCATGTCTTCCTTTTTATTCAGGAAATAAGCACTATATAAAATGCATTGACAACAATTGCAGATTGGTCTCTGATGGCGATTTGGAGTTTTAATTATTGGCTGAGCATATAAAGTCTTACTATTCAACTTAAGCATTAATGCTCAAATGGCTGGACAGATTTCCTCAAAAACTGACATATTACCTCTTTATGGTTCAACTTAAATTATGACACAATTAATTTGGTTCCACTCATCCCCTATTGCTGCATGCTCAGTCCCAATTATGCTATAAATACCAGATAACATTGCTAGTTTATTGTTATTTCATTTATACTCATTCTGAGATTTAAGGTTTTGGCTATCAACTCTGCATTCAATCTTTCTACATACTGATATATAAAAAAGTAGCAAGGCAAACACTGCAAGACTTTTCCTAAGCTTCAGGATTTCAAATAATTTAGAATATAATGCTTCAGTTATTTATTCTATTAAGTTTCAAACTGTATTTATTTAGTGAACTCAAATTTTTGATTTTAGTTTTAATGCTCCCTCCTCTTTTCTGTTTGAAAAGCCAATGTGCTTGAATAGTTCATTACACGTTTTTAACCCATTCTCTGAGTACTTAGTGCATTTTGACTTCAAAAGGAAAATTGAAATCAGTGATTTTTATGATTAATCTTCTCTAAACAAGACAAAAAAATGAAGTGAAGGTGGCAGAAATGGTAAATAGGTTTTATAGAAAAAAACAATCGATGAATGTTAAGGTACTTCATGATCCTGAGTGCAATAGATGGCAAAGTTACAGAAATGTGTAATATTTGGATGACAGTTACATTACAAAATGCTCCAAATGATCGAGAAGGATATAAAATTTATTATAAGGAGAAAATTATGACATTTTCTGAAATATAATGTGTATAAGTACAGACAAAATAATAACTAATAATGTCCTCACTGTCATGCATTTGATTTTTCTTCAAATTGATGTTGACTGCATAATTTCATCCTCCCACTTTTCCCATTCAATTTTTAAGAAGAAAAATAAAAAAGATGATCTTAGGGCTGTATGCACCAAGCTTTCGTTAACTTTGAGGGCTGTTCAAATCTACCCTTAACACAACATTTTCTGTGCACCAACATTCGTTAGGGGTTTAACAGTCGTTAAATTGCTGATGAGTCATCGAATATTAGCGGACTCATTTTTATCTGTTAGATCACTCGTCAAATTCCATCAGCCCCCCACACAGTTCCACCTTTTTCAAGATGGCTGATGCCCACTCCGACTGAAACCAACTCCTGTGATTTTGATGATGAAATAGATGTATTTTTTCTATTAAAAGTTCCAAAAATAAAGTTAAATACAATTAATTTATTTGAAGGTTCTTGCCTTCAAGAAAAAAAATCTGCCACTTGTTTTTTTCTTCTCCATGGAAGCTGCCATTTTGAAATAATATTAAATGTTATTAACCAATCACATGTTAAAATCTGAACATAGATGTTTGCAACTAGAGGCTAAGTAAAGAACATCTCGTCCATCTACAACCCTATGGGCAGTTGAAGTATAGACTCCAGACATTCAATGGTTGATTAGTACTAGGATAGTAGGTACTAGTTTGATGCTCATTCACCTCCATCCCTGGGAAAGAAACTTATTCTCCGTTTTAAGGATCTGGGGTGAACCACATCTGGAAACAAAGCCAGCTCCTCCAGCTTGTAGACAAACCCTTCTCAAAATAATTTGAGAATCACATGTAACAATATGGAGAAAGTAAATAACAATAACAAAATATTCAGTAAATCTATTACTATAAGAGAGTGATGATATAGAGGGCACTGTCAATTTCACAGCTGCTGATAAAAATCGACATAACGAAATTGAGAAGCCATTGACAGATTCTCAGTAGTTTTTACTTTATAGAATGCCATGGGTTGTCATCAGTCACTAGACCTGTTTGCACTGAAATCATTTATCTCATCAGGTCTATCTCACTAGCCAACAAATTTAAACGGAATTAACCGCTGAAATGAAAATAGCCAATTCTTATAGATTTATAGCTGCTGAATATGAAAATGACAATGCAAATTTAAAATTGGCTACGGATTATGAGGTGTACGGTTTGTCTACAAGTTGGAGGAGCTGGCTTTTGTTTCCAGGTGTGGTTCACCCCAGCTCCTTAAAACGAAGGATAAATTTCTTTGTAATTGGCTACGTTTTATGAGAGATAGGCAATAGTTGTTGATATAGTATAGCAAAATGTACTTACCTCATGTATTGGTTAATGTCCGCTTCTACTCCCAGCATCGCTTTGCATGTCGCTTGTACAGCTGCTGAGGATTATCCCTAGCGATCATCCAACAGTAGTCTGCCAACATGGAAGTGGACTACTTTCCCTGGTATCTTTTCTGTATCAATGGCCTGATGGAAACGTTCTCCATGTTCATCACTAACCATCCCACAGTTATCAGGGAAGAAATCTAAGTGGGAAAGGAGTGTGTGTATCTTTAGTGATATATTACAGCCAAATTTCTGATACAGAGACATGTTCTCAATCAGTTGTCTGCCTTGATATTCCAAGGAAGTTTGTTTAAATCCAGATGAAACATGTTACAAGCTTTCTTCTCATCACCCTGTAGTACACTGTCAAAATTCTCATCATTGAAGAGTTTTCTGATCTGAGGATCAACAAAAACTCACTCTTTAATTTTAGCCTTGTTGGAGAGAATTTGTCAGCTACGTATGTCAAAGCTGGCCCATTGTGGTCCTTGGCTTTAAAAAATTTCTTCATTAGACCAAGTTTTATGTGTAGGGGTGGTAGCAGGATTTAGAGCAATTCTACAAGTGGTGGGTGTTGCACGTTTTCTCAGAGATCTTGCAAGCCAGTCTCTTCTCATAGTGCAATGTCCTTGACCGGATACAGACCCATCAACATAGCCAATACCTCCAAGTCACCACAGATATGCCAGCCATACTGGCTGTATTGTAGACTGCTGAACAGCTGTTTTAGGTTGTGGTAGATGTCTTTCATGTAGACAGTGTGTCCAGCTTGAAGCTAATTTCCATTACGTAACAACATCACCTTGAGACTAAATTTCAACAAGTCTATGAACAATCTCTATTCTTCTGGTCATGTTTCATTCGAAGGGCATTCATCAGGCCATCTACAAGGTGATCTTTTCAAAAGTAAGGAGCAAATTGCTCATGACGAGCATGAAATGAAGTCACTCATACATTTTCTGAGAGAAAATTTCATTTTTGAAACCTTGATACCAGTAACTCCGCTTTTTCCTTTGGCAGTTCCAGATTGCAAACAAGATTGTTGAGTTCTGTTTTGCGTAACCATGTGTGATGCAGAAAACATATCTTGGTCGACATATGCATCATCATCAGATTCCTGAGACATTGGTTTAACTCGCTGCTGATCGTCTTCTGAATCAATGGAAATTTTTTTCGGCGGTTCAGGAACTGGTATACGGGCAGATGGTATACTCGGGTACGCTGTTGTCCATTTCTTTTTCTTCGTGAAGCCTCCTGAAACAGGTGGTATCATACAGAAGTAGCAGTCATCTACACAATTGCTTTGCTCTCTCCATACCATAGGAAAAGCAAAACGCATCAACACCTTTACTGCCTTTCAGCCACTTCGGATGAAACTATAGCACACGTACCGCAGTAAATGTGTGATGCTCAAAGCTTGTCCTGGTCCCTGATTTTGCATCCAAAATACAGCTAATACTCCTTTTTCACTATCAGAGTTCTAGCTTTTTTTCTGGTCACTTCTCCACAAATATATCAGAAGTTATTGGGATTATTAACACATTTACGAGGCATGACTACTCTTAGATTTTCACTTCAAGGTTCAAGATTTTCACTTACGACACACATGTACGTATGGAGTGTATCCCAGGAAGTGGCACAAACAACGTTCTCACGATGCAAGACCTCACTGTATACTAATTGATTGCATCATCTTATGTCAATAATCTGTTTTGTTATGACTCAGTTTAATGATGCAATAGCTGCTGAGGGTTGCTTGATTTGTTGGCTGATGTAATATGTGGCAATCGAAGTATTGTTCGGAAACAAAGATTAAGTGCAGCGTTGCCAATTGATAACTATGTATGCTATACAGACTGAGTATACATAGTATACATATCTAGTAAACTAGAGCCAATAGACATTTCTTTTTGTCATTTTCGTTTTTAGCACCCCAGAATTAGTAGGAATTCGCTATTTTCATTTCAGGGGCAATTTGGCTGTTGGCTAGTGTATCCAGTGATACAACAAGTGCGAGTAATGGGAGCAGGAAAGGCACAATATTGTCTTTTGTGACAAGTTCTACTTCCGCAAATATCTTGAATAACCTAGTCTACAGAGCCAAGGTTCTAATCTAGGGTGCCATCAGTTATTACTTCAGATTACCTGGTGCGTTTGTACAGAATACAGTGATAACCGAGCAATACATTGACAAAATTCTGATCCCTTCCACTTCCTGTTATTTCTTGGATACATTCTGGTACCATTTTGCATCAGGATAATGTTTGACCTGATTTGGTAGACATCATAGAATAAGATGTGAACACCATCTCTTGGCCAGCAAGGTCCCAACATTTAATTCCAATAAAGGACATGTGGGATGTAATGGGATAATCTCTCCTACAGCATCCCAACCAGCAAAAAAGTTTGAACAGCCTGCATCACCAATTGTAGTTTGATAGTGGAATGTGTCACAGACCACAATAAGGAACTCGTCTGTATCACTGCCGACGTAAACTCAGCAGTTACTGATTACCTGCTGTGAATCAAACAAAATTTATTTATTCAAAATGAAATTAAAATAATTTGTTTATTTCATACATCTAATTAATCCTACAAATTATGTGGATTTGATTACTGTTTGGGCTTTTTACTCTTAATATCTTTCTTTTTTGTAATGAACAGTGCATTTTGTTGGCATGCTCAAGGAATTCTAAGATATTTTTCAGTAATAGTATTCAGATATCAGGTTTGTTTGATAAAGAAATGGTTACAGATGCAGCTCTAAAAAAGCAGTATTTGTTTGTTCTTTTACATGGACTTAGGAAGATTAACAAGATATCACAACTCAACTAATCATTTCTGTCTTTCTGTATATTGATGAAATGTAAAACTGAAACGTATTGTTTCCAAAATTTTTGATGTTTTAAATTGAGAATAATTCTGAATGACAAGTTGAATTAAATGCTTGATTGAGACTGTAAAAATTGTTAATGAGTAAAAATTACATGATTAATTTTATCTATAAGGGCGTGTCAAATGAAAGTGAATCAGTCTCAAATGAAATCTCCAGATCGAATGGTTTCATCCAGTGACATGGCCACCAATGTGAATGACGTAATACCCCTTGTGTGCACGACTTTGTCCGGCGATGTAGAGTGGATCCTCTGTTACTGCTTGTTAAACAAAGGTGTGTATAACAATGGATGCTCCAAAAGAGGAACAGCGTGGTGTGGTTAGATTTCTTATAGCTGACAGTGTTTCACAACACATATATCACTGCATGTCTGCAGTATATGGCGAGCATTGCATTTCTTTAGCCACTCTGAAACAATGGTGCAAACGTTTTTAAAAAAGATGTGTCGGCTACAGAGATGACCTGAGACCTGGGCAAAGCCATCGTGCCATAACATTACACACCATTGCACACGTTCATGCATTGATCCAAGAAGATCGACTCTCCAGTATTAACTGTCTGGTCTCAAAAGTGAGCATTAGTCATGAATCAGTGCACATGATTATTCACCAATATCTGAACTATCAACTGCTCTGTGCACAATGGGTTCCAAAGGTTCTGAGTGAGGAAAACAGAAACCGGACACTAGGCACCGCATCCACTTATCTGTTACATTGTCATGAGGAAGGCAATGAGTTCCTGCATCGAATGGTAGCCACAGATGAAACCTACCATCATTATGAACAAGAGACCTGCAATGGAAGCACCTGGGCTCGCCGCCCCAAAGAAGGCCAAGACGGTGATCTCTGCGGGAAAGGTTTTGTTGTCTTCTTTTTTTGACGTAAAGGGGGTCGTTATTCATCGAATTTGCTGAACATGGGCAGACTGTCAGTGCAGGGCATTATTGTGCAATGCTACAATGTTTGCACTGGGCAATCAAGGATAAGTGCCAAGGTGCATTGTCTTAGAGGGTCATCTTGTTGCAGAACAATGCTCGACCATATACAACTAATGTGACTGTAGAAACTCTAGCGAAGTTCAATTGGTTTACCCTGCAGCATTGTCCTTACAGCCCGAATCTTTCCCCATGCGACCGTCATGTGTTTGGTGACCTCAAGAGGAAGCTGCAAGGCAGCAGATTTCTTTCGAATGCAGACATACAGGAGGCAGTCACAGATATCCTAGCCCAGGAACCACAGGACTTCTATGAACATGGAATCACTAGGCTCGTTACACAGTGAGACAAATAGTTTAATGCTGGAGGTCCATATTTCTGACATACAAATTTGTGTTCCTTCTAAACATTGTCTGAGGTCACTTTCATTTGACTCGCCCTTATAAATAACCTTTTAATCAGGCATCTTGTTTTTCGTTGTAAAAGTAATTAGTTTGATTCTGACTAGAAGTTTCTATTACATTGATTTCATATATAAGTATTGATTAGATATAATAATAAGTATTGTTAAATATTAAACTATTATGGTAGCTTATAATTACTTTAATGTTATAAGCTTCATTAACCCTAGAACGGACAGATTGGGTCTCTCAGACCTGAAGAGTTTTGTTTTATATCATTCAAACAAACTAAAAACTACATCTTATAAAATTATTTATAGTAAAATGACAAAATATGCTTGTATCTTTCTCGTTCAATAATAAAATTGCAACATAAGCCTATAGATATTTACTACAAATGATATTTCGTCAACTTTCTGAAAAAATGAAATTTAATCGATGTTTGCAAGAAAAATGCAAGTTTCATATTAAACTGAAAATCAAAATCCCTTTCGATTGATTCAGTACTTGGTTGAAAAGCCTTTAGGATGAATGTCAATAATATAGTTTACAATTCATATTACACAAGTTACAAGAACAAAATAAAAGCGGATGGGCTGGGTCTTGCAGACTCACAAACAAGCTTGAAACACATCTCAATGACTAATTGACACCAAAAAATGGCATAATGATGTTACTAAAAGCTACCAGGACTAGCAATCCAATAGGTGGTAAACACGCAAGCAGAAAATAGGAAAACTAAAAGCACCTGACAAAGAGACCTAGTCCATCTGTTGTAGGATTAAAAACATGCCAGCAGTCACAGTCAGATGATGAAACTAAATGAATTTTTAAAAATTTTATAATTAAATCGTGTTAGATTTGGTATTATAGGAAGTTTTTTTTTGTTTTGTTTTTTAATTTTCATAGCATAAAATACTAACGAAATTGAAGCTACGAATATACTAATTAAACCAGCATTAGATACCCTGTTATTTTTATAGTAAAAGTACAGGGTTATCACAGTAAATGAGGAAAATTGAAGTATAGAATAAAACAATTATTTTAAACATTAACATATACGTTTTATTGAAACAAACTGTTGTACAATAGTTGATGCACAAACACACTACAGTTATTCAATGAACCTGTCTATGGTGGCAATGACTGTCTTAATCCTTGCATGGAACCATCCAGAGGTTTTTATGATTTGTTCATGTTGGTCTTGGCGTTGGCAATGGCATGCCTGAAAGGTCAAGATATTGTGGGGATGCACTTTGATCTTTCTTTCAACACACAGTGATAGGACACATTCTCCTAAAGCCATTTCTGAGTTACTTTGGCATTGTAGGTTGGGGCAGAATCCTTTTGGAAGACAAGGCCTCCTGTCAGCAACTGTGCCCATCCAGGACTTCACTACATCCCTCAGCACTTTGAAAATATGTCTGCATTAACTCTTTAAGCCCTTCTCATAGAAGTGAGGTGGCATGAAGTCTCCCTCACTGGGGATGACCTGGAGGACCATAACGGTTGCCGGAAACTTTGTGTGCATGACTAAGCAGTTTTTGCACAACCACCTATCGTTCTGTCTATTAATCTTCTGGACCTAGTCAAAATCCTTCTTGTATGAAAAGAATCCCGGGGCACATTACTTTGTTGGGTTTCTTCAGCATGAGTTGTAGTGGATGGTACCATAAGCAACGCCCAGCTCCTTGGATAAGACTTTCATTGATTTGTTGGGATTGTTGTCCACCATTTCTTGCACTTCGGTAACAAACTTGGATATTCTGATATCGTCTGAGTGATATTCATGCTTCTTATGCTGGGTAGGATGTCAATTGTCCTGCATTGATGCAGAGGACTCCAACGTCAACCTTGTTCTTGTAAACAAAGGACAAAGAGAATTTGTCGAACTCTGGCACTGAAAACTGACAGCATGGATGCTCTTTTCATTTCTTCTGTGACAGCAATGTTCACGATTATACTATCTATGACTTACCTAGAAGGATAATAAAGTTAACTGTTTATTAACTTTTTAAGATGTAGGTATCTAAAATCATTCCTTATTTAGCATGATAACCCTGTATTTATTTTAGTAGTAGTAAAAATTCATGAAACTTAAAAGAATTTGGCAGTATATTAATCTGCTTACAGGGATCTGTCTTATAATGATATTCTTCGTATCTAATAATATATATCTATTAATAGTAAAAATCAAATGTTCAATTGTTGTATACTCTAAATATATCAGATTGAGAATTTTAAAGATAATTATGCATCAATATAACGTGATTCATTTGATTTAAAATCAAATATTTTGATTTAGATGATGCTAAATTAAAAGAGTATTAATTTTAAATCATATGAACACTATTGAAATAACCTTAGTTAATTTCTTTCATCAACTTTTCCATTTTTAAGCTTAATTTTAGGTAATAATTACATCACATTAATAATAAATATATTTTTAAAATAAATTAAATTTATAAGCTTCGTTTAAGCCCCCCCACCCCCAGAAAATTGCAACTGTATTACAAGCGATAGTTATACTACACCCATTCTATTCAGAATTTAAAATTTACTATTTTCCATCTTCAACCTTTTTAGGCCAAAAACAATTGTATTATCACTGATCTCTACTCGATTAGGTGATGCCGATAGTCACATGATTATTCATGGAAGAGATCCTCATCATTATGCCTAATAACCTCATGTGGGTTTGCATGTAAGTTTTATTCAAGTTTTGAATATCTGAATCAATGTTACTCCCTTTTCAGTAACAGTATCCCAGATTCATTTGAAGAGGGAAAATCTAGAGCTTGAAGGTTAAAGAAAAATGGTCATCAACAAGGATCCATATATTTGCTTGTAAGAATAGTGCAGAATCATGTGTGCCACCTTAATATCTGATATCTACCCATACCACAATGCTACATATTGAGACTGTACATTACATATGAATGCACAATTCTGCACTACATTTGTTTAACCTGCATCACACCAATATTCATCCTAAGGATTCAAGCTCAACCAAAATTTCATTTCAAGTTTGATTTAATTTAATCTTGCAGCCAAGACCATCATTCTGCTCATCATTTACATCTAAGTTTTTTCACCACTGCTGTTAACTACTGACAATACCACCAGACAAAAAAAAGTAACATCAATATTCTCTCGTTTACTTTTATTCTTTTCTCTCCCAGTCCAGATATTTTTTTAGTGCTGCATTCTATGCATTGAACATAGAAAAGTCTTGGTTTTTTTTTAAAGCAAAAATGACAGTAAATAGGAAACACTAAAACGATGACTATGGATGACAATCACAAAAATGTCATCAACGGACAGAAAAATACCAAAGTGAAAGTCAATACATAGATGGACTATTGAGATCAAAGTCACTACACAAAAAAACGGAAGAAAAGAGCTGCCAACAAGAGCATCATGAGATATCTATTTTCAGTAGTAGAATATTAATCGTGGATGCTTATTTATATAAAAACTAACCATAAATTGTGAAAATTAATGCATTTTACAGGTATTTGGAAAAAAAAAATTTCCTAGAAAAGCATATATTAGGTTTCTGAAGACCATGTGTCTGTTTATATCATTTATTTATTATTTGAAACATTTATTTAACATTTTTCATTAGGCTAATCAAAAATCATTGTTATTTTGTGTGTAAAGTTTTCCAGCACTGGTTCAATCAATTAACTCGGCCACTTCAAATGAAAATACAGTGAAGCTCGGTTATATCACGATCTTTTGGATCCAAGATCTTGAAGATCGCGCTCTGCCCGAGCTTTTTTTACTTCGCGATGTCAAATGTCGTATACTCGAACCCTATTATCGCCCACACAATTCCAAATCGATTTAAAATGATCATTTCACGATTACCTATATCATTCAGAGCGATGTGAGAGAATTTTATACAGTATTTATAAATCATCATCTTTTCAACACTTTGATGGGTTATATTAGCCAAAATCTTCATACAGTATTTCTGTTTCTTATGGTTTGGCGCCGGCATCTTGATTCTTGTACAAACGACGATTGTACAAATCATGAGCAGTTCTCTAAAATCAATCGATTTTTGTACTTTTTGGGCAAAAATATGGTAAATTTTACAATTATACACCTTTTCCAAAATAGAAGGGGTCCAAGACCAAATCGCATTATAGCCGAGCTTCACTGTACTTCACATTTTACTTTTTTTACTAATGGAAATATATTTAAAATTTTAATTGAAAAAACATCAATTTGAAACAAAATCACCTTTCTGCAAAAGGTTGTTTGTTTTTGTTTTTCTTTTCTCAGAAAATATTTAAGTTTCAATATTATTGAACTATAATTTTCACATTACTTTACATCCAGTGTTGACAGAAATAAATTCTTTATTTCTGTTGCTAATCATCAAAACTGTCCTGTTCCAGGACATTACATACCTTATTTTATTGTATCATTACTCTAGACATGTCAACATCATCAGATTGCTTTATAGGTTACTTTCACACTTGACATTTATTTTAACCAAGTGTTTTTTTTTTGTTTTGTTTTTTCCTTCACCAATTAACAATTATGAGCATGGACAAACTGGGAATTCTATTTCTGTCCTTATTTTTCTTTCTTTAATTATTTTATAATTAACTATTTGTTCACTTATCTTGGCATTTTTAATCCATTTTGATTAATATATAACATGTATAAAATGCAAAAAAAAAAAAAAAAGCATTGAGTTTTCAAAAATATTCTGTATTTTACAAGGGTGATACTTTCAAATATCACCAATTCAGTGAGATTTGGAATAAAAAATAAATAAAAAAGCAAAAGAATTATCTGTTCATATTCCTCCTCACATAGATACCATTTGGAGAAAGAATTAAATTGTATTACTGAGAAATGATTTATATCATCATTATCTTAGAGTTGAACCTTGGGGACCAAAACAATCTAATTTTTATTTTCTTTTAAATATGTCAGTCTCTAGGATACATCTGGAATGATTCTCGGGCAGAAACTTGCGATTGTGCTGCTAGCTACTCATTGCTAACTAATGGCAGAAACAAAATGTTTAATAAAGCTTTTTTTCTTTTTTTTTTAAATTACAGAAATTATCAGACCAAATCTTGCTCATTTTAATCTTTTGCTAGATTATATTCTGCATTCCTTTTCATTTCTCTCTCAACAGTGAGCGATACTTCAAAACAATCCATTTTGAATACTTTCTGAACTTCTTTAATCATATCAAAAATCTTTCAAGCAAATTTTAATAGTGAAACAGATGATGATGATGATTCTTCTTTCTTTTTTTTTTTAACGACGAAATTAAAAAATAAAAAGTTAGCAATACTCATACTTATAATTTTTTATTTTTATTTATTTCATTTTATTTTTAGTTTATTTTATTTATTTTTTTTTTTACTAAAAATCTACTGTTAAAGTCAAAAGTAAATGGAAAAAATTGTATTCAGATCGCACTTACTATATACAAAAAAAAAAAAAAAAAAAGAAAAATTACAGAAATTTTTCTTTACTTTTTTTTTTAAACAAAACAAATCCATTTAAAGTATCAACTTCATTTTATAATATTCTGTTAACTACTCATAAAAGACAATAGAAATGAATATCAACTAATACAACAATGTAGACCGGTCTTTACTGCAGTCATTAGTAAATATAATTTGTAAATTTTACACAAAAAAGGGCTATAACATAAATGCAGTAATTACAAATAAAATCAAATCAAGACAATCTGTACAATACAAATTAAATACGACTACACAATACATTAGAAACATTGCATCATTATCTAGTAGAATTGATTCCATTCCATATACGGTAACATCACATGAAATAACAAGATGCAATAAATAACTAAAAGACTAATATACAAAAAATACTTTGGATGGAATTTTCTTGTATCATTTATCTAGGCTATCCAGAAGGCCATATCAACAATTGCCTTTGTTACTTTTTATGTCCTTTCGTATTTTTACTATTTTAGACAATTTTTAGCATTTATGTACACAGTAATGTAATATATTTCTTATAGTCACAACAAAGCAAACCTGAATCTTTTCTCAGAAATTCCTTTCTTAAAACTTAAAAAAGCTTATAAACTTAATATAATCTATATAATCTGAAGACAAATCTTTAAATCAATAAAAAAAAAATGATAAGAAAATTGAAGAAAACTAATCTATGTAGTATGACCAACTTCTGTTTTATCACCCTTTCCCCTCCCTCGGCAATAAATTAAAGCATTAAATATATATATGTATTATACAGCCAGTTATAAAAAAATGAATGGAGGAAAAGAGAATTATCTAAGCCCTCTTTAAATTCATCTTACTAATTTGTTAAGCTACAAATAAAAAGCGAAATTTTTAAACCTTTTTAATCTTCATAACTGTATTTGAGTTAACTATATGAAAATGATTCGTCAGTCTAATGATATAACAATAATATATATATTTTTTTTAATGTGATAAGATAGCAACTTAACTATACACTGATAAACAATGGATGAACACCTCAAAAAACATTATTTTAGAAATAAAGAGCTTTTAATTTTCCCTTACCAGGGCTCCAAATACTAATATATATAGACAATTCATGAAATAATTGAAAAATTCACTGATATCTCTTAAAATTTTCTGGAGAATCCCACCCTAGACATAACCTGATATTTGAACGTAGCCTTGTGTTAGCTTTGATTTGCTCCAAGCATTTGTATTTTTTTTTTTCGTGACTAAGTTGGAAAAACAAATGATTAAGAAAAGCTCCCAGCATAGAAGGGCACAACTTATATTTTATAAGGAAACCTTATTTAAACAACACAAATATATATATATATATATTCATAACACTTATATTTTTAATTTCTAAGAATCCTTATATTAGCTGAATGTTGTTTTGAGAGAAAGTAACTTTGTCCTTCCTGTAAGGACAGAAGAAAAAAATTGTTGACAGATCGGGGAAAAAAAAGGAGGGGGGGGGGTACAATTATCAAATTGTACTGTTAACCTGTGCAAGTGTCCAGAAGTATACTGTGAAAAATAAGCCAATCTGATAAAAGAAATTCAGAGATAAAGATTCTCAATTGGAGGTGGGGGAAGGGATGTTTATAAGTCTTACAAGATCTCTAAAACTCAGACAAACATATACTAGATTAGTCTGAATATTTACAACAAACAATGAGAAAGAAAAGGAATTTTTTTTTTTTTTTAATATTCTGATATTGGATAAGCAATGTAAGAATCATGAGCTGGCTGCGACACTCTTTGGAAAAGTTCTTAACTTTCCCCAGCTGGTAAACAACAGTCGGTAACATTTAAAAACTTCTGAACATTATCCAAATGGGAGTTGCTATCCAGTTCGAACATATAAAAGACAAGAAAGCTGATCCTCTAGTTGACTGAATTCCCATAAGATAACATGCCAACAATATGAAATTGTGAAGGATAGTAAGTTGAAAAAATATCTATTTGTAGAAGATAAAAATAGCATTCCTGATTCTATTCTGATTACAGTATAAAAAATGCTAGACATATCAAGAGATAATCTTAAGACGGTCTAGGAATCTTGCTAGAATCAATTCATTCATTCATAGTTCTGTCACTCCTATTAGAAGTATATGGCCAACTAATAATTCAGTTCCTGCAAAGTTTAGATCTACCAAGTGCCCAAACAGTTATCTTGGAAGAATAGATAGAAGAACCCATATCCACATCTATCTCGAATTATGTGACAAAATTCACTAGTTTCTGTCCAATAGCTGGATCATCAGCTATACTTCCATAATTAAGGGTGAAAAGCTTTCAAATAGTTAAGATTTTTTTTTTTTTTTTTAATATTCTGGGTCATTCTGTAAGTAATTGGTTGCAAGTTTGATCCTCCAGACTTCTAAGAAAGCATAGCTGGACAGACAAACAGTTGAAAAAGGCATACTATATGGAATGCCTTTTATGATAACTGGGAAGAAACAAAAATTTCAATAGTGCTTGATGTATAATATCAGTGGAGATATGAACATTTTCAGAACAGGCAATCATTATTGAAGTGCAAACCATTGGAACTTGGTGTACTGAAATCAACTGAGCTGAATGAATCTCCAGTCCGAATGTTTTGTCATCTCTAGAAAATGGTCAACATAAAGATATCAGAATGTTAAATTCAGTCAAGATACCTCTTGTTCGAGCTGACAGTCAAGTTGAGCTAAACAATAGAGAGAGAGTTCATAGCTGACTCCTTCAGGATACCTGCATCAAGGAGAATACAGCAAAACAAGGTTTTTGTATAAAACAGATTCTAATGCAAGATCAGATAATGTGTGTCTGATAAACAAACTCAGGCAGCATGATACAAATTCTTAATCTTGTAAGAACATGACATGCAATGGCAACATTTATACGTCAAGTAGCACTTAGTAAAATAGAATCTTAGCCTTATACAAGTGATATTACTGACAGACTACCGTATGAAGTAATGATGAAGGGTTGTTTCAAAGAGTTTATATTTTCTATTTAAATATACATTCAAGTTTTTGGAGTGCATGGTTGAGTATCCTTGTATCTTTTTCCTTTAATCTTTGAGTAACTGATGTCTTGCACTTACTACTTAAGTTAATCCTTGCCCTTTAGTTGGAACTGAGCTTGACCATTATGGCCAAAGTTAGCAGGTTAATGGGAGATACTTATGACTTTCACAATTTTCTTAAGAGCTGTATCCAGCAAGAAAAGGAAATGAGCTGGAACTCACATTAACAATACAGCTGAAAAAATGAAAATACTTCAATAATGAGAAACTACATCCAAGTTCAAAATCCCATTTGCATTAATGCTTGGTGTCAGAGAGGATCTATATGACCTTTACTGTAGAGGCAGTCTTCAAATTTTCCTTACTGTCATATGGATCATGCTCACTAACTACTATGTGGTATCTAAGAAATATTGCATCTTTGCTTGAAATTGCATTGGGCATGTTCATAAGAATCACACAAAAAAATAATGTCAACTTCAAATTGAGTCTGAACATATATGTAGCAGACTGGATCAATTTCAGACAATGCAGACTTTTTGATAGACAGAAGATATGAAGTAAAAATAATTTTAAGGAAAATTTTTCATTATAGGAGAGCAACTTTTTTATTAAGAAATAACATTCTGTAAAAGATGATGATGAAATGAAAGATGAAAAATGAATTCACTGTAGTGAAGATATATGACGGACATTGACAGTTTCAAAAACAAACATAGGAAACAGAATAGGTAACTATCCCATTCCTTCAATCTGTCTGTACTGTCTGCAAGTTCATCGAATGGTCAAAAGTCTCTCCTATATTTTCAGTCCAGTAATTAGTTTACACCCTCCTTTTACTTAATTATTAGCTGATATGCAATAAACCATATCCTTCTGTGAAAGAAAACTGAAAAATGCTGAACGTTTTTCTTTCTTTCTAAAAAAAATTAAATGATTGTGGTGCAGAACTACAGAAAGAACAAAGACAGCGCAAGATCAAAAGTAGATTGCTTTAGAGAGTAAATCAACACATTGTCAAGAGATTATCCATTAACTTCTACAAGATGAGTGGGTTTATCAAATCACTAAAGCATTCGATATAGATAATCCTAGTATATAAAAGAAGAAAAAAAAAGGCCATAGCAAAGTGAATTAGCAACTGTCACTACAGAAACACATCGAATTAGGAAAATCAAGGGTAATATATTATGCACTCAATTAATGGAGGTTAGTAGTCAACTCACAAATGAGAGAAAAATCAATCACCTTAAATTCAAAATTCTTTTAGTTTAAATTGCTTTACTTATTATTCAGATATTAAAAATATCAAATAGAATAGTATACAAACAATATTTGACAATGGTAAAACATCTTTTCTGTATCCTAAATGATAAATGCAAGAGAGCACTGGAAATTAAAAAGACAAGAAAGCTGTAAAAGAAATAATTACTATGAATACAATTTAATTTTAAGCATACATCTCAACCGCCATGCAGTTTATTTACTGCTTAAGGAAATTTTTTTCAAGAATATAAGATGATTTAACTAGTTCTAAAGAAAGAGTTGCTTTAATTATTGAAGCTTTTTCATAGCCAAAGTTCCAATGGGGTTAAAATATTACAATAAAATGACGTATTTGTAATGGACATCTTCAAAGAAAAGAAGTGTAAAATGTGATACAATAACAAAATCAGCAGGGGAAAAATAAGACCAATATTCACAGCAATGAATAACCCACATTTATATGCATCCTAGTTGAAAAATTAGTTCTCTTTTTTCTTTTATAACTGCTTATTAATCAAACAAGAATCTTAATTATCTTCCTAAGTAATCTGAACACAGTAATAGGAAATTGCATGCAAATAGAAAACGGTAGAGAAGAATTTCTGTTTTTATCTTATGAAAATGAGAATGAATTAAAATGGACTGACTATTGAAAAATTTAGCCTATCTGCCGTTATCTATTGAGACACAATTTCTCTAAACTGAAAACTTAAACTTATTAAAATAAACTTTCTTAAATATTATTGAAATACTTATATATGCCCATTTAGATAACTTAGTATTTTACAGTAACGTGTGATTAGTATACGTGGTCTGGGTAAGCCACTTTTTCGATTAACTTCATCAAGTTGGGATGATGCAAATAGCTCCAGTAACTAAATTCTCCCAAACCCATGTCAATTCAGACAGTCTTATGAAACTCCTGCAATCATCTATTGACTACATGGCCCCAAGACCTCTTTCTTATCTCCTCCAAACTTCAACATTAATGTCCTTTAATGATGGCCAGTAAGCAACATGTGGGCCTTAAAAGGGCAACAAAAAGATCGGGACAAGGAAAGAAATTCCTTAAGAATTTTGACTATGCACTCTATAATCGTATATAACTGTAAGACAATGAATTAAGGAGAATTAATTTCCATACGAAATAATAGTTTAAATAATAATGAAATAATAGGGAATAGTAATAGATGCAGCATTCCAACTGGTCAATATCAAAATTTGTATGCACTTCCATTGTCTGTCACATACCATAAAGCACTTCACTACAATAAAAACTTAAAATAAAACAAATTTGTGAACAAACGTACAATCTCAGTGAACAAACTTCATTTTTATAATAGGGGGAAAAAATAGTAACCTGATATATGTTTCGGTTCATAACTAGTATATACATACAGAATTTGGGAACAGGCTACAAATGCCCTTAGAGATTTACAATGCTGTGACAAAAGCTGGTGACAACTTTGCAAAGACAGACAGCGAAAAATGATGATTTATAAAAAAATATTCTATAATTAACAGCAATAGCTCTGCAAAATGAAATGATAAATTGTGAGGACTCTTGTTAACCTAAATTTCTTGAAGCTCCCCTTTCTTCAAGATTTCTTTAACCAGTGGTTTACAATATTTCAATGAGTACATGCAACAGGTACCTGTTTCTCCACAGCACCTATTAGCATTTTCAATAAAACTGGAAAGTCATCTACAGTTGATTTTTTATCTTTGGGTAACTGAATCCTACATTTTTACTATTGGTGTCATTTTAATGCCTGTATCTGTAGTAGAACTTTCATCCTGTCACTTTAAAATTTTTCTAGTAGTCAGCTTTGCATCTAAGTTTTAATTGATTCTTTTCAATATAAGGACTTTGATGGCCTAGACAGAAAGATAATCAGATAAGCAGCTTCATAATTGGCATGATTCTATAGCTGAAAGAGTCCAAAGGTTCCAGAACAGAAATGACTTCCTGAACACAATACAGAATGGATTCTTGCAAGACTCTAAAAATGAAAATGGGGTTAGTGGTAAAGATTTCTACCAAATATCAGGGGTCATCACCAGCCCAAAAGCAGTGGTTCAAGAGAGAACATTAGCTGCTGACTTTATTCCAACTTCATCCAAAACCTTAACAGTAGCAATGAAGGTGGGGACAAGTTATTTCATATATTCCATCGAAGCAAAAAATGTGCTAGTGAAAGACATGTAAACAAAAGCTTCTTCTAAAGAATATAGGTAAAAAACATCCTAATTATTAAATGCATATTACCTAATTATCTAAATGGACAGATTTAAGTCATTTGTCTTACAACAAAGCAATTCAAATAGTGTTAGAAAATCAAAAAAAAAAAAAAAAAAAGGGATTAGCATAAATTTTATCCTATCATCCTAAAATTTATGTAATAAAAACAGTAATTCTCTCTCTTGAAACACAAATCCACTAAAATGATTTTAAATCAAACAATCTAACAAAAACATTAATATAGAAATTTTAGGCTCTTTATCATGTTAAGCACATCCTGGGGGGGGGGGGGGGATCCGTTTTCCAGTCAAAATGCATTACTCAATTATCTTCAGTAAATTTTTTTTCTTCCAATACACACAGAAACACAAACTGGTTACACGTGTATCCCTCTCAAGCACCACAAGAAGACTTTTTCATTAAGAAGATGAAGCTTCTAAATTATGAAGCAACTATAAATATTAAAACTCAAATTTTTCAATGTAAAGCATTACATAGGGATTGCTTTAAAATACATAAATGCAATTTTTTTTCTTTATTGAATTTTCTAACTAAGTTTTTTTTCTTTCTTACATTTTCAGATACTACTAAATTTTAAATTTCACTACAATCCTGCTACCTAAATGGATAAATTTTGAAAATTATTAATTTCCCCTCAAACTTTTTGAAAATAATTTCTCTTATACATAATTCCAAACAAAATATGACTAATTGTCAGTTTTTATAAGCTAATGAAAGTCATAAGCTCACCCTCTCCCCAAATAAAACAGCTTAAAATTACAATACATGCACAGGCAATTACAAAGACAAATTTGAAAGCAATTTATAATAAGAGAAATAAATCAGATAATAAGATGACAAGACATCAAAAACTTTACTTTGAAACTGTATTACTTGTTTTGAAAAAAATATTTCTTCAAAATCAATTCCTTTAAATAGTTACCCCCCTCCTCCCATAAAGAAAACGAACAAACGTCTTCAAAAAAAAAGAAGAAGAAAGAAAACATGCATTACCTTACATTTCGTTGAAGATTTAAAAATGCCCATCAAAACATCTGGTTTCTAGATTGCAATATAATACCTTCATCATTTTCGCTTGTGTAGATTCTTATTAAGTTAAGGTATTAAAACTACATTAAATTTCAGTGAAAATGTGAATGCTTCACCATCTTTCAAATTAAAAAAAAAAGCAATCAAAAGTTTTGCAGTATGATACTTGTCAATCTTAATCAGCAGTGCCATTTCTTTTTCTTTCAAATAATTTAGTTTAAGCGGCTTCCTTGATAACTAAGAAAACTGTTCAGGTGGTAATTATTAAAATTAAGATAATGATTAAGCAACATCAATTCATAAGTTTATACAGATATTTTTTTTTAGAAAGGAGGAAGAAAATATATACATGTGGAAAACAATTTTCAGATATATATTATGAACAAAGTATGGTGAACTGGCAATTATTTTGAAAAAAAAAAAGATAATATTCATAATGAAAACAATTAAATGTTGATAGTGTAAATTCTCATCATTTTGGCTTAAACAGAGACTTTGAACAATTCTAAATTAGATTGGCTGTCAATAAATTACAAACGGTACTTAAATCAGTATTTGGTCTCTATAAAGTAGAGGTTTTAATGATGCAATTTTCAACATCCATTATAGAATTACAAAAGTTTTTAATATTATCTCACAGAGATAATATGTCTGTTATGAAGGGAGGAATTTTAATGTCATAAAAATTTGGTACACAGTTTTGAATGTGAGTTAAGAGGTCTTCATTTATAGTAAAGCTAAAATCTCTATTGGAAAAAGCAACTAGGTAATACAGCATTTACTGTTATTAAAATCATGACTACATTCTTAAATAAGCTTGGTTTCAATATTTTTCATTGAAAATAAAACTGATTAATATTCCTCTTCCTCTTCAATTTCCAATCAAAATTTTCTAAACTTGAAAAGTAGTAAATTTAATGACATTTTATTTATATGAAAATCCCTAAATTTATACTTCTGTTTAAGCAAAGTCTTTTGTGTAAATATCTTTTTTTTGTAATGGAAATGATTCTGTTTTAAGATAAAGGAATATGTAGTTTTACTCATTTTTTTTATCAACACTTTTGAGAAGTTCATAATAAAGATAACGTACTGATACCATCAGCATTTCAATTAGCATTCTACACCATTGAGAGATTCAAAATAATGAGAATTTACAGTTTTAGCAATTTTAGCAGAGGGTAAACTACAAGGTATTTCAAAATAGCCATGATAAATAACAACAACAATAACAAAAGTTCTGCACTGTAACGGTTTACAGCTATTTAAAATTACAATGAGTTACATACTATTTCAATGTATATTTCAATTAAAAGGAATAAAAAACAAATGCATTTGATTTTTCATATTCTAATATCTAAAATATTTGAAATACATGCTAAATCAGATGTATTTCTTATAAATAACAAGCACTGCTTAAAACAGCTCTAAAAGGTCCCAATTAAAAAAAAAAAAAAAAAAGACACTCACAAACTCTAATAATCTTCATTTTAACATTATTTACATACATAAACTGGCAATGTAAATGCCTCTTTGCAATATGCACCTTCCACATGTAGCTCTCATGACACTGCTTTTGAAAGATTAAAAAAAAAAAAAAAAAAATATCAGAAAGAAATTTTTGAAAGCAAATTTAATTAAATTAAAAAGAAAAATATCCTAAAACAGAAGCCAATATATAATAATGTATTAAACTAGGCAGCTGCAATAAAATTTTGTTTTACCTTTTCTTCAGTGTATTAATATTCTCAGTGATTACTAATCATTCTTATTTCCAATGGGGGAAGCTATTTTCATCTTTCAATTTTTTAAAATGCATTGTAAATAACTGTCCTTTAGACACTTAATGAAACTTGACAATTTCAATTTAATGGGATAAATCAGATTAAAGTACACTTTTCATCACCTCATACAGTTATAAAAATAGTATTCACAAAAACTTTTATACTTCTACAATAAACTGAGATGTTTTGCAGAACTGTGTTTTAAACCATTCTGTATAGCTACATTATTGTGACCTTGGATGAAGATTAAATGGACCAGTTATTATTGTTAAAGCACACCAGTACGTACATTGGAGAAAAGATAGTTAATATTCAATTAAACTTATGTAGTCATACTGCTCTTTTTTATCATCATTATTTTTATGGATCTGACCAATGCACTCAAGATGGATAACTGCCCCAATACTCAAATCTTGACAAAATTCATGGATATTCTTACAAAGGAGATAAATCAAGCAAGTCTTATGCAAAGTTTAATCTAAAGAAAATAAAGATGCCTACAACAATAAATTGTTGAAAATATTAAGTCTTCTCAAAGACGTTTCTAGTTAATTTTTTAATCCATGCCTTCATAGCAAACTCTAATGTAACTTGAAATAATTCTACTACATAAATATTAAGAGACAACTTTTAAACACACTTTTACAGCTTTCTTTTAAAAAGAATACCTTTATTCTATTCAGAATAGCATCAATGGTTTAAATGAGGAGGAACAAAAATAAAGGAGACGGTCTAAGACTATGCTACAATCTTTTTTTTACTAAAAAGTCTAAAAATAGCCAGCTGTAAAAATATTACACAAATTACCTTGAGAATATGGCTTTATAGGATAACAGAATAATTCTTTGAATATAGGTCATCATTACCTGCATAAAAATGCATTCTGATAAAAGAAAATAAAAATGTAAATGATTAAAAGTGAAATATAAATAAAAGGTTAAAAAACATGTCACATTAGTAGCAATATATTAAAAATATTAAATAAGCACATCTTAGTGTACCTTATGAATTTAAATCATGATGAGCATTTGCAGAAGAAAATTTTAGATCTTTCTCAAAAGCTTGATTAAATCAAAGATTGTAAAAAAAAAAAAAAAAGGGAGAAAATACAAAAGCCCAATATGCAAAACAAATGCATACTTAATTCTTATAATTTAAAACCAACAAATAAATAAATGAATGTATAAATAAATAAAATTAAAGTAAATTTCCTCTTATCAAGTTGTACAAATTTACAATAAATAGGACAAAAATATTGATGTTTTTCTTTCCTAATATCTTTAGACGCCCAAATTAATTAAATGATTCTTATACACTGAAGTATGCATTACAAAGATGCATTACAAAAATTCTTGGTATAGAATTATTTCTAGTTATTTTAAGTGATTACAACTTTCTGCCACACTTTACATATTATATACAAATTTATGAATGAAGAATAAAAATGTAATGCTTTTATTTAAATATTAATGTTATGAAAATTTTATGTTTTTATGGATCTGAAAAGCAATTGCACATGGGATATAACTTTCTAAAGGTACTTATTATTTCTTTGTCGAAGTTGTATTTTTTCCTTCAGGAGTGTAGAATTAAATGAAAAAAAAAATAAAAGGCCGACACTGAATTTTCTTATTACACATTTCTAAATTATTACTTGTTCAGGTTTCATCTTGGACTCACCAGTCTTAAATATTATTATGTTTTAGTCACTTAACTAGTGAACACTTTGATCCTATTGGTTTGACATCATTCAGGCTATCAACAAGTGCTCACTGTTCTTGCTTGGGGAGAAGAATATCTAGATAAATACATTTGAAATGAAGATTTTCAAATTATGATGTTAAATGGTAAAAATGCAGTTGCCAATAAATTCTATTTACAAGTCAAAAATAAAGTTAAAATACTTGAGCTTACATGTGTAGAATATAATAAAAAATATACTATATGTACAATTTTTAGATTATTAGATCATTACGTTAAGTACAGATACTAACAGAAAGAAACAAAATCAGCATTCATCATATTAATACATCATGCATACAGACACTAACATTAACCTGCTGACTGCATTTTTTTGTTCAGTTTGCACAGGAAATACAGCTGCCTGGTGCTACAAAAGTCAACAATTAATACTATAAATATTCAATAATAAAAGATGACCTCATTCTTGGAAACTTTCTTGCAGAAAACTCACTGCATGAAATTTCTCGTCAATTTATCAGAAAAGAAAGAAAACACATGAAATTCATATAAACTACCATTCTCTCAATGCTGTCTCACCAATTAAAAATGGTTTAGTAGCACACAGGTTGTCTTATTATTTATGTGATGGGAAGAAAATGTTTTATATGTATTTGGCAATGCATCACTGATGCTGTCTTAAAATAATTCAAGTCAAAGGCAAAGAAGCACTACACTGAGATTTCATAATTCATATCATACACACTTCTCCTCTCCGAATCCTGCTGAGGTGGATTTGATTTATGTTCTGACTTTGGTGTCCCACTAGGAGAGCGTGAAGCTCTTGATGCCATTTCAATTGAGTCTGACATTTCAAGAGCTTTTACAAATGACATTGGTCTCCTCACCTGTGCAGATCTCAGAGCACTCATAGGATCAACCGGAATGGGTACCGGTACTGCCATGGGCATCTGCATTGGCTGTCCATAAACTTTACGCTTCATCTGTGGTGATGTACTCCCACTACTTCTGCGGGCAACACCATAATAAGGAGATGCACCCACTTGTGGTGGTTTCACCATCACTGCTGAAGTAGGACTTGTGGGATTAGATCTACAATCATTGCTTCGCTGAGGGTTGGCATGATAGTGATAAAGAGGCTGTTCACGCATGCCAGGGTGCCCCCGCACTGCAGCAGCATTATTAGCTAATTCACGTATATTATCAGATGTGTGATTTGTAGTCCGTGGATAATTAGCATTTGTGTGATCGGCAACAGAACGGGCTAATTCACTCTCAGATGCAAACTTCCGTTGAGGGCTAATACTACGAGGTGGCTGCTGTTCACTTCTTGACAAAGGTGGTAGATCATAGTAACCACCGTAAGCACCAGATGGATGGCTTTCCATACCTGGATGATAATCAGAAGGTCGTCTACCGAATCCAGGAGAACTTGGAGAACCCATTCCAGAATGGCGTACAGGACTAGACTGTGCTAATGGAGGCAAACCTGCCTCTTCTCTACTACGAGGAGATCCAGGACTAACAAATCCCCTAGATGAAGATGGACTATGTACAACATTCCGACCAACCTTATCAGGAGATAGAGGATCTGGAGTTTGGGACCGTGAACGCATTCCATCACCAAAGCCCCGAGGTCGGGGATGAGGTGAACGATTATATATATTCTTTGGTACTCGTCTAGGAGATGGTTCATTACCAGAGGAAACATGATTTGCTCGAAGGGCATTAGCCATGTTCGTTTCCGGTAAAGTAGTGTCAAAAAAGTTAGTCTTGGAACCATGACGGGGCATGGGCGGAGTAGGTTCACAATCTTGAGACTGACTCTGTGTTGTTTCTAAGGTCTCTAGAGTAATATCAGCATCAGATATATCTGGTCCTTGAGCCATCTGAAATAATAATAAAAAACAAACAAACAACTATATTAATATTTTTTTTTTTTTATCTACAGAAAGAATCTAAAGTTTATGAACTATGTTTGTATTACTAACTACAGATCAAATTAATATAGAAATATATATTAGAAATTTTATTGCTTGCTTACTTTATTATAGGCATTGGAACTTGGATTTCGAATCCCGTTACTATTACCCAAATATACTTTAACTTGACTTTCAATCGGTATAGCAGATATAGGTGCAGTTCGGAGTAATATTTTTTGACATTTATTAGGTTTGCGTCCAATGTATCTGAAAAATAAACAGTATTAAGAAAAAAAGAAAGAAAGAAGAATTAGATCCATTAACTTATTAATTTGACTTTATTTTATTTTTTATATCTATCTGCCAAATTAGTAACAAAAAATACCTTTTGAGAAAATCCTTGATAAGGATTCTGTGAATTAATAAATCTGTGAATACATCAAAGTATGATCAACCTTCCTGATAATTCAGAGTCCCACCTCCTTGGTGCAAGAACTGCTGCTAGGCAGCATGATTTAAAATCATTTTAAGATATCTGAAAGTTGCAGGATATATAATCCACCAAGCCATTGAGATTGCTTCCTGTAAATCTGTGACAATCTAGGGCAGAACACCTGGAAGACACTCGTGCATTTAACAAACCACATTCAAACAAATAATAACGCAAGATGTATTATTCTGCTTGGACCCCATCTGTGCAATCTAGGAAGAAAGTCACCATGAAGGAGTATATTTGATCAGCCATGATAAATAGGTAGTTTTGTAACATTCAGTGTTGTCCACAGTAATCAGGACTATTTAAGAAATTGTCAGCAACATATCCCCATATCAATATACTGCTTACTACCAGTTTCATTTGCCACTTTTTCACCTGAGTCTCCACTTACTGTCTACATGGTATTGCTAGAAACAAGATTAATAAAAAAAGGTAACTTTTTTTCCCAATCTTATAAGGTTTAATAACATCTCTCAAATGCAAGCTGTAGATGTGCTTACCAATGAGTTGGTGTAATCAGGGGCCTTGACTGGATGCCAATATCCGAGACCCTTACAGAGAACATTTCTTTGTATTGTGGAAGGAAATACTACCACTTGTCCTCTGCTTCAATTCTATGGTCGGTCTTTCTACAGTTTTCTGTCCATAGTTTTACACAATCAATGTTTACCATATGCACACTACTATTGGTCAAGTGCCATTTACCAATGGCCATCCCATCATATTCCTTGCAATTTATCAATAAGCCAATTTGAATTGGAGCACAAATAACACATTTCCAATACCTATTGCACTAGCTTTTACAGTGATACAAATATTTCATGAAAGGATTGGATTATCTGACTGTGAAATAAATGTCAAATATTTTTTTTGACACAAAACATAACAAAAAGATAAATGATCTCTTTTGTTTCACTTTCAAAAGCAACAGATAAAAGATGAAGACGAACACAAAAATGGGAAAGGAGATTAAAAAGGAACACAATTATATATAGCTTGGCTATATAACCATACTTTATATGTCGACAAGCATCCCAACCAAAAGCAAAGGAACTTCTAATCTTCTTGTGTGACAAGTGAGGAAACAGGAATATGCTTAACTTTGATTTGTTTGGTCTAAAGAATTCAGAAACTTAATAAAAATTGACATTTTATTATAGAAACTTTCAAATTATGAATAAGAAACAGTTCAGAATCAGGTGTCCTGCTGTTAGGCAATAACAAAATAGTTGAGCCAGCAGTCTGGCATCTTGGCTACAATCTTGAGTCTGGGTTTGAATCTCGGAAAAGGTTTAAATACTTTCTCTTTTTTAGTCCATCACAAGAGATGGAAGTCATGCTTGCAATTTCTCATAGATGGTCTTCTGAAAATGTTCAACAATTTCTCCCACCTCTAAAATATGGTTTAATTTAGTATAGAAAGACAACAATGACAGTAAGAGCTCATTGATTCATATCTACAAATCATAGTTACTCAATAAATATGAAACTGAAATTATTAATCATATAATACAAATTGCATTATCTTCATGCTAGAATTTTACTAAATTGCAACAACATTGATATCACTGTGATAATCATATTATTCTACTTGTTTTAAAAGTATATACATGTTGTTATCAAATGAATAAAAAAAAATTTATTAATTACATAATAATGAAAACTGTAATTTACCATGTTTTTTTTAATGAATTTAAAGTTCATAGGTTAAGAACATTTTCTGATTTAAGTTTAACTTTCAGGCAAGATTTTAAATTCATTAATACTTAAAAAAAGCAAATCATCATCAAATAACAATCTCAACTTATATGAGGTTATCTTATACATAATGTAACATTTTTGTAAGTTAATTTATCTGCAAAATCAAGATCACAATGGCTAATTAAGGAATTAAATTTTCAGCTTGAAATTGTTTTTGTGCCAGCTGAATAATAATAATAATAATCTTAACTACTATTATAAAAGTGAAAATCTGTAAGTTTGTTTGTCATTCAGTCATGCTTCAATGGATTGGAATGAAATTTTGCATGCAGGTAGTCTAGGACATCGAGTACGACGTAAGCTACTTTTCATTCCAGTTGAGCAAATAGTTCCCATGGGATGAATGAAAAAGTTTCAAAAACTGTCCATAGATGGTGCTAATGCAATTTTCAATGAGAGCATTTAAAACATTCCCAAAACTGGCAACAGATGGAGCTAATGCTGTTTTAAATCGTACCACAGATCTGAATAAATATATGATACGGCTAAATAATACATTGGATTTCAATATTGTACTGCATGTATTGATACAAATTTAAACTTTAATTTAGTTTCAGTTTTTACTTTACTTGATGTAATTTGGTTTTTCGAATAACTAATGCAAGGCTTCCGAAGCGGAGCGATGATAGCCGGCTAGCTGACTATACAATTAATCAGTTCGGGAAAACAATTTAAACAAGTGTGATGTATAAAAAACTGCACTGTTTAAAACAGTCCAAATTAAAAATTATTTGATAGTGATTAGGTTCTTCGAGATAATCTGAATAGGACAAAAACTTTTTTTGGGGTCAAACATTTTTTTTTTTTTGACTGTTTCTTATTAAGGGAATGATAATAATGATTTTACAAAAACAATTTTCAGAACTAAATAATTCTAACAAATTTTTATCTTCTTCTGCTTCATTGTAATATCTATACTATTTTCATGGTTGTTTATCAATTAAATCAGAGAAATTATAGTATCTATAAAGTAACATTTAATACAAAAAGTACCTTGGATATTGAGGTCCACAAACAGTATATGCTATGTTTTTACAGCAACCTCGAGAAAATGGATTATAACCACTCAGGAATTTCCCTGTCACCTAAAGAAAATAACAGAAATAAAAAATTATTAAAATGGAATTCAAATGACTCACAAATCCCATTCAAGAGATTTTATGAGAACAGCAAAACAATTCAAATGCAGCAATTTTCTACTTAAATTCCTGAAATTTTTGAAAATTGCAAATTCGTTAAAAACTTATAAGTTTTTATTAGTTAAATAAGTTAAAAACTTATAATAGTTATAAGGTCATAAGTTTAACTGTGCAAGGTAAGAAAAGTAAAATATATTGCTAGCTTCAGCTTTGGTAACTTTGCTAAAGCAAATATCCATTTGATGCAAAGACCCCTTGTCAAGGCGTTCGCCCGCACAGGGGTTTAATTAATTAGAATATTTTGTATATCTTTTTTATGTTTAGTATTTTACAGTATGTCTTTTGGGTAGATTTATATAATAAGGAAAAAGGGGAAGAGAGAATTGATATTATTGTAAATATACTAAATATTTTTGTGATTTTAAGAGAATAAATTCAAATTCATTTGATGCAAAGAAATGTCAAAAGCTGTTGGAAATTGTTGAACCTGTTTTACATTAACACCAGATGATTGATGTGAAAACAGAACTAGTGACAAATTTCAGTGATGTCAACTTTGGATGAAAAAGTAAACACTGGCAAGAACAAAAGATATAAAAAAAGTAAATGAAAATAAACTGAGTGAGGAACAATGAGAAAAATAAAAAAAAAAGTAAAATAAAAAGGACTATGAATACTAATGCAGACCATCTCCTGTTTTTACATCACTATATCATCCTTTACTAGTAAAAGCAACTCATATCAAACTTAGAGAACAAAAGGTCAAACAGTCAATTTGTAATAGCACTTAAAAAAAACTAGTATTTTGAAGTTTTTTTTTCTTTTTTTTTTTTCTTCATTACTTACTGACTCAATGATCAGAAGCCTTCATCTGCTTTGGTGATTTTATTTTGCAATGTAAAGTTTAGAAGAATCTCTCAATTTAAGATAATAAATCTCATTAGGGACCAACTTGCTGAAAACTAGGAGCTTGCATTTTTATCACTCTGTTATAAAAGTTGACTGGCTGCTTAGCTTGAATAAAACACACAAACCTACACACACACACTAACACACAAACAAGGCAACTTTGCTGTACTCTATACAGTTAAAACAACATTTAATGAATAATACATCTAAAAAGAAAATGAAAAAAAAAAAAAAACAAACAGGTGTCACATTCCAACAGTTAAAGATTAAAACTGGTAAAATTCTCACAGAAACAAGTTTTACAACAACAACAAACATTTAAATAAAACTGCAAATATATGTATTGCAATTGGTTATTTATAAAACAGAACATTACTGAGCCTTTTTTTTAGAAAGACTAAATAGCCATTTAAAAGGGAGACACAGAAATAAGAAATAAAGGATTAAACATTTTCTGTTAATTCATTGTGCTCTGGTGAATTCAACAAACTTCTGTTATAGACTAACGTATTAGTGCAAAAAAGAACAAACAAATAAAAACAATCATTTGATTTATTCTGTCATGTCACCTTGCATTGGCAGTTTTCTATTTCTTAAAAACAAAAAAGGTCAATCTTTTCACCATTACACCATTTTTTCAGGATGGGGTTTTCTGAGATCTACTGTTTTTTGGAATTCACTCAATCTTATTTATATTGATGTGGAACTTTCTTTTCAATCCTAATAAATATTTTTCTCTTGAATGGAAACAAATTTGATAATGCTTTTCTTCTATTTACAAATAATCTCATCAGACCAGACCTTGGTTCTCATCTCTCTGAATCTTCTCATATTTCTCCTAGTTACATAAAATTCTTCAAAGCCTGTTATTACAATTACATAGCAGGTTGATGCATTGTCTCCTCAAGCATCTTCATCTCCATGCTTGGAGAAACTATCATCATCTTTGAGAGAAGGATTTGCTGCATCAATTATCATAGCTATTCTTAATTATGAAGGTTTCTGTAGGATACAAAGGAATGACAATGTAACTACTAGTGTCATTAATTGCATATTCTACCCTGCCATAAAACCATAATGGAGCTCAATGCATTTAAAACATTTGTTAACACTTATTTTTGGAATGAAAGACTTGTCTTCAGTCATCAACATTTACATCCATCAGGCCTCAGGGAAATTACTTGTTCCTTAGCTGCTTCACTTGGACTCTTATCCAAACATGCCGATGTGAAGCTGTTTATGCTCTTGAAACAAGATTTTTCTTGCTTTTATTTTGATAACTTGCTTATTTAGTGAATTGCTATCACAATTCACAATGTATAAAACTGCCTCCTTTTTGCTATTTGAGCCTTTGATTTCAGTTTAACTCGATTCTGCCACTTCATATCATCCCTTCTTATTTTAACGTACTCCTTTCAATGTAAAAGTATAAAGGATCTCTTCTAAAAACTAAAGTTACTGTAATAGTAGTTGTTATATTAACATCATGCAATCTCTGTCAAACTCACTGATGTGATCGTATGGCTGTCTTCACAACAATGAGGCATCCTCACCCACTACCGAATAAAGCACTGAAATGCCAACTGAGCCATGCAGCGCATATAACAGAATGATGGCAGGTCTATGGTCTGTGATGTTGCATGAACTATTAAAATTGAAAGTTTGTCAGAAATTGTAATTTTCTGGAATTAAGAGTGCATTATAAGTATAATACACTACTGTTCATAAAAAACAGAATACCTAAAAGGAGTCAAGCTATGACTGATTTTTACAGAATGTATTTATTAAGCAATACAGAACAAATGATTAGCAGCTTGGTGTCATATGAACCAAGTACAATGATGTAGTTAATAATCGGTGTGGCCACCTTCCGGCATGTATCATTGCTGTACGTGCTGAGGCATTGAATCAAAGAATGTTTGAATGATATTCTGTGGAACAGCCATCCAGGTCGTACTGATCTGTATCCAAAGTTCATCAAGAACTGCTGCAAATGGTCATACCACTGAACCTCTTGTTTAAGCATGTCTCAAAATTTTCTATTGATGACAAATCCGGTGACCTAGCCAGCCACAACAGAAGTGGAATGTTGTTATCCCTGAAGAAGGCATGCAGTGTTGCTACAACCTGCGCTGTGGCATTGCCCAGGGGACCTCCTACAGGTACGGAAGGGCAACCAGCCGTAGAATATCATTGATGTACTCATTAAGATGGTCTGCTTCGTAATCTACAGCACTTCAGTTCTTAATGCCTCATGTCAGTGCAGTATGCCTGATGCAAATACACACTTTCTGACACTTCTCCCCTGTAGTCTGGGGACAAAGATGTGGCTATCATTTTGGCCTAAACAGAAGCGCGATTATGCCATTCATCACACCACTCCCTTCATTCAATGTACCATTGCAGCCTGGCAGTCCGATGTTGAGATGTCAAAGGTAGCCCGATGAGGGGCCGACAAGTCTGCAGTGTAAATTATAATAACCATTGACATACTGTTACAGCTGATACGTGAGAATATGTCACAGTTTGCCACTGCTGCACCAACGCTGTTGATGATGCCGAGGAGAGACCATTGTCTCTGTAGGACATCTAGAACCTTCTCTTCATATTCAACGCCCTTCTTCATGCCATTCCTGCACACTCTTTCCATGACAAACATACTGTGCCCCACTCAACCAGCAATCTTCCAAAGAGCAGCATTGCAATCTCTCATGCCGATCATGCAATCTCTGTCAAACTCATTGATGTGACTGTATGGCTGTCTTACACAACAATGAGGCATCCTTACCCACTACTGACAAAGCACAGAAATACCAACTGAGCCATGCAGCGCATATAACAGAATGATGGCAGGTCTATGGTCTGTGATGTTGCATGAACCTATGACATTGAGTTGCAACCATTTGTTCTACATTGCTTAATGAACATATCCTGTAAAAATCAAAGGCATATCTCGACTCCTTTCAAGTGTTCTGTTTTTATGAACAACAGTGTATTATACTTATTTTATAAATATACTTAACTAGTCACCTAGATGATTTCCCATTTCCTTGTTCTTTAAATCTTACAAATTTTATTAAGCTTTTGGCAAGTGGCTGCTTGCATGGTTCATTCATTTCTATTTTGCATAAAAAAAGAGATGTTACCAGAATAAAAGCAGAGCATCTGCGATAAAAAGGATCAGTATACATGAGACGAAGAAATAAATGCAATCTGGCCACTACTCAGTGAAAAATGAATGTTTATTAAACTCACAAAATCAGCTGAAGCTTTGTGATGGACTAGGATAACATTATTCAAAATTTCTGGTGAATAAAGCACTTCAAAACATCCAATATCAAATAACAGCGTTTACCTAATTCAAAACAAACATTTCAAATAGGCTTGTGGAAGCAGATAAAGGAGAAGAGAAAATAATAAATTATTTTTTATTAATCATAAACAACACACACAAACTAAGAAATAAATAAATGGATTAGCTAAAAATTAAGCAGAAGGTCATGCAATCGAATTTCTTCTTCTACTGCATTACATTTTGTGAAATAATCAATGAAAAATGGAACAAGATGGAATTCACAAAGCTAATCATGAGCTCTTTTGTGCACTGCAAAATTAATTGTGAGATCCATAATCCATAACCTCCATACCTTTGATTTGCTGAATTATGAATATTTAGCTCAATGAGGGTAAATAAGCATGAAATTGTGGTTTCACAGATCCTGTAAGAACAGCTCAAGATGTGCAAAAGATAAAATTGTTAAAGAGTCAACAAGAATTAATGAGAGAGTGATTAAATCAAAATTTAATCAGAGATACAATAAATAATACTAAGTTTCAAAACTGATATGTACAATCAAGTTGATGGCAACCATTCTGAAAATAATCACAAATCCATTAAAATAATAGTTAATAACTTATAAAAAACACAAACATGAAATGAAGTCAATAAGGTTTGAATTAGAACTTTTAGAAATTTTACCAGTACTGAGGTACATTCATTGACTGAATAACATTCCAACATCTAAATATTGAACAATATATAAATTTTCCTAATATTTACTCTACAGATTTTTTTTTTTAATAGTTAATGAAAAATGGTTACTCGACTTTCTGAGACTTGTCAATGAAAAAGCAAAGCAACACATTCAAATAGAGAGAGAAAGAGACAAACATATCTGTCAGACTTATGTTCAAGGTTAACAAGAAAGCTTTTGCATCATTTATTATTAGGAATAAGTAGTTTCTGCATGTAGGATAATAATCCTTAATTACATTGTTCATTCCAGAGCCAGAGCGGTTGGAATCAACAAATTTGCAGCTACTGTATTATATTACAGCGCTTGTATTAACTATAAATCTTTCAGCAGGTATATTGAGTACATGTACATTCCTTTTGGTAATAAAAAGTTTTAAGTGAAGGACTCATGCATAATATCATATCCGAGTAATTTAAAGTTTCATAGCTGCTGAAAATGGTTTATAGATATGTTACCAAGTCAAATTCTGTATATTAAGGTTAAGTGAATGGCTTTTATCTATACAAGACTAATTACATATATAATAATATAATCTATGATAAATTAATTAAAAACAACTTACCTGCTCATTCGTTGTTCTTCCTCTAGAAACAAGTACTACATGAAAGCCAGTTAATCCAAGAATTGGAATGAACAGAACAGCAATAATTCCCATGATTACCATACTGAAGTAATAGTTAAGGAATATTCAACATATATACATTATAAAGTACGAGAAATCAAAAGAAAGAAATTCAGATTACTTTGGAATTAAGGCTACTATATAATAGCTAATAAGATAAATTAATAAAAAGGCCTATTTGATTAGTGAAATTCATATTCCCACAAGTGTCTTAATTAATCTAAACGTGAGAATTTGAAAGCAATAGCAATTACTTGAGGTTTGTTTGTTTTATTTTTTGCAATATTTCTCAAAGCTTTACTTTTGATTCCATCTATACACCTGGTTTGTTTATAAAGAATATTGGAAAAGAGCTTTTAAAGATTTTTAAATTTCAACTTTAATTTCTTTTATTAGAGAATTTCTGTGTGTCAAATTTCAAAGCAAAAAGCTATGACTTAAATTATTACAAAATTACCTTGCAGTCTAATCTTATTTTAATGAACATTTATGCAGCATTTTTTATTGTAAATCAAAATGAAAGGCATTACAGTTGGTATGAAATAAAATCAATTTCTGTCATAAAATTGAATCCACTGTCTGAGACTGATGTTGAACAAGGGTCAGTCCATATGAAGTGGTCCAGCACTGATTGCTTGACAATTTTGACAATTATTTTTTATGTGTATTTGGACAGTTCAAAACCAACAATATTAAATTTTTATACAAAGTGGTTTCAACATGGCGGCCATTTTTGTACTGCGAAGCATTCCATTTTTACCCTTTTAAGCGTTTGCAGTAACTGTTATCTCAGGTTTGGTACACCCTAGAACCGTGAAATAAAAACTGTGACCTTAAGCACATTACAGGCTACAATTTTGATCCTGTACACTTTTCTCTTGAAAGGATTTCTTCTTAATAAATTTTGAGCTCAAAATTTCTCATTGCCATTGCAAAAAAATCTTATTTTCAAGAATTTTTTTTTGGAGGCAAGACAGCTTGTTTAAGGGTGCAAATTTTTTTGGGAAGTACATGTGTAACAGTAGTATTTGTAAAAAAATTTGGAGGTTTGAGACTCAAGGGCTTTTTTTTTTTCAGGAGGATCGCTAATAAGCATTTTTTGTAAATTTACCCAATAATAATAATAATAATAATAAAACCTTAATGAGGATCTCAGCCTTCATCATTACATTCCACCAACTTTGCCAATTATGTCATTATTTTTCAGGGCATGAGCCATTCAAAGTGACCACTGAAAAGACAAAGCACTGCAGTTGTTTCTCATGATTCACTGCAACCTTTAGGGACTCCTTCGATAAATTAACATAGTTGAAGTGTAGTTTTCCCTATTTGTTATGGTCCATAATTGTTGTGCATGTGGGGACCATAATACAATTAAAATAAGTCTCTGTCGTCATAAATTTTGAAAGGAAACATTGAAAAGTTGTGTCTAAATTATCTGCATTCTGATCTTGGAAATTATTAAATTTACAAAAAAACTAGACTTTGAATGCAGAAAAGGTATAAGATTACAGAAATAAATAGATAAAATGACAATACTCTAATGAAAATATTCATTCTTTTTAAATACAAATTAAAACAGTTAAAATACTTTGAAGTACACAACAGGATAAGAATTAAAATATAAAAGAAATAAGGACAGAAATCTTAATTCTGAGCTGTCCTTTTCATTTAAGGTTATTCCCAAATAAAAAAAATGATTTTGTCTAATTGCAAAGGCAATTAAATATATATATCACTATATATTTCAACTGCAATTTAAACAAATTCAGACTGTTAATTATATTTAGCTTATAAATCTATCTTGAATATTTTGAAACAAAGAGTAGCATTATTACTTAATAGTGGAATATCATTTAATTATGATTTAATTTAAGTAATGATATGAACTGTTTTTCACATTTTGTTGTAAGGTTTTCTTTACATGTTTTAAGATTTGGAAACAGAAGACTGAATGTGAATATTCCAAACATTTACTGGTGAATTATGATAAGATGTTACTTAAAACTGCATGTGATTAAGTATATTAAACATTGACTAATAATAATAATTAATGGTCATTATTGCTTTTAGAGCCAACATTTTTGTTTAAATTGCCTAAGAATTTATCTATAATACGAGCTTTATCTGACAATAAAGGATACGAAACCACAGTTTCAACACTTCTGAGATCTTCTGTTTTGTCAAGAACAAAGAGTAAACAGAAAACAAATATTGATATCATATGAACACTTAAAGATAATAGGAAAAGGAAGAAGTAACGATAATTTCTTCTGCCAATGCAATTATTAACCCAAGGACAATGGTGATCGAATGTCTGAAAATGGAAAGAAATATTTATTAATTTTGACAGAACAAGTATTTATGAGTATGGATTAAAATGAATGAATCATGACTTTTTTTAATCATTTTTTCTGAACATTTCTAGTTATAATCTTAAAAAGTTTTTCATTAAAAAAAAAAAAAAAAAAAAGATTTAAAAGTAAATATAATTTAAATAACTTAATATATAATGATGATTCCAAAATTTCACTTCACCGAAACATAATTTAGAGATTAAAATCTGAGAATAAAGAATTTCATAAACAGAATTACAGACCACAATTTCATTATCCAGCTTGGTTTATGTTATTTAAAATATCTCATTTTTAAAAACTACTGTATTTCAGCTCATTTAAAAAAAGCAATTTGTTGAATTATCCTTTACAATTTCTTCCTCAAAGTTATTTTAAGTTCATGTAATATTAATAAAAGTTCCTTGTTTTAAGCTTACACACATTTAAAAGATAAAAATAAAAATATATTTACAATAAAAAACGTCCAGACATGTTGCGATCTGTTAACAGATCATCTTAACTAAACACTAAGCCGGCTTCTTCGTGCAGATGAAAACCAAATGAAGAGCAATCAATTCATATCTATTGACTATCATCCTGAACTTTTTCCAAAAATCTATAGTGTCTTAAGGAAACACAACGTATTTTCTACAGCAACCAACCGCAACACCACTGGTTTAATGACTAATTCTATAAAGAAAGCTGAAACAGAATGGGAAAAAAAATCAAAGGGGTTGTTTATTCCCTGCTCAGACTGTGGGCTCATTTATCTAGGAGAGACCAGCAGGGCATTGATCACGCAATCTTGCGCACCAATGATCTCACTTACAATGTAGTGCAACACAGTCAAAAAACTGGACACACGTTTAATGTTGAAAATCTATAAATTGTAGCCAAAAAAAGTTCGGATATGGTTAGAATATGTAAGGAGTCTCTCTTTATTGCATCAACCGAACAATGTATCAACGATTGTTTCTCCATACGAAATATTTATCAATATGGATTCAAGAAAAAACCTAAAGACTTGATTAACTTTTAGACCTGAGCTAAGGTTTTGCTTGTAAAAAATTTTGATTTACAATCATCCTTTTTTCACATGCAACACCAGATGGCGGCAACTGTACACGCCAAAACTGTCGCCGCTTGGAGCGCATCATCCACACCATAGATGAACAATTGGCTTTCAAGATCAATGCCAGTAAATAGTAGTCTTCTTCTGAAGATTTACTTAAGAAGCCGGCTTAGTGTTTAGTTTTTTTACACTGAAGATGATCTGTTAAGATCGCAACATGTCTGGACGTTTTTTATTGTAAATATATTTTTATTTTTATCTTTTAAATGTGTGTAGGCTTAAAACAAGGAACTTTTATTAATAATATTACACACGTTAAAATAACAGAGTTCATGTAATATTATTAGCTTAGTATATGTTGATTGCATTTTTTAAATGTTAATTTTAAAACTTAGAAAACTAATTTTTCAATGTTACAGGTATTCCATTGTATATAATGAACAAAATTCAATTAATGACAAGGAGCTTAATAAGCACATAATAACAAGGTCATGTGCCTCAACTCCTTTCCAGTACCAGTTTGCAACCGAGTACAATACAATCTTATAATGCTAATGCAATTTTTTTCCAGACTATGTGATGAAGTTCATGGAGAGTAAATATATGGAAATATTAAATGATATCTTGTTAAATTACATCCAATCCCCCACTATGAAAAATGAAATATTCAATCACGTGGTTAAAAGCGATTCAAATCGGTCTTACATTACGGTTGAAAATGGCTGCCAAAGCAGCCGAAATGTCCCCTTCTTTAAAGAATTTTTTTTAAATTTATGACAAAAAATATTACATTATATAATGTTTGGATAAATTTTATTTATGGGAAAGTTTATTAGTAGGATCAATTTTTTTCTCCAGTGTTTGATCTTATTTTTATTATGACCAATGACATTTTTCTTATGAGACCCCATTCATTGTAAAATTAAACTTTTGGAAAAGACAAGCAAATTTCATATTGAGAAAAATGGTTTGGGAATGTAAATCTTCCAAATGTTGAGAGATATCTAAAGATTAAAAAAACATAATAATGGCAATTTATCTTAAGTCGTAGTTCTTAGTAAGTTCATCTTTGGAAGTAGAGACAGTGAAAACAGTGACAATCTTAAGTCTGCTAAGATTAGTGGGAAGATGTTAAAAAATATTGATAACAAAGATTTGTAAGCTTTAGTACAGGAGGGCAGACAAAGAAGAAAAATTATGCTTCTGAATTTCATTATAATACAATTAACCTTTGATACAGATGGCAGGAATACATAATTACGCTGCAATAAGAAAAAGTGTAAAGAGATTCAAGATCCAAATGTCAAGTATTCCTGTGAAAAGGTTTGGCCAAAACTTGTTAAATGCTTTGTCCTGTGGTGGTATGTAACAATAAAGCATTTTGAAGAACATAAATATTTAAAAACATATATAGCTGTAAGTCCATCTGGAAAGATAAGCAAACAAGTTGAACAAATCATGACAATGTTTACAACTTCAGCAATACAAAGACCAAACAAAACAAATTTCTCTGCAATTTAAAGAAACAAAAATGTATTATTCCAGCAACAAGGTAAATAAAATGAAAAAAATTCCCAACACTTCTAAATAAGTTTGAAAAATGATAAAGTTGGACTCTACAGAAGTGTAATATAGCTGAGAAAAATAATACAGAAGATGTTTATCAAATTTTGCGAATCCTCAAGATAAAAGCAAGAATACACAAATTTAATTTAATGCTGATAAAGCAATTCAGCAGTAGATTCAAAAAATTTTTGAGATGATTTTTCCTTTGTATAAGTGTTAGTTTCTATTTTTTGCTTTGTTCATTTAGGAGAGAAAGTACTTTTGGGTTTAACTAAGAAAAAAGAAAACATATAAAATGAAGTATTAAAGAAATGGCAATTTGGCAATTCTCCAAAATTTTTTCAACCTCACCCATCAACTTTGAGTTTTGGAAGATATTCGAGGATGAATCGAAAAGTCTTTGTGTCTATTTTTTATTACAAAAAGTACAAAGTGTGGCACATATGCAAAATAGCTATTGAAATGAATGTTTCTTGGTTACTTCTCTACATAATCACCAAGTTTTTTTTTGCACTGTCCAAACACAACAACTCTTTGATTTTCTGTACTTTTTCGTAAGAAAAAAAATAGATGCAAAGGCTTTTTGAACAAACCTCATATATACAGGATAAATTTGATTAACACTGTGAAAGTAAGATTACCACTTTCTCCAACAAACACTACAATATTTTCACTTGTCTTGTACTTACTTCAATGCAATTATTACAAACACTGCAATGAGAACATCGTGGTGGCCGATAAAACTGGCAGGTTACACACCATTTCATTCTAACTGTAATTCCATTGATTTCAACATTTTTGTAGAGTGGAGCTCGAAAATCATCTTCCTTGTCTTCATCTGGACTAGCTGAAAGGCAACAAAGATGACAATTACATAAAATTTCAAGAATTACAAATACATTGATCTGCATGCCTGGAAAAAAAAATATCAAAAATGTTTTGTCAAAATCTTTCAAGACAAAAGAAACCTGCCCCCAACCACCTCATCCAACATTTTCAGAAGCAGGGCTGCAAACCACCTAAAATTTTGAACCGAGTTCATTCACAGTTTGGTACAGTCAAGTATATTTTGTCTGAAATAATTTGTATAGTTTCTTACTTCATTAGCAATAGTAAGAATTACACATTATAATAAAATATTACTAAAAAATCTTCCTTTAAAATAAAACTAAATCAACTTATATAATTTGCTAATTTCGTCTGTCTATCTGTCTGTCCGTAACTCGATATAATTAAGCTATTAAGATAGATCCAAGGTTCTCAATGGTACCATTGAATCAAGGGTACTCAAATTGGATGCAATATTAGTTCATTTTGTCATTCCATGTTGTTTCCATGAAATTTTACCTGAAATTCTAACAAAACATACACTCAAAACCAAATAATTTTGTTACCACTGCACCGATTTTAATGAAATTTGGCATACTCAGTTTTTTACGCTGATTTTGAAACTCAACACCATTTTTGCCGTAGAAGCTTTGTTCACAAGTTAGCGCAGTATTTAGATTATACAAAGGTTGAGTTTTAAATGCTTCTCGGCGTTATGAGTCAAAAATAATAATTATTCTTTAAATAAATTAAACTTTAGATATGGTTGCTATTTAGTTTTTCTTTTTGGGTGGAAAATGATCCTTTAGATTAATCTCTCAGAACCTATATTACAGGTGTACAGGTAAGAAGTACACCTAAATAGGTCTGATAAACATTAAAAAAAAAAAAAAAAAATGTTTCAAATCAAATCATCAATCGAATATATAAATTGGCTAAGTTCGTCTGTCTGTCTGTAACTCGATATAATTAAGCTATTAAGGTAGATCCAATGGTTCTCAATGGTATCATTGAATCAAAGTACTCAAATTGGATGAAAATATTAGTTTATTATGTCATTCCATGTTGTTTCCATGAAATTTTATTCTTGGGAACTGACCTCGACAACTGAAATTCTAACAAAACATACGTTCAAAACCAAATAATTTTGTTACCACTGCATCCATTTTAATAAACTTTGGCATACTTATTCAGTTGTTTCCGCTGATTTTGAAACTCAAAACCATTTTTGCCGTAGAAGCTTCGTTCACAAGTTAGCGCAGTATTTAGATTGCATTTACTTTATATTTGATAATTGATAATAAAATGATTTTTCAGATTTTTTTATGCCCGTCGTCCGACAGGCTCTGCTGCTAGTTATATTAATAATATATTCAACAAAAATCTTGGTTAATCTTGGTAAATGATATTTAACCTGAATTGTTATTTGGTAGTGTTGCAGGACTGAATTGTTGTAGTTTCTTGTTCATTTTTTTCTGATGTCAATTCAGGGTCCAGTTGTTGTCATTATGATTTTAAAGTATCACTATATACTATATAGATAGTTGTTTGTTTTTTTTTAGGGATTTTCTCACTCCGGGATGAGATATTTTCTTGATATTTCGACCAGGTGCCTCAGGCCTTCTTCGGGATATATATATATATCAATTACATCAAGGTGGGCACAAATCTAACAACTTCCATTGTTGTAAGTTTCCCTTGTTGTTTGTGGTGAGCAGTGTGCTCAATATTGCTCAGAGTGAACAAGAGAAACTTATCCGAGAAACTAACCTTGATGTAATAGATATATATATCTCCCGAAGAAGGACCGAGGCACTGGCCTGAAATATCGAGAAAATATCTGATCTGGAGTGGGAAATTCCCTCAAAAAAAAAAAGAAAAAAAAAAAAAAGGATCTGTATAGTATCATGTCCCACTCCTCCTTCAGAACCAAACTGTATCACTATATGTGTAATTTGTTTGGTTAATATGTTATCTTAATTAAAAATAGAGGAAATCGTGATAGGAATTTCATGCCTACATGGAGGAACTACACAAAATTGGACTTTATAAGATGACATGTTAACTGTCACAGCTTCGTGCAGAAACTACAGACAGTATGAAATAGAACTAATCAGGAGCATTTCACAGAAACACACAGTAAAAATATTTTATAAGTATGGCATTGTACACACAATTGAGAACTAAACAAAAACAATTTAACTAAGTGGGAACTAGAAGAATATCCTGGCAAAAAATATGACTTAATATAAATAAAAATAACTTCATATTATTAAAATGAACTCAAAAGACTAAAGATGAATAAAAACTAAAAACTCTTTGCTGATAAATAAAAAGTACAGTGGTACCTCGACTTACAAGTGTCCCAAACTAACAATTTTTTTGAGATTCGAGCAGTCTCTCTGCCGATATTTTGCTTTGAGTTGAGAGCTAAAATTCGGGTTATGAGCCAGCTTCAGATACTCCACCACTAGTTGGCGCAGTGAACGCCACAACGTCCGCCCAGCATCCTGTGTCTCACTTGTTCACGGTTAGCTTGCAGTGGAAGCATCACTGTTGTGCTCGCATTTGAGCTTGCAGTTATTTTGCAAAACTTCCAACTGTTTTTCCAACCATGGGTCCGAAGAAAGTGAGTGTGAAGGACAGTGCTGAGAAGAAGAAGCGGATGATGTGCACTGAATTAAAGAAAGAAATTATCGAAAAATATGACCGATGTGCGCTTGTAGTGAATTTGGCAAAGCATTACATGCTTAGCACTTCTAGGATCTGCACCATACTGAAGCAGGGGGAAACGATAAAGGATATAACACCAGCCAAGGGTGTAAAAATAATTTGTAAACAGCAGACATCTATCCATGAAAATATGGAGAAGCTGCTGATGGTGTAGGTGACGGAGAAGCAGCTCGCAGGAGATATTGTGACGGAGGCTGTAATCTGCTGGAAGGCACGAGCTATTTATGCTGATTTGTTGCAGCAGACCCCAGTCACAACGACTGACGAGGCATTGGGCGAGCAGTTTAAAGCCAGTCGGGGCTAGTTTGAGAATTTCAAAAATAGGACCGGCATTCAATCCGTTGTCAGGCATGGTGAGGCATCGAGCACGGATATGAAGGCAGCTGAGGATTACTTCAAAACTTTTGCCGGGATTATAGCAGCTGAAGGATACATCCCCCAGCAAGTCTTCAACTGTGACGAGACAGGACTCTTCTGGAAGAAGATGTCAAGGAGGACTTTTATAGCAGCAGAGGAGAAAAGGATGCCAGGGCGCAAACCCATGAAGGATAGGCGAACAGCGACTGCAAGATTAAGCTGCTGCTCGTTTATCATTTGGAAAACACAAGAGCCTTTAAGTCTCACAAGATTCTGAAAGAAAAACTGCAGGTTATGTGGAGGGCAAACCCGAGGGCGTGGCTCACCAAGCAGTTCTTTGTGGAGTTGGTGAATTTGGTCTTTTTGCTCCCAATGTTAAAAAATATCCCTAGGAAAATAACCTTTCCCTGCAAGCCCTTCTCATCCTGGACAATGCACCTGCTCACCCACCTATCCTCAGAGTTCAAGTTTATAAAGGTTCTCTACCTTTCACCCAACACCACCCCTATCCTGCAGCTTTCTAATTATTAGAAATATCACCAGCAGGTGATTTCTAATTTCAAGAAGCTTTTCACCAAGCACCTGTTCCACCGCTGCTTTGAGGTGACGGAGAACACAAACCTCACCCTTCGAGAATTCTGGAAGGACCACTATAACATCGTGATATACCTCAGAATTATCAATATGGCCTGACAGGACATTACAAGAGGATCTTTACCTCTGCGTGGAAGAAGCTGTGGCGTGAGGTTGTGTCTGAAACAGACTTTGAAAGACTCGAACCTGAAACAGCAGTGGTGGAGGAGATTTTATCCCTCGGCAATTCTATGGGCCTGGACAAGCATGAAGGTGATATCAACCAGCTCATCGAGGAGCACTCTGAGGAACTAACGGAGGAGCTAAAGGAGCTACAGACGCAGCAGCACACGGTGGTTTCGCAGGAAATAGGTGACGCAGAGGAGGAAAAGAAGGTTATCTCTACAAATGAGATAAAGGAAATGTTGGGAATGTGGGAGAAACTTTCAGGCTTTATTCAAAAGACAACACCCAGAAATAGTTGCAACTGGGCGGGCGACAGTGCTATTTAATGGCACTTGCCTAACTCATTTCAATAGCATTCTGAAAGGAAGGATGAAACAGACCTCATTGATCAAGTTTTTATTGAAAACTCCTGCAGATGAAAGAGAGGAAAGCGTGGCGAAAAGGGCAAAAATCAGGGAATAAGATTCAGTTCAGCCTTTCTCCTCCACCTCGTCAGCATCTTCAAGTCATCTGATCTCCAAGATAAATGCTGTACATTATACTTAATAAAACCAGTTTATTGCATTACATTCTATTGTATTGTGTTTTTATACAATATTCATTATTTATAAGCACATTTTTCTTATTTAAAAATGTAAATAAAAACAAAAAATTGCGGTGTTTTTTGAGGGTCCAGAACGGATGAATAGTATTTCAATTTATTTCAATGGGGAAAATTGATTTGACATAAGAGTAATTTGAGTTACGAGCTCTGTCACAGAACGAATTAAACTCGTAAGTCAAGGTACCACTGTATTACTTAAAAAAAAAAAACACACACACACAAAAAACTAGTGATCTCCTTCCCTCCAAAAATCATTAACGCACAAATCTCTACTAAGCTGTTCTTGGTTTTAGTGAATCAAGTTAAAATGAGTAACCAAGTACTTATAAAATCTGACAAAATTAGGGAAACACTATCAATTTTTAATGGCATATAGGCAAAAAGATAAAGACCATAAACTTATTTATCAAAATATTAAACATGTTTCACTTTTCAAAAAAAAGACAAATGGAATTTCTGGTCAACCTTTTTACTATGATTTAGCAACATAACCAACCAAACTTACACATATATTAAATTTTTTTTTTTTTTTAGTTCTAGAAATTATTATTATTAAGAAAGTCAGATTTTCTATATTCTTCTGTAATTTTAACAAAAGCACACCTCCATAACAGCTAAGCGTTTCTACTGCATTTCTTACCTTAATCACTCCTGATTCACTATAGAATTTGTGTTCCAGGCACATAGATATATCATGCAAAATTTTTAAGAAATATGATAGGGAAAGAATTACCTGACATTTCCCCCAAAATTGTGACTTTTTCAAAGCATTTCTAAGTTAATGTCTTACCATGATTTACCAAGTTAGCAGAACCAAATAAAGATACAGTAAAAACCTCTCAAATTCGGCCTTCGGTAATCCAGCCCCCACGGTAATCTGGCCTGGTCCTGAGTAAATTTTTTTTTTTTTTTTAATAACTAAATTCGTTTCCCTATCCGCGCGTATTCATTATGAGTGCAAAAAGAAAGAAAAACTTTGTCACTATGGAACAGAAGCTTAATGTGTTAAGGAGAATGGATGCAGGATAATCTGCAAAACAAATATCACTACAGCTTGGTGTCTGAAAAAACACATTTGTATTGTTTTTAATAAACATTTGAGTGCAAAATTATGAAAATGGGGTTAAATTAATTAAACCAGGCATTATGTCTTCACAAAAATTGAGCTACTGAGTTATTTTAAGAACACTCGGTAGTCCGGCTTTTCTGTAATCTAGCCTACAGGGCGCCACATTAGGCCGGATGTGAGAGGTTTTACTGTAATTAGTAGTTAAAAGAAAACATTGCAACTGAAGAGCAATAATGTAACTATGGAAACTGCCAGAATAAGCAAATTAAGATAAAATTATCAGAAGCTTCATCAACTGAATGACAATAATAATAATTTTCTGACCAATTTCTTTAGAATGGTACAGAAACAGCTTTTTTTTCCTTTTGATGAGGATTATCACTTCAAAGATTGTGATGATGAGATCATCATATTCAAATCTGCTTGAGATTCTTTCTCCCCATTCAAAATTTGAGAAATCAAACAGTTATAGAGCAATTAAACCAATTTTCCAGCGATCTAACATACTAATATTCCTGTTGAAGATAAATCTGGTTGCTGAATTGTACGTTAAAACAAAATGGAAAGGGGCTTTAAGTATAATGAAATTATCCAAACTGCTAATTAGTGGATTTTACATTCAGATTATCCAAACATTAGTATGAGCCTATCATACCATTTGAAAAACACATTACAGTTGGCAGGCCTATTTGATGAGAATTATGCAGATATGCCACAGTAAGCATTCATTCTACACTGTGTTTGGATAAACTGTGAGCTGGGGGGGAAAAAAAAATCTACAGCTTCAGTAAGCTCTGTAGATACTTTTGATAAACTAGAACATGGCTTCTTCGAAATAAGTCCAATAATATACTGTTTACTGAGTCATTTTACCAAATTCAAGATGCTCCTATAACCTAATAAGTATTTATGTACATTGAATTGAATATTAAAGTAAAAAAAAAAAAAAAAAAATATGAAGGACAAAATATTTAAATGATTAAGTTCATCAGTTTTTGATGAAAATATTTTTCATCTTGTGAAGATGAGATTGATAAAAACATGATTTTAGTACATTCAATAATCTGGCATTACTGTTTAACAATTTCAGGTTGCTGCACATAGGTTCTAGGGGCAGTCATAGATTCCCTAAATTTACGTTGCTCAGCAGTTCTCCAAGCATGGCTTTCTTATTGCTTTGCTTCTCTTTTGAAAGCATTGATCTGAGCAGCGACTACACGAGACTGTCTCAAGAAATTCCGACGGAAGTCACAGAAGTGGAAAGCTGTGCTCAATGTGTTCTGGAAGCCTATTTGTAGTATTTTCAAAACATTTAGAAATGGCTAGATTTTTATATTGTTTAGTAACGCTTTTTCTGTTTTGTAATATTCTGCAATTTTTTTCTTAATACAGATATCATGTAAAACTTTTTTTACCTCAATTTTTACCATGCTTTGAAACTAAATTTCTTATTTATTATAATACTTACAATAAAATCTAATATACCATTTTGAAGACAAAGATTAGTTCTTTATCACTGATCCAAAGTCAATTTACAATTCTACTTGTGCTTGTGATAAATGCGCTTTGAAAATGTGCAAAAATAGCCAGACCTGCAGGGAAAAGCAGGGGAGCAACCTGAAAGTGTTAACAGAGTTAAACTCAAGTCTTAAGTTTAATTTGTTTCCTCCAAATTTATTAAGTTTCTCATAACCAAAATTCCAGAAATCCACTTGCCCAGTTTTAGAAAAACAGTGGGGGTCATTTTTTGTCAAATCTGATCAGCTTGAATATGTCTCTGTTCACATCATCAACCATATTCTTTTGACATTTTTTTATGAATATACCTTGGAAATATGTACAAAACACCGACAACTTCTACTCTTCTTGCAAAAATATATTGTGAAACATACGATACATTTATTTTCATGTGAATTTTATCTAAGTTTCATTAATGATTATAATAATATTATAAACAAACTATGATTAGCCCTACAACAGAAGGACGAGAAAAAAATAATACAGACAGGTTGGGTCTGTCAGATCCGATGAAATTTTACATCATTTAAACGAACTAAAAACTACATCTTATGGAATTATTCATAGTAAAATGACAAAATATGTTTGTATCTTTCTCGTTCAATAATAAAATTGTAACATAAGCCTCCAGATATTTACTACAAATGATATTTCGTCCACTTTCTGAAAAATGAAATTCAATCAACATTTGCATGAAAAATTCATGTATCATATTAAACTGAAAATCAAAATCACTTTCCAATAATGGTTTTTCGATTCCTTCAGTATTTAGTTGATGAGCCATGATGTTGCATGCCAGTAATATAATTTACAATTCACTTTACACAGGTTACAAAACAAAACAAAAGCGAAATGGTCAGGTTTCACAGACCCATGAACAACTTTGAGCACATCTCAACTACTAACTGATGCACAAAATGATGTGATGATGTAGCGAGAGACTCTACCCATGATTATCTTAAGTCACCAGGAATAGCAGTCCAATAGGTTGTGAACTCTGATGGAAAATAAGAAAACTAAAAGCACCTGGGTCCGAGAGACCCAGCTTTTCCGTTTTAGGATTAAGGAATTTATCAGATTAAATATTTTGTAAAAATTCCAAAATTTTTGCATGGTTTTATTTTTTTTTACCTTTCTGTAACAGAACCTGTAACATTTCTATACAAAACTGAAGTCACTCACAATGAAGCATTTCAATTAAAAAAGAAAAGAAAAATGTAATCATGATTTCAAAGTTTTTGGATCTTGATAATAGAAATTTTATAAAAACTTAAATTTTCAAACAGCTAATCTACAATTTGTGTTTGATTCAACCAAATAATAGAATTTGAGATAACTGAAATGAGAAAATACTATCATTTTAAATATTAAAGACACTATAAAATATGAAATATTTTACTCCATTGCTGGAAGAGTAACACGTTGACTTTCTCAATAATATTCTTCATTTTTTTAAAAAGAAAACTTTAGGTTTGTGAGCCACAGGGGATTTAATCAAGTTGAAAAATACAAAAACCATAAAGATATGGTTAAATCTTATGCACATTTAACTAAATCTTTCCCAAATATAAAAAAAACTGTGCTAGATAAAAATCAAATATGATGTGGTAATTGGGAACTGAAGAGGTTCAATTCAAATCATTGACAGTTATAGTTGATGACAGTTAACACTTTCATTGTTCTTGGTGTATATTACTTACTATCAGTGTTTTCCTAAATTAATTTATCCATTTCTAATGAACATTTGCAGAAAAATTAAGCTACAAATTGAGAGACTATGGAGACATATTTCAAAACAAAACAAAACAAAATAACCAACCAAGAGTCTCTCTTCCTAATGGTTGAGTTTGGTACATATGCTGCTTTATTATAGACTGTTACTAAAACTGACAGGGGATCAAAAAAAAAAAAAAAAAAGGACTAAATCCATCTAAATTTTAGAATGGTTTCGTATGATTTAAGGTTGCAAAGCTAATCTGATAACCAAGTTTCTTGCTAAAAAAAATTGACATATCAAATATAAAATAAATGCTTTCCTAAACAAACTATTAAACAGTTTTATTTATGAATAAATTTTTTACTAATTGAAGAAACGTAAATAAATGCCAGAGAATAAAATAACTCTTTTCAAGATGCTTTTGTCATTCAGCTGTAAGTTTGAAGCACATAAAGAACTAATTTTCTGTCAGATTACTGCATCTCAGTTGGCTGAAATACTTGTTTGTGTCATTCTTAGGAAGTTATTTAATTCAAATGTATGGCATTTACATGAAATTCTCCTAATTATGGAGGAAGACTCAAAAGTAAAATAATAACCCAGTTTATTCTCGATTTTAAATGGCATTTAAGTGATTAGAGATTGATTGTTTTTAAAAACAAATTTTATAAAATTTACAAATCCATGGCTGTAATTTTATATTTTATTAAAAGACAATGGATAATTTTTGCCTGGATAAAGTATTGATAATTTTTTTTTTTTTTTTTTTTTTTTTTTTTTAGATATCGATTCAAGGAAATAATAAAACAGATTTAGACAGTTGTCCAAATTAATAAGATTTAGTTGTGATACAATAACAACATAACTAACATTAAAAGCTTGGAAATTTTCTAAAAATAATGAATTGCCATGTATCAGAAAAGCTTCATTTGTGAAATGTTCATTGCATATTCTGCATTTTTCCTGAGCAAAGCTTAATCCACTAGGCTTTCTTTAGGGAAAAAAAAAAATGGAACTCAACATTTACATTGCAGCAATAAATTCTAAGTAAATAGAAGAGAACATTCTTCCCATCTCAGTTTCTTCATATTTTGTACTTCAGACATTAGTACTTACAGCTTATTGACCACATCAACTTTAAGCTCAGAGTGGAGCATCCTCTTCATTTAATTAGTTTCCCAATATAATATTTATAGCTAATTTCATCTCATATGTTTGCAGCGGTTCATATTGTCACTTTAATATTCAAAATTCCTGAGAGATAAGCAAATAACCATGCAATTCATAAATCTCATTTTTTTTTAATTATAATAAAAATTCATGAGCCAGCTTAAAATAATGTTTAAATCTGGAATTTCAAAGCATTGTATCACCATGGTATACAACATATAAAGTTATATATAATATAAATATGTAATAATATAACATGGCATGTAGCTCTACAAAAAGTATTACAACTGAATCACTATCTTTGTGGGACAATTGAATAAATTATTGAACCAAGAAGTCTAGGCCTTTGTTTTCCTATTCAATGAAAATGAGGTAGTCAATATGTATAAAGGATAATTGTCAGGATGGTGGACATTTGCCCAAACTAAAAGTCATAAGAAACAAAATCCGTTATCTTCTCATCAAACCATCCATCCATACTACCAAATCTCAAAAAGGTCATTGTTATCATCGGTAAAATAAGTATGAGAAAGAGGCCTACCTCCAACAAACATTATACCATCTTGACAATACATCTTAAAAAAAATATATACACTAATAGACTAATTATGAGCACATTAAAGCCTTCCAAAGCAAATATCACCCATTCCATCATTATTTATGAACAGAAAAATGACAGTGCTCATATTTTCACCTCCATGATAATCTTTGACTACACTTTGATACTGACTGAAGCCTACACTGATCTGACCACAAACAGATTCAAATTACTCAAGCACAACCCAGCTTGTTTGGATTACTGTAACACAATGTCTGGCTGTTTTGTCAATCACTAGTCCCTTTAAACTTATGTTCTTCTCAGCACCAGTCATCTGGTTTTGTTAACTGCACTTTTTCTCTCTTCAATTAATAATAATCCCCCTACATTTTGTACTTTTCCAATCTTATTACAGAGATCTTTGTAAGAATGTCTTCCTATTTTACATTACAAATATATATTTCTTGCAATTTAAATAATAGAGCTGGGTGAATAAATGTTTTCTTGGGGATCTTTGGTATTAAGTATCTCTTACGATCAATGTTGGAACTACTACCTCCTAATTAAGGAAAATGTGTTAATAAAAATTAAATACAATAAAAATAATAACACAGGAAAAAACATTTAATGTTAATATTTTAAATTACTAAATAAATAAGCTTAACATGCAGGCATATAATTTATTGAAATAAAAATACATATTAAACTGCACATAACTAAACAAAAGGTTCTCACACCCCGAGCGATCATGTCTGGAATCTGGGACAGCTGTTTCAGCCTTATTAGGCTTCTTCAAGCTACCATCAAGGGTAAACCTGGCTGAAACAGCTGTCCCAGATTCCAGACATGATAGCTCAGGGTGCAAGAACCTATTGTTTATTTATATGCAGTTTTATATATTTTTTTTTTTCACTAAATTTTAAATTACTTTTTGAAATTTAGTCAAAATTACAGTATAGATACATAATGAAAAGGATCTCGATGAAAATGTGTTATGAAAGCACATGGTTTCATTATCAATCACAAATATCACAGAAACTCTCCCTAAATACTCTTTTACATAAGAAAAATTACTATTTAATGAAGGGAGACAGATTATAAAGAAACTAATTGCTAGACCTACAGGCTCATTATCAAGTGCTGTTCAGCAGAAGTGATTTATCAATATCTTTATTTCTAAAATTTTAAAAATGCTGATATTTATGTTTTTATAAATTTTGACATGTTAAAAACAATCAATATAAGCTTTACTTCACTCATTACATTTAATGGAATAGGCCACTTTTTTTCTTATATTTCTTTCTGACTTTTATCTCTTCAATTAATTTTTGTATTAGCTTTATACACAGTATAAAAGTTTAGAAATGTTTCCCCTTTCAATAAAATTTGATATTATTAAAACTTTTTTCTTTTTTTATTAGGAAAACTGTAATATTAGTTAAATCTAAAAAAAAAAAAAAAGTAGTTCTGGATTTCGGAATTCCGGACGCTCAACTATATTATCTCTTCAGTTGTAGCAAATCAAATAATCTGATGAGTTGGAAGGCAATTTGAGACCTGGTCAAAATTGTGAGAATACTCTTCATCACTTCTTTGTGGGTCATCTGCTTTTACTTTTATAGAAAGAAAATACAAAAAAAAAATGTTTCCAGTTGTTGCTAGACCTTTTTTTTTCTCTTTTTTTTAATAGCATTTGCTATACAGGGTGATTCAAAATTCCCTATACAAACTTTAAAGGTAGGTCAGGAATACAAAAACAAACCGTATTCATAGTGGAATGTCTTCAAACGCCACCCTAACGTGCTACAAGGTACACTAAGGTTCAGAAATAAAAGTTAGACAACATGCTTACAATATGACAAGTACCTTAAAAAAAAAATACAACCAATTTACAAGCAACTTAATTATTTTAAGTAATTTTTGAGCATTGTTTTAAATGTACTTTATATATTCAGATTAATTTTAATGAAGCAATGTACTGAACAACTTCATTACTTTTCACTTATTTCACTATTACTTCAGTACCTACAAGTTAATCAAATTTCTAGAAAAACAAAGTACTGTTTAATACCTAAAGAATGTTGTAGTCTAACTGACATAAATGCATCTAGTCTTTTTATCCCTGCTACTGTGCTTTAATTTTTGAGATGTATAGAAATCAGTTGATGCCATTTTTAATTAGGTGCTTATGAGACAATAAAAATAAGAACAAAGAAGAATCCAAGGCATATTTACATTTTATAATTAGCATTTACTTAACTACTTTAAAAAAAAAATCAATTAAAATAATTAATGAACAATTTGTTTGCAAAGTTTTTATTTTCTTTGCCTCTTTTCCTTTCCAAAACTGAAGGGCTGCATGGAAAACGGGTACACACCACATTTTCCTTGTATTCATCGCAATTATTACATTTTCATTACATATTAATTAATTTCATACATATTCCAATCTCTCTCATTCTTTTCATGTTAATCATATTCTATTTCTTCGGTAAATATTTTATCTGATGTTTCAGATGATACTGATCAATTAAAAAAGATCTAGCTTGAGCAGCGTAATATATGTTAAAAAAAACCCCACTATTGTTAAAAAACTGATTTAGCAATAGTAATAATAAAGCATTAAAGTCCATAAAAATCAATGTAAATTCATATTTTTCATCTTTCTATATATCCTGACCAGTAATTTTAGTCACTAAATTCAGCAACAAATACAAATGTCTTGGTTAGATAAGATATGGGTGTCTCCCCATCTAACAGTATTAAAGGTAGCAGATGGGTCATTTTCTTTAATATTTTTTTAATTTATTTGCATTATTGTTTTTCTAAATCAAGAGTAAAATACTTATCCAATCACAGAAACCCTTCCACTGTTGCAATGCATCTTTTTTCTTTTTTAAAAAAATTCTCTATCAATAACTATTTCTTCAATATTTAACTCTAAGCTAATTCCAATTAATTGAGGGAAAAAAATCCAAATATGCTTTCTAATATAGTTTTATTCAACTCAAACATATATTGGCAATATTTTCTAACTCTTATTATTGGAAAATTAAATGAACTCAATATTCTGCAATCTTAAAAGGAAAAAAAAAATATTTTTTTTACTGTTTGCTATTGCTTAACCTAATAAAATTACAACCAAACTTTCTTATTGATAGGTTGAAATTACCTGGCAATAAACCTAAAGGTTTTCCTTGAGTGCAAATGCTTTCATGGCATATCTTTCAAGGGTGTCAGTGGCTATCTTATTTCCCATTGCATCAAATTCTTTTGAGTAGCAGCTAGATGTTCTGCCTTTCACGGGTCATTCTGTCAGATGTGATGGGAGAATTCAAGCAAATCCAGAGGCGTCGGATGTACAAGTAGTAGGAAAAAAAAAAAAAAAAAGAGCCAAGTCTCATCCGGAATTTGAATCTAGATGCCTACAATTTCAAGGTTAGCAGTCTCAACCATGTTCCCCGAATAGCAATCCATTATGACTTCTTTCACAAGCACTTCTGACAATGTAGAAAGCAATCAATCAGAAGATGAGATTACTAGAATACTATCTTATTTATTAGTAGCTTATTGTTACAAATTTTACTTTAAAGCAAGAGGTAGGAATTATCAAATAAATTGGTCAGTTTTTAGTTTGACTTAACATAATATGAAGAATGGAATGCGTATTGCATAAGCATATAAAATGCCTAAATGAAACTTGGTTCATACATTTGGAATGATTTCGAAGAATGAGATATTACTATTATTATTTTCTTTTGTTATGAGTCAGTTACATTTCTGATAAGTAAAACAATGATGAGAGGATAACTGCTCTCATGTCTTGCATTATTTCATGTATACTTATTATAGAATTTAAAGTATGCTTCCTTATGAAACTGATTTGAAAGGTGTATCAATATATCTTTCTTAGGGTAGGAGAACTCAGAAGAAGTCTCCCACATTCTATTTCTCCCCCAAGATTAATGCCAATAGCAATATAGCAAGATATTTAGATAACCTTACAAACAAGTCTCCTGCAAATGGAATATCAATAAATTTGAAATATAAACAGCCTAACCTCAACAATCATAAGCTGAAGGCAGAAAGAAGAAATATCCAATGCACTTAACTGTTTTAATTGTACCTGAATAGTTGTAGTTAAATCAAATAGATAATCTACATCATTAATTTCACTAGTCCTTAAAGCCCTTACCGTCAATTTTTCAAAGGTTAGGCATCTTGATAACATTTATGAATACCAAGTAAACACCTTACAGATAAAACTCTTTTATGCCACTAAAATGGAACATTTCAACCAAGCATTGGTGCAACCAAGAAAATCTTTACTATTATAGTTTTCCACTTAATAAAATAAATAATTTACATTAAATTAATAATGTAAATTTACTACAAAATACTTATTTTTAACTTTTTGAGCTACCTAGATTCTACTATAATTTGTATATGAATTATTTATATCATTTTAACAGATTATTGCTTGAGACACAATAATATTTTTCAGAGAGAAGTTTTTATCATCATACTGATTTTATTATATGCAGGTAACCTCCGAAGAACACGATTAATTGGTTCTGTGTTCTTTGAAACCGTGTTGTTCAAGACTACAAAAAAATGGGATTCTGTTTCAAGTGTGAAAATAAAAAAAAAGTTACGTTTTAAATTTTTTTTTTATTAAATATAAAACTAAAAAATTTTATATTTAAAAAATTTAAATTACTTACTATTAAAGAAAAAATTATTTATAAAATAATTAAGAATAACATTTATAATGTCAATAGGGAAACAAATTATCAAAATAATGAAAAAAATAACTAGATACAATTGGTTAAAAATCTTTAAAATCAATAAATTAAAGAATAATTTTGGTTTAAGATTGGAAAACTATATAAAATATAAATTATTCAGTCAAATTAATTGAGAAAAATATAATTCTAAAACACTAAAAGTATTAAAAAAGGTTAAAACTTCATTAATCGCTGACGTAATTGATGAGAATATTACTCTAAACTTCTAACTATTGTAATTTTATATCAAATAATATATGTATTTTATTCTTTTTCAAAAGAATTACTTCTTTTACAAAAGAAAATTGTGTAGTTTGAAACTTTGTAATTTGGGGGAAGGTATCCATGTACTTATAAACTCATGTTCTTCAAGTACCGTGTTGTTCGGGGGTTACCTGTATATTATTTCTAAACACCTATCACTTATGGAATTATAAAACTACTCCAGTACTCTCAAACTCATTTTAGTCTCAGCAAAAATGACAAGCAAAATTACTGAATCTGAGCATGTTTCCCTAAAATTCAGTTGAATCTTGCTTTTTCTACCTCCTCACGATGTTATTTTTGATTTCTGACTAATGTTCAGAGCATGTTTTGATGAGTTGCAAATTATCCAAGTTTACAAAATGAAAGACGTTTGATGCAGCTGCAATTTTGAGATCACTGAACAAATCCTTAAAAATTAAAAGCACAAATTTCCCCACAATGAATGCTTTCTAATATGGTATGTCAAGTGGGCTCTTAACATTGTCAAGCGTTTTTCAAAAATTGCCAATCAGTAGTAGGGAAAGGCAAATTAAAAAAAAAAAAAAAAATTAAGAGATTTAACAACAATTATCTACAGGAATTTCTATAAGGAAGATGTTCCAATTTTTCAGAAATCACAAGTTTACCTTGCATTCTATTGAGTGGGGAAAAAAGCTAAAAAGGGAATTCTCCCACTGGGAGATGCTCTTAGAACTTTGAATAGGTGTTGTTGATCTATAGGAAATTTTAGCAACACACAACTGGAGAAAAAGTAAAGATCCTTTATAGATCTAATACCTGATATTTATTTCTGTATATCTGAGATTTCAAAACAAAAAAAAACAAAAGTTCATATTAAACTGACAGCATACTTAATGCAATTGAATAACTGAATTATTTAATATGTTATCGTCATTTTTAGTCAATTTTCATTTTAAATATAATAATCATATATATAATCATGATAATTAATTGGCTTTAAACATTAACAAATATAATCTTGTTGCACTTGAAGAATGCAATTGAGAGTGTAATATGCCATCAACAAACCACCAGTTCTATCAAAAATTAAGTGATTAAATATATTCTCAAAAGTTAAGACTAAGTGTTTAACTAAGAATACTAAATTATAAATGAATATGATAATTAAGTATTAAAAAATAATCAAGTTTTAGTGATACAAATTAGTCAAACTTTAAAAAAAAAAAATTGTTTTCAATTACCAACAGTGCAATATTATTACAAAATTGAAATGGTCATTTAACAAGATTTTAATTTAACAAACCTACCTCAACAGGTATTTAAACTAAGATGTACAATATCTTAATACTGTTATGGCACTGTATTATATAGAGATAAGTGGTATGAAATATACTGCACATTATTTATCAACTTGCTAATTTTTAATTAATGAAATTATGTTTGCCTTTTGTGTTGCTATCTTCTATTTTTAAGTTTTAAAAATGAGTTAAGTTAAAAGACCCTTTTTTTTTTTTTTTTTTTTTAAATATATAGCAATAGTTTTCTTTTAAACCATAGTAAAATTACAAAAGTAAGACATTTGGGACTGTCAGGTAAAGTCAACCTAACAACAGTACAAGAAGTTTGGTTATAATTGAATGTTACAAGTTTTTGAAGTTGATTTCATTTAAAAACTATATACAGTCGAACCTCCATATATCGAACTTCCCCAATTGAAATTTTCTGTATATCGAACTCTTAGCAAATCTCCATGTTCATTACATAGAAAAACTGTTTCTATATATCAAAAAAATCTCTATACATCGAAAATTTTTTTCAAGACTTATTGGGATAAAAGTATGGATAAAGTTGAATTGTTGAAGTATGTAGATAGGGGAATACGCAAAAAAGACATTTCAGCTAAATTTGGTATTCCCGCAACCACAGTGTCGACTATTATAAAAAATAGTTGCTGATTATCCTACGGACGAAGACAAAATGAGTTCGTTTCATGAAACTGAAAAAGAAATCGAAGAACCAGAGGAAGTAAATGAATCTGAAAACATTTCCAAGCCATCGAAAAAAGAAACGCGAGAAGCGTTTGAAGCAATACGCAGTGGACTTCAATTCGCGGAAAATGTTCCTGATGAAGTTTTTAGTGGACTGAATAAAAGCGAACATTTCTTTGATGAACTTTCCGCAAAACTGGCTGTTCAGCAAGATATTCGAAGTTTTTTAAAAATAAATGTAACTGTGATCATTGTAACCAATGTCTGGATTATTGTTTTCTTAAAAGGTATATAGTATTCAATAAATCTTTCATATTAATTCATTTTTTAATTACCTGTATTAACTTTCATTTAATGTGAGTCGCATATAAATTAGAAATTGAGTTTCGTATACGAAAATTAGCTTTAATTTTAATGTTTTTAGGAGTAATTGTGATAAAATTCTATATATCAAATTTTTTTCCGGCAATTTGCTACTTCGATATATGGAGGTTCGACTGTATATATATAAGACATTGTAATGAAATTTTATTCTATAGTTTCTGAGATTAAAAAGCAGGTTTTCACAAAATGAATGCATATCCATGCTTCAAAACTGTTTTCAAGATTATCCATTACATTTCGGCCATGAGTGGACAAATGAAAAACTAAATTATTTCTGTTAATGGCTGTCTATGAGTCTGGGTTTTCTTTGATAGATTAAAAATACGTAGTCATAAAGTTATCATTTTTGGCTTCTTATAATTCCAACAAAATAAGATGCTATTTGCCACTAGAAGAAACTTTATTCCAATGATATAATGGAACAGTAGAATCACAACTCTTTCCATATGTAAGATTATAAATTATTATAAATACTATTCTACTCTATAATTAGTAATTCTATAACTAAAAAAAAACAAACCTATATATTTTTACCTTGAAATCAGAATACCACAAAATTAAGCTTTGAGTTAATTTCATATACAATTCTGAATTGATTCACAAAAAAAGCTTTTAATATCTGTTCAAGTTTTTTATTAAGCCAAATATTGTTAAATTATGTTCGACTGCTTTAAAATATTGTCCTAATACAAATTAATCTAATTTCTAGAAATGTATACATTAAATCGAAGTTAATACATTTAATGCAACCAATGTTTACCCATCCATTAAAAATGATTACATGTTAAACTTGCTTTTTTTTTCTTTTTACAACTATTTATTACAAAAAGCTAAACATTTCTTCCACCCTCCCCGCCCGCACTCCTTTCTTTTGCTCCAGTAGTTATATATACACACACTCACAAACACACTAAAATCTATGTAGACACAAACAACGTATTCATCTTATGACCAATTTCTGGTTTTTGCCAGTAAATGGAAATCAAAAACTTTTCTTTTGAAATAAAGTAAATCACTGATATATGAATTATTCAATATAATCACCAGAAAATATCCAAACTATTAAGACATCTTTCTGTCACTTTGGGTTTTAAGGTATTATTTCTACAATATTGTAATCACAGATTATATTTCTTTCTTACATGGGTTGATGTCTCACATTACATTCTCTTCTTTTTTTTACCCCCTCAGATGATTATTTTTACAAAAAAAAGGGTTATTTTTTTCCCCTATAATGTTTTATATTTATATTTTTTTATATAAAGCAAAAAATATAAATAAGCCTTTAGATACCTATGTAAATCAGCAACCATCTGTTAACTCAAGTTTGTTTTCTATGGAAAGGTAGAGAACACTCCATTAAAACCTTAACAGTAATGCATTGGATTTGAAGTTGGTTACTCGTTTCTATTTAAAAATTCTTAGCCTAAATCTAGAATACCACCATCAATTGGCTAAATAAAAGGTCTTCCATGAATCTATTAATTATAGCTTTAAAGACAAGTTCCAGTTTCAATGCAATGCAAACCTACAATAAATTAAGAATGATGTGATTATTAACTTTTAATGGAACTTCCATACATTAACATATGGTGGGCTACTATAATACCTTTCATACATATACCCTGCTCCTCCCCAAAAAAGTTTGGGAAAATCTGAACTTAGACCAAAGACTAATTAAATTTTGCAAGTTTGACTAGTGCCTTTAAGCACTATATGCTAACAAAATTATCTTATGTCCTATCTTTAACATTCTTTATAAATTCAACCATTAGTAGTATTTTAAATCCTATTATACCATCTTAAATTTTACCTTAAAAATATACTATAATATTTTCAATGAAAAATACATGCACATAAATAGGAAAAACACAGCATTTAAAGTAGCTTCCCTCCCCCTCACTGTTACAATTTTAAGCTGTTTATATATCAAATCAACCAAAGCTGAAACAGAAATTCATTATCTTTATGTAGCTATTATTAACAAACATTAAATCACTCATACTATAGCTACTATAAATAGTAATTTACCTCAATGTTAAAATTAGATACATTAAAATTAAGATGATAATTCATAATTATGATAGTTAAAAAATAATAGAGCATAATTAATGTAAGCATAAGCTACAAACCAAACACCAAATATATGAATTTTGGTAGCAATTAATCAATCCTGAATTAATCGAAATTACATCGATAAATTATATATATATACATACAGATACATATATCAATACTTTTTCCATTGATGATTATATTTGTAAACAAAGCCTAATGTTTATTCTACATCCTTTAATTCAGTTCAAAAAACACACAATTACTAAAATATGTAAATACAACAATATATAAAAATGCTCATAAAATTGTAGCACAATAACTTAAAACTACAAAGGTAAACAGAAACTTAAATTTACAAATTTTTATTATTTAATAATCAAAAATTTGCTAATTTTATTTTGTTTTGATATTCAGCTGAAAATGTCTGATTAAATTGATCTTCTTCTTCTTCTGCTTAAATTGTGTTTAAAATCTTTGTAAATAGCTTAGAAATTAAGGCATATCTATTAACATGAATTGTAAAGTGTACTCATCAAACATCTAATAAATGTAAATACAAAATTAATATCAGATTCACATGTCAATTATTCAAAACAGAAGCTAATTCTGCTCTCGCTAATTATTTATGAAAAATCCTTAAATTAAAATCTAAAAAAAAAAAAAAATATTTAGAAATTTTAAGCTGTCAAAAACAAAACCAAAAATATGTAATTATTAATATTCTGTTTTTTTCCTTATAAGAAAAAAAAATCTAATCAGTATTTTGAATATTTCTCCAACTAAACCAAAAGCTTATGAACACATTTCTCTAATGTGGAACATAATTAACGCCATAATCAAAACAACAAATGATAGTTTTCATCAAATAAAACTGTAAACAGCAATTCGTAAGTTATCATTAATTTGGTTTGCAAAGACAGAGCTTAAACTGATAAAAATCTGAATAATTAATTTCAAGACATGTTTGTGAATAATTATATATATGATAGTTAATTATAATCATAGTAAATTATATATATGATATGATAGTTAATCTGTCAATAAAGAAATTAAATTTTTGCTAAAAAAAAAAAGAAAAAAAAGAAATACATTTTCATTAAAAAACTCATCAGTAAATAATAAACAAATCATTACATTGGTAGTTCTTGATTTAACAAAAAGGGGAAAAGAAAAAAAAAATAATCCAGAACTTAATTATATAATTTTTGATTGCCTCAAACAGCACTGTAGGGGAGGATGATAAAAAAAAAAATGAAAAACTCAAATCAAACTTACTTAAGACAACCAAAATTACTAAATACAATTATAAGAAAACTTCAATTTTAATGTAGGTATTGTTAAATTATTAGCGCTTTTAAAAAGGTATTCCTTTCTATAATCGTAACTAAAATGTTAGGTAAACGTTTATTTTTGATTTCCTTTCAATTATATACAGATCAGCATTTACACGTACCAAATAATAAATTTCACTTTCCCCTATTTATTTGTTTGAACAAAAGCAATTATTTATACAACTGATTATATATATATATATATATATATATATACGTGTTTTCTATTAATCTTTGTTTTACTTCGTGGTAAGGTGTTATAATCTTACAGAACATCAGATCTGTGCAGTATTACAACTGATTCATCATGTTAATATTCTGCTTACCTTTTGGAATAATTCCTGGATCCATAAATGTTGCGAATGTGAAATTGGCTATTACAAAAATGGTCACTATTCCTTGATAAATAGGAATAGCTATATGGTATTTTAGCATCAATGGATAGCATCTGAAACAAATGCAAAATACTTAGTTCAAATGAGAGATCAAATGTTTACATGTTTATGAAAAATACACAATAGCGGATGTGGATGAAATATTATGTAATAACTTTACATATTAATCAATTCAGGGTAAGATGAAAAAATATTATGTATAAATAATGGATTAAATGAAGCATTAGAAGTGCTTTTCGATGGACACTGATTTTTCACTTCAGATGACACATCATTTTTTTTTTATTCTTTCCGCTACTTACGATTTATTTATAAAAGAACTACTGTTTTACATCAAAATAGAGTCAAATCCTTTAAGGAAAAAACGGGGGCACTTTCTTAACCGGTAGAAAACAATTTAATCTGGCCACTTACAGGAACACATGTATGCGGGAAGCCAAGTTACCAAGCGATCTAGTATTCTGTACGGGTGAAAATTGTTGTTTGAAATCAGTCGAAATGAGATTTACTTAATAATACATCATTACACTAACCGTAATAGGAAATAGGATTTAAATGTCGATCACTGGACAGTATATTATTTACTTCAATCGAAGATAGGCCTAAAATGGCTGCCCGAATCAAGCAAATGGCCAACTTCAATTTATTGCAATAGGTTTACTTACGGATATGCGAAGAATAACGAAGTAGCTCCTAATAAAAGCGTCCAAGCACATGTTGCTGGTATAAATCTTGGTTTTGATTTGCATTGGGGCATCCTGATGGATGATGTTTATAAAATCTAAGTAATGAAGTGACAGAAGCTTATGAAAACATGGCCGCACCTTACAGATATGGTCTGCGGACTGTGCTTATACACTTTCCTGTAAATAGTTCGCCAACTTTTTTTTTGTTTAATCTAAGCTTTAGAGAATTGATATCAGTAAACATAACATCAATAATAGTTGCTATTAATAAACTAATAATTTTATTATTTAACAAAATTTAAGCTAAGAATTAAATTGAATCTGCAATAACACAGGAAAATTCTTGCGCATTGCCCATCGGAACTATGGGTAATCATAATGGCTCAGCTTCACTATAACGTTGATTGCGTTCATAGTTTAAAGTTCTTTCTTTCATTCTAAATAATTTCTGACCATTTCTCTTCGTGTGTCATGGGTAATCAGAGTAGCCACCATAATGGAAAATTGCATCCCGAAACGAATACTTTAAGAAAGTCTTCAAGCAAATCCAAAATTGTAGTTCCTGAAAGTGTGTCCGCGCTTTGCCAGGTGAAACAACATCAAAATTGATTTAATTGATTTAACCAACTTTATTTTATTGATACGGAGTCTTTTGAAACAAAATACAATATAGCTATAATTTACTTTTAATGGTCGTTTTCATTTTTGTCTGACACAGTATCGCTTTTACTTTACAATGCTTTAATGTGATTTTTAATTTACTGGTAGATGATTTCAAGTACGTCGGATGTTTATATCCACATACTCTGCCTTGTTTAAGTACATATAACAAATATCAAAGAAATCATCTTTTTTTATTAACTCTGATTATTATTCTAAGTATTGATATGATTTATAATAGAACTTAATAATTTAGTATATAGTTGTACTTTGAACTTTACATTTCTAGCTCCAGCACAGTAATAATATGGGCCGAACTTTAAACAGGAGCTAGTTTTAAAAAGTATCTCTAGATAAACATTTTAGTGAAATGTATCAATTATTAACAATCATAAAGTAATGCTAATTAGGAGTTCATTTCTTTTAATGGTTTAAATTAATTTTAACGTGAGCGAAGTACTGATAATGTAAAATAACAAGTCATAATTAGGATGAGAATTATATAAAACTTTATAGGCTATATTCTAGTTCCGATATATCACCACTGTACAGTGATGACAAAATTGTATCAAGAGCCTAGAGATTAGTATCTATTATTTTAATCACTATTATATATGTGTTCAGTTTAAAAAATACATTCTGTTGTTAAGTAAAATAGAAGTTTTCCACCTTAAATCGGAAATGAGCTATTCTTCAAAAATGTAATCAAATAACTTCTGTGCTATTTTCTGTAAAACCCAAGATGAATAGGAGAAGTAAGATTAAAAAAAAATAACATAAGCAAAAATCGTAAGTATATAATAAATAGGAATTGATTTGAAATCATGAGAATTCTCGATTGCTAGAGTAACAGATGTCTGTTATTGTATTTCTTTTTTTAAAACATGCAATTATATTATAGCATAAACTATTTAATTGTGAATTGGTGGGTCGAGGCCTGGTTAAGCATTAAAAAAACTTTTAAAATCTCTACATATAGTTTGTTAGATAAGGTCAGTTCCAAGCTATTTAATGAATCGTAATTTACTATTTGATAAAATTATAGAAGATGATATTTAGAGTAATTTCATGATACACCATTGGGAAAGGGGTACAACCACAGTCTTCAGATTTTCATGAAATTTGGACACAGTCTTTAAAAACTTAATTATAATTAGTTTTTAATTATATCAAAATTTAATAAGTAATTTTGAAAAAGAAAAAAAAATCCAAAAGAGATTTATCTCAAGAGAAAATTATTAAAAAAGATTAAAATTTAACAACCAATAATGAAGAAATTATCCACTACCCCTCCAAATTTCTCTTAATTTTCCAAGAAATTCAGCTGGGTGTTCAGTAATATATAGTCCAACAGACAGATCTTGACGATCTCTTTTTTTCGTGTTTTCACGTAATTTACGCGAGAATAGCCTCTATCCAAGTATTCTCACAAAATGTTGAGAAACAGTACTATACGAAGCAGCGCACGGAAAATAATATTGCAAGTTGAAGAATATTTTCGGAGGAAATTAATTAATGGAGGACCTCTCATTCCTTTAGAAAGTTCAGTTCAAGACAGAGTAGCTGAAGCTACTCGTACATATTTCATACATCTCCCAATTCAAGCAGTTATTTACTGGAAACAACAGCTGAAAGAAAAAAAACAAACCAGAATTTACCTTTAAAGGCCCTTTTCGGGGCCCCAAAATTAGACGGAAGAGCTGTCAAACATACTGATCGCCCACAAAAAAAAATTGCTAAAATATTAGAAAAACGTTAATTTTAAAAATTTCCTACATAAACAAAATACAAAAAAAACAAAAACAGGATTATGTAAATACATTTATATAAGACAATCGATTTTAAATTTAAAATGCAACATTACATTAACGAATTAATAATCAAAAAGGCACACGATTTCTCATTTATTTTATTTGCTAATCACAAAAATCAAAAACAAATAAAAAATGCATGAATGTTTCATATATATATATTTATGTTTACATTTCATTGAAATATTTAAATGAATTATAATATGGGGAAATGCATGAGACTTTTGCTATATTTTAATATACTTTTCATAAATTTAAAACAGTCAATAAACAACAATAAATTCATTAGGTAGCATTTTCCTAGTGACAGACATTCACAGTACTAAATTCCTTGACACCTCCTGAAGAGGCTAATGACCAGATCTCGTGTTTTCCATAATTCTCCTGCAAACGAGATCGTCAAGATCCGTCTGTTGGACTGTAGCAACATTGAAGAAAATAAAAACAAAAAAAGAAAATTGAAGCTTGATATGATTTTTTCCTCCTTTATTGAGGGTTTCATCCTCAACAACAACAAAAAAAGAAAGAATTATCTATTGAACCAAAATTTGTTCACAATAAAATGAGTAATGTATTTTGCTATGTAGCTAAAAAAAATTAGTCTGTAATGGCATAATCATATTTTGACTGTTAGGTAATATTTGTGGTTTTGTTTAAAGATGGGCATTTTGTTTTTTCTTAGATGACACAATATTTTAATTATCAAGAAGCAAATTTTTTTGCTTGGATATTTAGATAGCTTGCTTTTTTTTTTTTCATTTATATACAGGGTGGGCATAAAAGAATGGTAGGGTTTCAAAGACTGGTATTTTCTATATTGCTGAACATATACAATCATGACATTTCTCACTTGGAAGCACAACTGTCTAAGTTTGATGTGTGTCACTCAAAACCCTTCAATGTGCACACTTGTCGTTACCGGCAGATTTCCAAGTGGCAGACTCTATGAAGCATGCCTGGTGCGATGGCCTCCAGAGAATGGGTGATCCATTCCTTGATATCACTGATGGATCTGGGCATTGTAGGTATGTACATATTGTCTTTCACATACCCCTATGGGAGGAAGTCAGATGGTGTTAGGTTCAGAGATTGTGTGGCCACCTGCAGAAGATGGTTGTCTGCATCTGTAGCACCTCCAATTCAGCTCTGGAAGAATACAATTGAGGAGGCATGGAATGGATTACCCATGCTATTGATGCTATCACACCAGTCATGCTTCATAGAGTCTGGCAGGAATTAGACTACTGCTTGGATGCATGCCGGATGATGAAAGGTGCGTACAGTGAGGCACTTTGAGGCATATCAAAATTGGACAGTTGCACTTCCAATTGACAGATGTCATTACTGTATATGTTAAGCAATACAGAAACCATTGTCTTTGAAACCCTATCATTCTTTTATGCCCACCCTGTATGTGCATGTGTATATACACACAGACACACACACACATACAGGGTGATTCAAAATTCCTTGTACAAACTTTTAAAGTTAGGTCAGGAATGCAAAAAACAAATCGCATTCGTAGTGGAACGTATGTCCGCAAACGCCACCTAAATGTTCTAAAGTTCACTGTTTGCAACACATTAGTTGGGCAGTTTGAGACGACGTCTTTGTATCTAAAAGGCATCATCTGTAAGACTCCCATTGTCTCTGTTGCTGACCTTCTCGCAAGAGTTGCTGTGGCAGCTGGATGTGTCTGCAAAAGGCTTTGCATTTTTACATATGTTTGGCAATCCATGCATTGATGTTGTGAGGCATGTATTACTGTTGGTAGAAGGAACTTTGATTACCTACTGTGAACCTGTAAGTGTACACCTTGCTATCATATTGTGAACATATAAACATGTTGTCTACCGTACTTGTCTTTTATTTCTGAACCTTAGTGTACCTTCTAGCATATTCGGGTGGCATTTGCAGACATAATACGTTCCACTATGAATACAGTTGGTTTTTGTATTCCTGACCTATCTTTAAAGTTTGTACAGGGAATTTTGAATCACCCTGTATACATGTGTGTGTAAAAAAAATCACAGCCCCCCCCCCCTTCTATGTATTACCTGATTGTAGTATATATTCATTAAAAAGTTTTTACTGTGGAGAGTATGAAGAATTAAAATGGCACTCTTCTATTATTAGTGGCTGTTGAGCTATAAAGTATTCTACCTTCAAATAATTATTTTTCTTTTTCAAGCTATTTCTTGATGTCAAATTTTGATAAAATTTCAGATTTTTTAATTTGAAAATTTCAATAAAATATGAAGACATGGTTGTAAAATTGTTAAAGATAGACGATTTGGCCTGATATGACTTTGTGATTGTTGGTTTTAAACAAAAGTGTATTTTGACTCACTTTTTCTATTAACAATAGCTTTCAAAAATTTATTGTTATTAAATAAAACAGATTCTTTCTCTGTGTGAATTGCCTGCTGATACCATATATATTTGTACAGTGGCTAGCTGAAACAGGACACCACTCACATTATCTATTACAATGTTTAGTTCTAACTGCACATCAGATAGACTGACTGTAGACTAAGGCAATCCTAAACTAAAATAGTACCACTGCTTGATTATAAAATGAGTTTGTTTTCATGTGGGTTTGGAATTAGTTTCATGCTGTTTGGACTGTTGCTCATAGATACAACTATTTTTGGTCAGAGTATATTTCTGTTTCTACCAAGAATAGTTTGCCTATGTAATAATACTATTGCACAGTATAAGTCAAATCTGGAATCTCAGTTTTCTCTTTCCACCTTAATTAATCTGTTGTTTTCATTTTCATATTTAAGGAGCCATAGTTTCATTTTAGTCCTAGTTTTCAAAAGATAATTTCACCTATATCTTTTCATTCCTTATTCCATTGAGAGAAAGGATTATTTCCATCAGCCACTACCTGCAGATTGCACAGCATGCTTTCACTTCGTGATGTAATGTGAAAATGTGAGTGCAAAGTTTTTTATGCTTAAATGTGACCTAGGCACAAATCATTTAATAAAATATGTAATTACAAACAATTATAAGAAGGTTTCAACTGAGGAAGTTTATGGAGGGTTGAGGCAGATAAAATTGAACAAGTTTGGGACCTCATGTTATGGAGATAAACCCTTCCTCCACCAGTAATGCTGCTCGATGTAACGACCACGGTTATGAACAATCGCCCAGCATCGTAGTTCCCATTGAAGGAGGCTTCTGGATAGGTATTCCTAGAGGATTGTGTTTAACACTTCTAAACAGACTTTCCATAGGTCAGCCGAGGTGCTCATCGTGCAATTCCAGATTTAAGAACCCAGAAACCACAGAAATCCAATGGGAGGCATCAGGTGACTTAAGGGGCATGCACGTAAAATGTAAAGGGGATGACAGGAATCTTGGTTTTACATGCCTTTTGTTTGTAGTACTGGATCGAGGAACAAAAACAGTATGGCTGGATGCCTTATCCAAATGAATGTTCACCATTGGAGCATTGTTGCCGTAAATCTCCATTGGTGAACATGGGTGCCATAGATTGGTTCCATCACAGTATGCAACATTTACCTTGGCATTAGCTGCCACTCTGATCAGTGGGAGACTGCCACGAGCTCAATATCCTGCGATAATCATGAAGCCTTTGGAGAACTGCTCTTTGCATTCCTGCATGAAGTATGCTCATGCTTTCTCTCTGATGTATCGGTAACATATCGCCCTGGGGTGGTTGGCATTGTCCAGGTACACCCATGCTTTGTCCACTAGTGCCAGCAGTCATGTTTGAGGTACCTTTTGTACTCTTTTCTTGCATTGGTGAAGCATTCCTGGATTTACTGTTCGGTGAGTGTGATGATCACATGCTTTGTGGACCCTGTGCATGCCAAAGTTGTTTTAGATGATAGTTCATTGTGATGTTCCTAACCTGTTGGCCATGCAACGTTGGGTGGGTGGGTTCTTTACTGTGACCATCACCCTGATGTATTGGTAGAGTAGAAGACGTTCGGCTGACTTTGTCTGAGTCTTCAGGATCCTGTTTTGGCAGCACCTTTGGCCTGGGGGTTGAAGTTGATGGTTTTGGCAGATTATGTGGCTAATGGTACCCTTACTGACCACCAAACCTTTGTCACAGCACTGTTTTGCAATCACATTTAGGATAATCTTCAACCAAAACTATAATCACTCATAATATTTCGTTTTTTCTTATCGAAAAAACTTCATCAGATGATTTGAGATAGGGATATAACCCTATTCACTATATAATTCATTACAAAAGGAATTAGATACATTGTTTTAATTTTGACATCAGAAAGAACACAGATGTTTCCTTCCAAGAACAGTGTTATTTTCGCAGACATTATTTAATCTATTCAACAATTAACATATCACCATTGTAAAATAATAGTGGCTGCATATGTACTGCATCGGTGCGTGCAATACATTGTATCATGCAGATATAGACTGGTTCGAAATCGTTTAGTTTTAACTGCCTCAACTCTCTGTAGTAATTCTGAAAAGCACCATTTATAATTGTTAACTGATCTTGCAAAGCTTTACAATTGTTCTTGAACATTATTTATCTCTCTGCCTTCATTCTTGGACCAGACAGGTTTTTCCGCATTTTATAAGTATCATATTCATTTTATAAAAAAAAACTGAGGTAAAAACTCTACATGCAAAAAATGGCTTAAGAAATCCCTGGATCCATCTTTTGAAGGATGATTTGTGTCTAATATTCTTAACTCGGTGTGGGCCCTGTAGCCGAGTGGGTAAGGGCGCTTGGCTGCGGGTTGGAGGTGGCGGGTTCGATTCCCGGCCTCGGCGGAGGACGGGAATTTTTCCACGCTTTTTTCTCCTCCAAACGGGCCCTAGGGTCTACCCAGCCCTCTATAGAATGGGTACCGGGTTTTCTTTCCCGGGAGTTAAAGGCGGGCGAGCGACGGGCCGACCCCCGTCCTCAACTTTGTCCCGTAGGTTCTAATCTCTGGAGCCTACCCTCCAGTAGCATTACGCGGTCCTCTGGGCCAGATCGCAACTTTAACTTTAACTAATTCTTAGCTCGGTGCTCATTTTTAGATACAATACAGTAGAGTCGCGGTAATCCGAGATTCCGTGTAGTCCGAGGTGCATGCCCAAGCGATACCCTGCTACTTAGACGATGGCATGATGCTAAAAAGCGTTGCTCTACTGTGAAGCAGAAGACCTTGAACAGTTTTTTAAAGTTGTTATAATGCTTATAAAGAGTCTTTTCATGTAACCAGGTAACATTGTTAATGTATCTGTAACTTTAATATCTATTATAAATTTGATTCGTTTTAGTTGAAAATTCCAGTTGTTTTTTTTTCTTTTTTCCATGTAATCCGAGTTTTTTATCAGCCCCAATTACCTCGGATTACCGTGACTCTACTGTATCTCCTTATTTTACCTTTCAGTAGATTTTGCAGATCGTGTAGAGACGTCCTTACTTTCTTCCACCCATACACATTCAGAAGTATTTCAAAATAAGTGTTCACTCATAAATACCAAGTCATTCAGAATTTCCTATTGTTGAGATCACCTGAATTAGACCTATCCTCATACTGTGGCTTTTCATTTTGTACACCAAACTGATTTCACCCTTCTAATGCTCTTGTCTATGTCAATGATTCCACACAGCCCTTTTTCAAATATGGATCATCAATTGATTATTTCCTCAACATTTGTGTTAAATGAGACAGTTTAAGGTACACAGATTGAAACATAGACGGGTTCTATTGTCAATGGGAATCTGATGAGTCCTAACAAGACCCAGGTTCCCGTTGACAGTAGCTCAAGGCATGAATAGAAATTGATCATTCTCAACATTGCCCTGTTATCACATTTGAGTTAACTTTTTCATGGCATAATTTGATAGCTTTCCTTTTACCAGGGCTTAATCTAATACAGATTAATTTTACTAAAGACTTTTTGATTCTATCATCAAAACGTGACAGACCATTGAACAGATTCAATCTCAAGTGTTCCACCTCTGTTTTGATGGCAGAAACTAGAATTTCTATTTGGATTGAATTTCCAGCAATCTCTGAATCCTTCATGTTCTTACCATTTACAGTTGGCTTCATGTATCCAGACAAAACCTGTCTTCTCCAAGCATTTTATCCTGGAGATCCATTCCATCTGTTCCATTTTGAACATTGGGTACCATTCATGATCTGTATATATCTGGGTTTGTACATGCCTTTTGTTTAACTGTTACTATTTCATATAATCATAACTTCTTGTTTCATATAATCTGAGAAATATAATCTGTCTGCTCAAACTCGTATGGCAGGAAGTCATAAATTCGAAAGAGCTCCTTTCCAAAGAATTTAATTGACCATCCTTGTTTTTCTTAATTTTCCTAAAACCTGAAAGTGGATCTGTGTTCATTATATACCTGCCTCTTGAATTGGGTCAATTTCTTAATCACATTTGCATTCAGAAAGTGCATTTCTTCTAATTGACATTGCTTCTAGCCATCTGTTTTTGATAGCCCTTTACCTCATTGTTTCATTTGTTATTATGAGATATTTCTAGTTTGTTTTTTTGTTTTTTTACATTGATCTACTAAAGTCACATTTGGTTACTACTTATCCATTCATTATTGTTGAAAATGCTTCAACATAGCCTGTAATAATATAATATAGACATTCAATATCATTAAGAAGCTTCTTTTGCATATCTTAAGAATAATGGAAGGAGGGAAAAAAAGTGCAGTTACAGTAATGTAGATATAAAACAAGGTTCACTGGTTTCAAAATTCTTTGAGTATTTTCAAACCATTGAAGCTCATCTTACCTCTTCATTACGATAAGTGCATTTTTTTCCCCACCCATTCTTTCATTGTTCAATGTTCATTAAGTCTCATGTTTATTTTGTATTTTTTTTTTTTTTTTCTTACTGGTAGAAACTACAGGAAACAGAAAAAGGAGATATAATTACAAAGATCATCTTTTAGTAGATCCTGTTTTTGCTGTATACATTCAAGCTCATCATCACATCGTATTTCTTTTTAGGAAATCCTTCCTTCAGAGTTAGAATTCTCCAGTAAACTTTATAATGGACCCTTCAAATATTCTTTTTCATTCTTATGAAAATTTTTAAATCCTCCATTATCAAAATGTTTGGCATTCTCATTGCTGTATTTTTTCAAATATGTAATTTAGAAGAAATTCTAATAAATTACAAACTATGCATCTTTGTGGTGTATAAATACAATTGTTAATCAGTTTTGCAGGCAAATTCTCTGTAAATTAAGGGGAAAAGCATAAAATTTTAAGAACACTAATGAATAATAATAATAATAATAATAACGATTTTTATAAACTATAAATTCTAATTTAGTATAAATTTTACTAATTATTAGTATTTAGATCATCTGTTTATTATAAATTTAAATTGTGATTTATCTTAAAGGCCTATATCCTGCAATAATAATATTGTACCTACAAAATACACAGTTCAAAACTTGCTGAAAAAGTTGCATACTAATGTAAGCAATATACTGAAATGATGAAAACCTTTTGTCTTTACCACAGAAGTTCTTGCTGACATTGTGGATTATATGGGAAAAATCCTTAAAAGTCAAGTTAGCAATTATTTTAACAGATGGATGTGTTGCTAAGGTAATCAGCATTAACTGTATGATTTGCAACTGAAGCCTACTGCTTCAGTATTGTGCAGGAACAAAGCATGTACGAAAAAGCTCTTAAACATGGTTGTGGGGAGGATTCATGTATCCATTTTTCCTTTTTTGAACCAATGTCAGAAAACTATCAGTCAGATATGATTACGGACAGAAAATAGAATACTGGTCTTCAGAACATTTACATGTGATCTAATAGACTTCACTCCGTAATTTAAAAATTGGTGTTTAGTGATTACAACAATCAACAAGGTTGGTGTAGATCTGGCCTTCTGGGTTTGATTTTTACTTCTGTGGAAACCTTGGAAGAATTGAAAGACGCAATAGATAGACAAATCGTTGCTGTTGAATTGAGATCTAATTGCACAAAATGTAAATAGCACATAAAAACTTTACATTTCTGCCAGTGGAGACCATTTTCAGCATAACCTTCAATGTGGCAGATAACTTATTTTAGTAATAATAAGATAACTTTTCAAATGTAATATAACTCTTTTATTTTTTTGTTAATAATAAAGTCCTTACTAATAATGACATCAAGATTGGGTTTTTGTGTTCCACCTTTTGTGTGTGTGTGTGTGTGAGAGAGAGAGAGAGAGGTGGTTCATATATATATATACATACATACATACACAGTTTATATATATTATTATGATTTGTTTGTTTCTTGAATCAATCATCTGATACCTTCCTAAAAACATCTTTTATTTCTTTTCCCTCTGAGGTCCTCATTTTGTTACATCTTTATTCTTCCCTTAAGAATAAACGTCTGCAGTTATTCATTCTTTCAAGTAGAGCAGGAGAAATGTATCTTACCTTTATAATTATTCAAGAATTGTATTTATCAATGGCTAAATCATAGGTTAAAAAAAATTCACATGAGTCCATCCACTCGGCATCTTTTAGAGTTACTTGAACTTCTATGATACAACGCCTTATAAAAATCCTTGATATTTTACCATATAATAATATTGTATTATAATAACATATGAGAGAGTAATAATTGACTGCCTTTTATCTGATGGCCAATATCTGTTACTCCTGTGGCTAGATACATGGACAGTCAACTGGGCGACAGAAACTTAAAAAAGTTTTGCTTGCTTATCAGGCATACAATGTTGCGGATTTTTTAAAATATTAATTATGAATTAATAAATTTGAAATAAAAATTTTGTTTTAAATTTCGTATTCTATTTTGTTTTAATGTATATATGTAACGTGTAAATATGTTTGTTAATTACAAAAAAATATTAATAAATGAATTAAAAACTTTTTTTTTTTATTTTAATATTGTGTTAGTATACCTTTTCATTTTTAAATCATTTTCGAACCACCTTTTTTAAGCATCTCTTTCTTAAATGTTTCTACAGATTTTGATATATGATATAACGAAAATATTTATTAACTAGCTGGCTCTTTTTTTTGCATGTGAAATTTCAATATAACTTCTATACAATTTTGTAATCCTGCACAATAAAAATAAACTTAATTATAAGCGAGATTTTTCATATTTTATGTTAGGCCATTCTTTTAACTATTATTATTTATTATTTTAATAATAAAAAAAAAACATTGTTTAAATTTACGGGGTAGTAGATCAATAGAAACAAATGGTTTCTAATATTTATATTCATATTTAATATTATTTTGTAATTAACCAACATATTTACACGGCCATAATTAAACAGGTGTTTGGAGTGCGATAAACAAAAAACTGTTAGATTAAAAAAGGCCAAATTTGGTGTATATACCATTTAGAACTTGGGATTATGATTTTGCAGAAAAAAAATTCAGTTCCAATTGTCGCCACCAGGGGAGAAGGACGCCACTGTACACTGACAGCCGCCCAGTGACAGACAACAGATGTCATCAGGTACATGGATATAAGCCTCAACATGAGTGGCATCAGTCAGTTCGATCTGCTTGACTGTGCTGTGAATATTACTATACACAATGCTGTGTTTACATGATTGTGCGTTGCTTGTGAAGTTTTATTACCAAAATAACAGTAATGCGTCCATTGCACTACGGTTATTCCAAACAACGAAGGGCCTACGGAAAGGTCCCATGACTATTAGCAATTTGCGAAACATGACCTCATGTTTTGAAAATTCCAGATCTTTAAAAGTGCAACCAGGACGCAGACGCAAACCGGTATCAAATGACGAAGTTGAAACTGTTGCAACGTCCATAGTGAAAGCAAATGCTGCACATGGATCTAGCAGTTCTCGGGCGGTATCCAGGCAACTGGATATGCCATATTCAACTGTATGGAAATGCATACGCAAAGTGCTGAAGTTTTGCCCTTACAGGATTAGCCAAGTCCAACAACTGGTTCAAGGAGATGCGGAAATGCTCCTGCATTTCTCTCAGCTGTTCCTAGCGCAGATGGAAGTGGACGATGCATGACCTTGGAACTTTCTATGGAGTGATGAGGTGCATATTTATCTCTGCAACACTGTCAATACACACAACTGTTGGATTTGGGCTACTGAGAACCCTCATGCTATTGAACAGATGCATTGCATCCACTGAAGGTCACAGTGTGGTGTGGCTTTACCACCACCTTCACAATTGGTTCGTACTTTTTCGAAGAACTGCAACTAACAGGACTAGTGACATGTTCTGTCACTGCAGTGCAATATCAACATATGCTGTGAAATTTTGTTATTCCAGAACTTCAACAGGGTGGATGTCTTGACACGACTGTGTTCATGCAAGATGGAGCGTCCTCTCACATAAGATTTTTCTGCGAAATCGTAATCCCATGGTCTGAATAGTATATACATCAAATTTGGACGTTTTTGGCCCAACAGTTTTTTGCCTATCGCACCTATCCAAACTCCTCCTGTTTAATTATGGCCACCCGGTACATTAAAGCAAAAAAAGTATATGAAATTCAAAGCAAAATTTGTATTTAAATTTTTTAATTTATATTTAAAATTCATAATTATATTTAATTCATAATATATTTAATTCATAATATATTTAATATTCATAATTAACATTTACAAAAAAATCTGCAACATCGCGTATCCTGCTAAGCTTGCAAAAAATTTTTAAGTTTCTGTCGCCTAGTTAACCATTGGCCAGTTGCATGGGCCGATCCAGGATTTTCCAGGGGGGGGGGGGGCTAACTTTTCTAAAGGGCTGACTATACCTGTGTGTCTGAAACGCAAGCTAGTAGACAGCTTTTTATTAGCAATTAAAGTCGTCATCATGGCAATATTAATGTCTTATCAGGCAGCAGCCTTTGGATACCACATTTTATCCAATCTATATTCACAGCTAAGGGGAGGGGCTGTAGCCCCCCCCCCCCCCCGATCTGCCTATGGCCAGTTGTCGCGTACTGATTTCAACTGGACTTTTTAGAAATGGACAAATCATTGTGCAATTAGAAAAGAGTGAGCTCTTTCTCTTTAAATTGTAGTGGCTTGTGACTAATTGTGCTTTTTTGATGTCAGTATTATGAATCATTATTGTTCTAGGCTTAAATTAGGGAGATATAGAAAAAATTAAGCAATTTCATGCTTAAATTCTTCATTTATTTGTTTTCTTAGGTAGTTGTTTGGTTTCTTTACATTTATGATTTGATTGATTTTTTTTTTTTTTTTTTGAAGCACTCAAATTGCTTTTAAAAATAATAGCATGTTAACAGTAAATAACTAGAATTGAAATAGATCTATTTATTTATTTAATAACTGCTTTTTAAAATAATGTGTGTTTCAAAAAAATCTTTGATCAATGATCTACATGTTAAAAATGTATTGGAAATGTATCAGTAGACTCCTGGCCAAAATTATTGCAAGAAATTTGTAATTTTTGTTGAAAGCAAGCGATATGTTGATGTATTCAATGGACAAATATTGTATGAAATGATTGTTTCAGTCGCATTAAAGCCAAAGGTATAATTTTATTTTCATAAGTAGGTATGTAATGAAGACCCAAGTGCACAATGGACCTGAATTCGCTGGAGGCTTTTTAGGAATAGAGTACATATTTCCACAGCTGTACATTTTTGAAAAAATAAAAATTACAATATATAAAACTAACCAAAAAACACATTGAATCTTCTGCTATCAGTGTAATACATCAATAATCACTGGGCTCTCCTCTGGCTTTAATTACTGCAGCTACTCTGTTGGAAATTGAATCAATCAATGTTTGATAAAACTCCACAGATATTTTATGGTTCTAAACCCAAAAAATTGTCTCCATGAGTTCCACTGCAATTTTGGCTGATATTTCTTTTGAATTCCATTCAAAGATTTTTAATAGAATTTAGGTCCTGTTTGTTTGCAGATCAGGGAAGGACTGTGCTGTTTGATTTTAAAAATTCTTCCTTCTTCTTTACAAGAACAGCAACAGTGTTATTATTTAAAGATAAGCATTGTAAGTGTATCTTTAAAATGTAAATGAATACCAGTGTGTTTGCTTTTTAGTTTGGATGAATGATTAAAATCCTGTTGGAAAATCCATTGCTCATTGGGAATGAATCTTTTCCCAAAAAAAATTTCAACCCTTATCTTCTCCCCACTGAAATAATCCAAAAAAAATGCAGTTTTTTTTTTGTTTTGTTTTTTTAATCCAGTAATTAATTTTGGGCTTAAATTTTAGTCATTATGAAGAGAGATGGGGAATTGTGTTTAATAACAAAGTAGCTTGAAGTGTGCTGAAAACAATGGTTTCTGTTTCAGCCTTCTGCATTTTCTCTGAGCTGAGATTAATTACATTGAAGTTAATGAAGCTAATTATTAGTTATTAGTTATATATTAAGATTCATCAAAATTTCAGTGCCCTTAAAAGTCCATTTCTTAGACTTACCAGTCATATCATTTTTATGCACTGACAATAAAGACTATACATCTAAAAATATTATGATTATCTTTATCTATTTTTAATCCTATTATGAGTGCTTATTATGTTTTTTTACATAAGTTCAAATTTAAGAGTTTAGTCATACTGTTTTAAGCCCAATTAGATTTTGGTGTTTTATAGGCTTACATAACCCAAAATATGGTGTCCTTAAATAACTGAAATAGTTATCTTTGTTAAACTTTTATATATTGTTTATACTTGGTAAATGAAAGATTATATTAGATAGAAATCTAAGCTTTAGATGCATGAAACTCGTACATTCCAGAATTATCAAAACTTTGTCAGTAATAGAAAAGAAGTCTTACAATGAATGGACTGCATCATCCCAAAAAAGGTGGTTGGTTTTTTTTTGTTCCAAAATGTGTTGAAAGGACATGTCACTAATGTCAAATGATTTAAAGGAAATTGATATTATAACTGATGGATAGCAATTGTGAAGAAAACCTTTTGTTAACTGTTTATACAGTTGATCATTCAGATGAAATTTAATAATTGTGCATCTTCATTGTGTTTCTTGATAAATGAAGCTAGGCTTTGACTCTATAAAGGATAAGTTTAAAAAAAGTAGGATAAATGTTCATAAATGTACCAAAGTTTAATTACAATGCAATATAAATATAAATTTCATCAATCTAATAACCAAAGTTTAAATTGCATTGTTATTGATATATTTTTAAATGCAGTGGCTCAACAATAGGAATAGATAATAAAGTTTGTAATTAGGGCATTAATATGTAACATTTTTTTAGATGTTGTAACCAGGCCTATTTACAAAGAAAAATGTTTAGCAACTAAATAAGAGTGGCATATATCAAATGAAATTGAAAATAACGGTAATGCTTATTTTAAGAATTAGCTCTTCTGAATTTTTATCATTAGTTTCTGCAGTCAGATCTCGGTGATAACTTGAAATTAATATTATAGTCTCATATAGAAACAGTATTTATTTAAAAAAAAAAAAAGCAAAAAAACAAAACCTTTTGTCTTAATTAATTATTTGATGATTTCCTGTTTTCAGAGCATAGAAAATAAACAAATAAAGTAGAACTAACTTTTTTTTTATTTAGTTTTTAACTGAAAATTCCAAGGAAGATAATGTGGAAACCAATATTTCAAAGAGGGCCTTTCTGGTAAATATTTTTGATTAAATTGCTGAGGCTTTTTTTTTTTTTTTTAAATGTATAGTCAAGAAGTACCTTATATAGTTGTATTAGATTTATCTTACACTTTTATTTTATTGATGTTTAATAAAGCCTTTTTTCTCTCTATCTCTATTTAGAAATATTTTTCAACATCTAGAGGAGAATTTGGTGACATTTTATTTGACCATTATGCTTATGGTCGTCATTCCGAAAACGATTGGATATCCCCTGACACATTCTTAAAAGTATCAGAAGATATATTAGAATTAAGATCAGATGCTCAGCAGCTCAAATATTGTTTGAGTGTTTTTGCAAAAGGAAAAGATGTATTGGATGCTTCAGGTAAAGATTATGTCCTTTGTTAGTTTGAATAGTTGCACTGTTAGTTTTAAATGTTTTTATTTTGTTAAATTTTTGATCCAGGAGAAGCTGATGAGCAAGGATTCATTACGAAACTTCATCTCCATATTGGCTGTGACTTTTTGCTACTGTTATGAACCCTTTGCAACTTATGGATGTGTAATTTTGTACATCTTATTCAAAGAGAAAGAAAACTCTTTGGTTTGATGTAAAAGAAAAAATCTACATCCTAGCAAAAATATGGAATTAATAATTTTATTATGTGAATATACATTAAAAGTAATTAAAGGATGATATAGTAATAGAAGATACCGGTGCAAAAAGGAGGCAGCTCCATATATTGACGATTTTTCGTTTTTAATCGCTACAAGTTTATAGAAAGGCGCTCCATCGATTGGTGCAAAAACGAGGCAGCTCCGTTAACTCATAAGGGAAATACAATGGATATATATATATGCGTCCTGATTGGATTTGGTGCAAAAAGGGGACAGTTTTTTGCTTCTCCTTTTTGCACCGGTGTCTTCAATTCTCCATTGAAAGATGATTTACATATTACTTTTGGCCACAATTTTAGTCAGTTTTAAAACAGTCATGTGGAATACCCCTAACCCTTTTATTTTAATTCGTTTACCAAAGAAAAGATATTGACAGTACGACTGATTTTTTTTTCTTTATTTTCCCTAGATTGGGGAAACTACATATATTCTCATTATTCTGCTAAAAATTAAAGACCAATGTGAGCGGGATTTACAAGTTATTCTTAGGAAGTTAATGCTGTTTACTCTTCATTTATTTTTTGCTTTCTTTTTAGCATAAATGTACATTTTGTAATGAATCAAGTTATTGATTTATAGGAATTTAAAAAGCTTTTTAGGAGATGCTTTTGATGATTTTGGATTTCAATCATTTGCCAAAAAAACCCCACTATTATCTAAAGGGTTGGATTATTTTGTAATTTGTAGATCTTGAAATGTGTATTTATTTATTATAACCTTATTGGCACAAGCTCATTTTGTTTTGTTTTTAACTTATATCATAAGATCAAACTGATAAAAGCAATATTATTTCTCTGCTGCTTTTTAATAATTTTGTAAACTTTAAGTAGATCTGTGTTTGTGTCAAAATCTGAGAAGGAAAAGTTATGTAAGACTTATTGCTTTTAAATGGGTTTTGGAAGCAATAAACATTCAGGTGAGCAAAGAACAATAAGTTGCTCTTTGTCTTTACTGATTATTTTCTATTCCCAAACACAATATTCAGCAAATGATTTTTAATGTAGCAGGAATTGTTAGTTAGTAAAAAAAAAAAAAATCTTTTTACATAAGTCTTATAGATTCTTTGGTGCCGTTCTCTCGGCATTTAAGAAATTTAGTTTTAGAAATTGCAATCTTTCCAGGTGAGATGGTAAGACTTCCTGTCTATATCACTTATCCAGATATCTGAAAATGCATTATATGGAATTATCAGTAGATTTTGAATAGGTGAATAAAATGTCAGATTATTACTAAATAAAAATATCAAACATATAACTTTTAGTAAAAGAGAGATAGAGAGAAATTTGCTAATTACACTAAAATTCAATTCCTTAAGTTTCTGTGGTGTAGTAAAATGGAAACCTTCTTAAGTATATCAAAAGTTTTTATAAATATATGAAAAAAAAAAAAATTACAAAGGACACACATTGTCTAATATATTCATGTGTTATCTGTTCACACATAGTACTTGATTACGTATATAAGGAGGTTAGAAGCAAAGGAATGTAAGAAGTAATATTTAAAAAAAAATGGAGGTAATTGTTAAAATAATGCCAATTTTGAAATTGTTGTTAATTTCATAAAAAAAAAAAAAAGAATGCTACTGAAATAACTGTCTAATGCTGTTCCCTATCCACTGAGTTCTGTAGCTAGAGGCTAAATGGACTATTTAATGACCTGGTTCTTAAAGTCAAACATTACACCCTTTTGCTTTTAAACTATCATTATATATGTTAGTACACTTTAATTTATCTTTTATTAAAAAACTGAATGACAGTGAACAGGTATAAAATTAACATGGAATTCATTTGTTTTTATTTGCTATTACTTTTATATATAGATGTCCGTAAGCTGATTTATAACTGCTATGTCTTAGCTTCAGAAGTTTCAAATTGCAAAGTGATAGAAAACTTCAGCACAGAATTGTTGTTGAACTCAGTTGTGACATCTGCAGTAAGTTTTCTTTTAATATAGAGTTGTTATTAGGTAAACATCTTTCAAAATTTTCTGTTGAAAACTCTAAGTGCACTGAAGATATAATTATGTAATAAAAATAAACATAATTCAAAATTGAAAGGAGAATGGGTAGATCTGCCCCACCCCTGTATAGCGATAAGATATATATGTAAGGAAAGATCTCCATAAATAGAATATTTTTTATCATTACGACTTGTCTGAATTATTAATCTGTTCGGAGTTATATACATCTAGATATGACGTTTGAGTCATTGATTTGTGGTGAATGTCGGTGCAGGGAAGCCAACCACCTACAGGTGGGGAGAGGGTGGTTGGCTTCCCTGCAACCACAATCAATTGATCACACTATTAATAATTATTATATGTAATTAATAATTAATATTTATCATTTATTTCAAGTAAATAATAATTATTTACATGTAATAAATTAAAATAATATTTACTGTTACTGAAAATAATTATTAATACTTAATTAATACATCCGGGAAGTAAGATCTCAACGAGATATATCATATCTAGACTTACATAACTCCGAACGGACTAATAATTGAGACTAGTCATAATAATAAAATATGTTCTATTTAATGAGATCTTTCTATAGGTATATATCTTATCACTATACAGGCTGGGGCAAATTCCCTTAGAGTTTGCCCATTCTCCTTTGATTGTAAAGTTTTGCATCTTTATCATCATTGTGTCCTTCAATTATAAAATCATAAAGCAAGGACAGAGTTATAAATAACAATAGTATTGTACATGTAAATACACTTAGAGCTTGATGTAATGAGAAAATTATGAACAATAATTAGAATTATTTTAAGATTAATAATTATTTTATTATACACATTTTGAGACCAAATTGTGATTCTACAAAACTAAAATGGCTATAAATTAATTTATTTCTTAAGATTTATATTAGCTTGACTTTAAATAAGCAGAAACTGGTAAATGGTGATCATAATGAGTACAATATTAGACATTTATTGATTTTTATGATGTCTTATGCTCAATAGAATATGATGATTACTGAAGTTTGCATTAAATTCTGTTTAACTTGATCATTGCAAAGATTTGATTTTACTGTAACCTAAGTAATTTCTTTCATTTAAGATTTATAAATAAGTTTGCTATTTTAGATGAAAGGAAATAAAACTGTCACTGAAGAAGCATTGAATTCTTGGATTCGGAAAAATTGCCTGCATATATTATTTGGTGTCCATCATTGGGTTTCTTATAGACTAGTGAATGTTGCACATTGCAGCAAAGAAACAGAGGAAGAAGAGGAGGAGGTAATTATGAATTCATAATAATAAGGAATATTTTTAATTTTTAATAGACTTTTTATGCTCCATTATTAGAATTCTTCATGAAGTTAGATAAAAATCGAGCAAAATGCCGAAATTAACTTTGCATTCTTATTTTAATGTAAATCTATAATTAGAAGAATAAATAAATGCAAATTATAATTTTTGAGAGCTCATTATTTTTAATTTCATATGTTGTGAAAAATTATGTGAATAGTATCCGTTGTTACTGGTTTCTTGTAAAATCATTGTAGTCATAACATGAAACTTTTAATTATTTATTGTAAATTATAACTAAATTAAATATTACATACAGTAAAAAGAAGTGAAAATGTATTCCTTCTTAAAAAAAAATTAATTCTCCAACACAGTAGATGGATTTTTCATGTTGTATTCTGCAATGTTCCTACAAACTTTATGGATTCAAAACAGAACCAAGGCTGCACATGAATAAACAGTAATTGCTAACATTCAGAATTTGATTTAAAAACATGTATGGCAAGACATGAGTTTAAAATGAAAGAATAGTGCACAAGGGTGAACTTTCACAATCTGGCTTTATTTTGAATGGGACTCCAGGAAAACACGGTTTTGATGTCATTAGGTCTCTTCAGCTGGAGTAATCCATTGGCCAA
>JAFIDM010009631.1:38799024-38821509 GCA_023159025.1 Thereuonema tuberculata
ATTTCGGCCCCGTGCCTCGGGCCTTCTTCGGGAGATGTTTTAAAAGTCAATCACATGAAGGTGTTTTAAAACATCTCCCGAAGAAGGCCCGAGGCACGGGGCCGAAATATCGAGATCACATCTCATCCCGGAGTGAGGAAATCCCTCAAAAAACGGACCTACAGTATCATGTCTCACTCCTCCTTCAGGACCAAACTATAGATTTCAATACTGTTTTTCAATGCAGTTTTGTTGCTGTCACTGTTTCATGAATTTTTAGAAAGGATAAATTGCTTTGAAGATAGAACCCTTAACTGTCAAAAAGTTCTAGCTGCAGTTTATCTACACTTATATTCCCAATATAAGTGATAAAAATGTAAAGCTTTTCATTATTAAGCTTTGCAATTAAATGACAAAACATAAGTTAATGTATTTTTAACTCATTATTTCAGGGAAGAAAACTGTAGACACACAAAATAATATAAAATTATTTTGTTAAAATTTTTAAGCATTATCATGGAAATTACATCTACTTTAAAGTCTATATGGTTTGTTTGCATGAATAATAATCATCTCACTTTTTATATGAAATCAGTTTGAATTGAAAATGAGTAACCATAGTCTGAATATCCAACATATCAAGGTTGGATTCTGATGTGATTTACCTGGCTGTGGCACACTGTTAGCTGGAAGGATTTTTGCTATGCTCCTCTGAAGCCTCCAATCTCCAAATGTTTTTCTTCCACAGGATCACTGATCACAAGAAATTTTTTTTTAGTTTTTTTTGTGCATCATTTTTGGTGTAAACCCTTGAAACTGTGGTATGTGAAAAAGCCACAATGGCAGCCATTTAAGAAATGCTTGATCTAGTCTACCATCAATTATCATATCATGTTAAAAGTACTCGGGTCAGTAGCTTTCCCCATTATGGCGATTTTTCTATGCCTAATTGATGCTAAAAGGGCTGTTCACCCAACTATACAGAAAACCACAGTCACCTGACATATAACTTGTTGGAACATAATTTATATGAAGGGAAGTAGTATATCTAATGAACTTGTATCTCAGTGTATATGACCATCAGAGCTTACAATACAGTCTGTTTTTCTCTGACTGATGCTTCAGCTCCAAAGGGTGCACTCTCTACGGTCTGTCTAGAAGTGCAAGCGTGGCAGTCCAAGCACTGCCGAGTGTAAGTCTATTGTTGTTATTAAGGTTAGTTATATGATCTGTATTGACTATGGCTCCACAGAATAATCTATCCTAGTGATGAGAAGACTTTGTAAGAAAGATGGTGTTGGAGAAGTATGTCCTTGATTACTATAATGTTCAGCCAGGTGAGATATATCAGCAAGCCATAAGTAATTAGTGTATTCCTTGCATTGTAGTTTAATTATATGACCCACTTGGTCTGTGTACAAATAACTGCAGGAACACAGGATAATATAATCCCCAGATAGTCTGGCCAGTGGAAGGAGTTCATTAACTTGGGTGGAATGTAGATATATTATTCTAATATTGTGTTTATCAAAAATATGGCCAATCTACGAAATATTCCTCATGTAAGGAATGCAATAGATTTCTTAGTGTTGCCTGTAGGTGGATTAAAATTTTCATTCGTATGGTAGATGACTTTTAGTCTGTAGCCATTATGTTATAGTGTTGTCTGATGCTGTAGTTCACCTGGACAGATGAAGGTCTGTATGACAGCATTATGTTGGACTGGATGATGCCAACTGTTGTCATTAAGGTAGAGATCAACATGGTGTTTCGTAAACAATGTTTCCTGATTTTCCAATTGATGGCAGATAAGAAAATCTAAGAAAGGCAGGAAGCCATCATTGTCATCTACCAAGTCGAAGGCGATGTTGAATATCGGTTGTTTAGGAACGAAAGAAACTCATTTAGGGATTTATGGAAAGTACTATAAACACCTTTCCTATGGCAGATTTAGGAAAAATTAAAGAATTTAATATTATTACATACTATTTGTTTACAGACTATATAGCTGCATTCAGTTGTTTAAAGAGAGAATTTAGTATGCAGCAATATTAGATATTGGATTACTTGTTAAATATTTTTACTTTGTAAGAGTTGCACTACGTAAAGTAATCTATAGATTTATTAATAAATCCAAGCTTACACAGATAATGTTCTTATTGTTATTCATTCAGCAGAAGTACTTAATTGCTTTTTCTAATTCAATAAGTGTCTCTAAGACTTAAGATAAATGAAGATAGAATTAAATTTATGGGAAAAACAAAGAAAAGAACAATCACAACATATTTCAACATTGGTAATTATATTTTTGAAGAAAAAAAATTGGGTTTAAATATTTGAAAATGTTGGCGACTGATACTAGAGCAGTGTTTCACAACCTTTTTTGTGCTATGCCCCACCAAGTTAGGTGTAACTTTCACAACCAAAAAAAAAAAAAAAATGGTCCATTTTCAAATTGCCTCCCTGTAGGGCGTGGGCCCCATGTTGGGAAACACGGGACTAGAGTGTAGAGATAAAAGAGATTAGTTCAGTCTAATAGGTGATGTTATGGTTTGAAAAGAAAAGTAGGAATTGTACCTTATTGGAGTAATAACTAATGGCTTTGTAATAAAGCTCTTTATGTTCTGTGTGGTGGCAGAGTGCTGGGTTATGACAGAGAGATGAATATAAAATTGAAAATTTTGAGTGGAGATTTTGTAAAAAATATTTAATCCAATTCATGAGACTAACCAAGGGAGGGAAAAGATACAATAATGAATTGAATCATGGTTTGGTGAAATGTAGCATTCTATGAAGGCCATAAACTCAACTAGATTAAAATGTGCTGGATATATAATAAGAATGAAAGAAAATGACCAAGTATAAAAAAGGTAACTTGATAAATCATATCATGAAAGAAAAGTTGACAGATCCCAAAAGAAGGTGGTGTGATGAAATAGAAAGACAATTTCAAAATTAGGAATAAAGAATTAGAAAACAGTTGCTCAAGATAGGAATAGATTGAAGAATCTCCTGGAGGAGATTAAGGCCTAGTGATTGTAGAACAGGAAGCAGAATTGCAGGAATCCTAGAAAATTTTGGGAAATGCCATAGTCAAATTAGGGAAATTAATAACTTCCATCTGAAGATTTTCTGGCGATAGTGAAAGCATGATGCAAAGAAAGAAAATATGCCGAATCAAAAAGGTTAAATTCCTTAAAGTTATTAAGTTCATCAAGTAGCATTATCAATTGAATGGAATCATTGTTTTCATTTGCTAAAATGCAGATTTATTAGCTTGCATTTTAAACATTCAAAAATTTGTATTTTATGATTTTTAAAAAAATATATTGTTGCAGTATCAAGTTTAAAACATATGATTATAAATTCAAAAACGTCTTTTTCTGACACATGGTATGCTAAGTTTTAGTATTTCATTATAAGAATGCAACACTAATAACACACGAAATCAGATATTCTTCATTTTTAGTTACATGCTACTTGATTTATTTTCTTTTAGTATGGATATTAATGGAAAGGATAGAAATAAATTGCACTGGATAAAATGGTATAAGAATTATGAATTAGCACCCTACAATTGTGAAATGTTTTAAAAATTCCATCGTTAGAAAGACTATACAAACATATATGTTAACACAAAACAAATGATAGAAGGTTAACAATCCACATAAAATAAAATTTTGTGAGAGTTGTGCATGGACGGCATGAAGAATATGCAGTTTGCAAGTAAGTATACATCGGCGAAGAAAGTAGAAAGGGAAATAAAAAAAAAAATAATTCAAAATTTTTGAGCATCATCATTGAACTTACATCTACATTAAACTCTGAATAGGTTGTTTGCAAGGAATAATTATGTTCTTCACTTTTTATATATGGAATCAAGTTGAACTGAAAGTGAGTAGCAGTTAACTGCAGTACTTAATGCTTTCTTAAAAACCAAACAAAACAAAACTTGTTATAATCAATTTTGCCTATTATAAGATTACCATTGTCATCATTCAAATGTTTTCCATTTCCTATAGAGGGAAAGTAATTCTTTATAGAGGTGTTTTTGTTTTGTTTTTATCTGAAATAACTAACCCATTGACCTTATTTATTTATGTTATTTTTTTTTTAATTTGTTAATAGATTAATTTAAATGCTGTGGATTGGAAGGATCACCCTGACAAATATCTTCTTGAATTAGCAGGTACAAATAAAAGCTACAATCATGATTCTAAAAGATAGGATTCCTAAAAAAGTTTCCTAGAAATTTCTAGATTAAATTTTAAAGCAGAGGAAAATTGCAAGAGATTCTTCATTTAAGAAGTTGTAGCTTAAATGAAAATTGTTTGTCAACTTTTTATTCCCTCCCTTTTTTGTCAGTATTATGCTTATAATTTTAGTATATTTACACAATTATGGTAATACCAAGTGATAAAAGTTTTGACTTCCTGTGATAAGTTTGATAAGTTGATATATTCTAGTATTGCTTTAGCGTTTACTGAGAGTACTAGTAATTGTGATGCAGCTAAAAAGAAGTTAACATGAACATCCAACAATGCAAATTAAACTCAGGACTGGGTTTACAAAAATGAAATGTTTTATTAATAATGAAAAAGTAAATGAAACACATGTAAATAAAAATATATGTACTTTAGATTTATTTTTTTTAATAGTTTTACAGAGTTCGTTACAGCTCAAATGGTTGACTGCATACTTTTTTTTTTACAGTATCATTCACCATAAAGAAACACAATGGCAATAAATATAATATCTTAGACAAATAAGAGTGCATGTTTGCAAATAACTTTATTTACAGAATGTGATTTTCAATCTATAATCATAATAATTTTGAGGCCTTCCTTTAAGGTATACAAAATAATAATTTTTAATTTAAATAAGTAATTCTTTGCATTTATTATAAAACTCTTTTATGTTTTAAGTTATTAAAAGATTGGATGAAAGTTTTTATTTCCTGATAAAAAATATCTTTATGGAAAACTTTGTTTTAGACTTCATTTCTTTTTAACAATTGTAATTTAGCTACTTTGAATAATGAATTATCTTTTTTTTTTGCATAATTGTTTCAGAGAGACAATGAGTGATTGAAACAAGTTCAAACAATAGTTTATTTTGGTTTCAGCATACATTGCCTTGCCATTATATCACATGAATCTTGATGATGCTTCCTTTGTCTTTGAGAACTTTCTGAATGTAACTTACTTCGTTGTTGACTACAATAAATGCCAACCATATTAAGTAAAGAAATTGGCAATTATTAAATAGTTGTGATGCTTTTTTGTGGCTTAGCCATTCTATAGATCTTGAAGGAGATCTATGCCTTATTTGCCTTCAGAATCTTCTAAATCTAAGGGCATATTTTCCAGTTGGAACAGCAATCCCAAAGTCTTAAATATTTTAAGATTCATGAAAACTGAAGGATGCAACATTGCTGCTGGAATCTGCATTGAAGCATCTAGCAATTTCATATATTTACACTAACTTACGAGTACAAAGACAGTCTCTATACTTTCTTACTTGCAGCTGTTTCTTTTGCAGATGCATTCATAAACTTTTGGCATGGCAGTGCATTTAGATGTAATAAATCTTCATTCATTTAAAGGCATTTTTATGTTTTACTTTTTTTTTTTTTAAACTATGATCCAGTTGCTATGTCTGCTTTATGTAATTAATTAAAACTAATAATTGTATATAATCTTGTAAACTACATGAAATTGATAAAGTGATGGAAGCAGGAGGTTAGTTATATAATTTACAGTTGAAATGGATACTTTTAACTGTTTCTCAATGGATTTTCCTGAAAACAGTAATGGAAGTAGATTCGCCATCTTTTAGACTTTCTCTTCTTTCACTTTTCATTGAACTCGTCATGATATTTGTCATTATATCATACAACTGAAAAAGTTTTAAATTTTGTATAAATAGGAAAAAGAATTATTGGTTCCTTCCTCTTACTTTAAGAAATGTCTGTTGTATGTAGAAAGGAATGACAGTATTTTTGTAAATTTTTTATAAAGTTTCTGTGGTATTTTTTTTTTTTTAAATAGAGGCTATAGAACTGCAATCATATTTTAATTAAATTTTAATTCTGGATTCATTATTTTATCAATGTATGTATTATTATTTTTTTACAGCTAAGTCACAATGTGTTTTTAAATGTATATTGACTGTAAATATTATTTTTCTAATTATAAAGTTTGTTTTCGATGATAAAATATTCTTATGAGAATTTACTGTTTAAAGAATAATTTACTGTTTAAACTCCTGTTATTGGAGATGAAATAATTTTATCTATTTTAAGATATTTTCTAGCATTAAGATTTGTTATAATACTAGCTTTAAGTCTATGAGATGATAATCATGGAGCAAATTATGTAAGAGAAAATGATAAATAAACATTCCATCTATAAAGAATAGCATGCTGACTTAAAAAATTGTAGCCATCAGTAAAGAATAACCTAATTATGAGGTAATAGTTGTAATTTTGTCTATTCAGACCTATTTACATCAGTTATCTCAGTATCATCAACTCCAAGGGCTTATGAGAAATAAAGGACAAAGACAGTGTTTTCAGATTCTTTTCTATGCAACAGTCAGAACGATTAATGAGTTGAAACACGACCTGCAGCTAATCATAGCATTTGAATAGATTATAAATAATAAAATTAGTCTCATTTATCTGTAAATACACTCCTGTTATGAGAAAAAGAAATGTTAAAAATTATTTAACATGCTTAATTAACTGAATAGTGAACAAGATCAGTAAGCACAATATATTTTTTTTTAAATTGGATGAATTGTTCATTAAAACAGTTAAATCCAAATTAAAAACAAAATAACAAAGGAATTTAACATATGATCTCATGCAATGTAAAATTAATTCTTCAGGTATTTTGTTAGTAAGGTTATATTGTACTAAATTTAAGGATTTCATAAAAGAAATGCATTTTACCTTCCAAAATTTTATGCCTCATGGTTATTATCAGTGATTAATTCATTACTAAGAAAATTCATCTACAATAATACTAACAAGAAATTGGTTAAACAAACATATTCCTTTATATTCATTAATTCCTTTATACCATTTAAATCTGTTCAAAATTTTATTAAAAGAAATCCCCAAATCAAATGTGTTTAGGGAGTTTAATATATTAAATTAACATAATGATGTTATAAAATGCCATTCTTAACATCATTATTAGTTGCAAAAACATCCAAATTGTTTCTATATTGTAAGTACAGTGCAATATTCAGGGTTAGGGCAGTATCTTTATAATTTTTGTTGAGACTTGCGTGTTTTTTCCTCTTAAATTGCTCATTGTATAAAAAAAAAAAAAAATAGTTCAAATTCCTAATATGTATTGGGGAGTGAGGGTCTTGATGGGAGCTTCCAATAAATTTGAATTGAATTACACCGAAATCCGACACCCCTGCAAGTAGCCCTTTACTGGTAATTAAGGAATATTACCCGTGAGCTTTTTATTGTGCTACTGATTGTGTTAATTAAAACAAAATGTTTCATTAAGTTTTAAATTTGGGTAAAAATAAAAATATAAAATATTTTTATAAGTATAAGATTGTATATTAAAACAAAAATCAGAGTGAGTAATGAAATAAATGGTGAAAAAATGCAGTACTTATTGTGAAAAAACATGATTGTCTTTGATAGTTTCAAGCCTTCCCTCATCAGAAACTAGGGGTATTACAAACATTGGATGCAACACACGTATACGAGAGGAAAATGAGATGGTTTCAGTAATGATGGGTATTCTGAATACTTATAATGGGATTATAGATCTTAGGGTATAAGGAGACAATAGAAGAGTCTATGGTGATGGGATGTGGGTTTTATAGCCCAGAATTGAGCATTTGTGTCCTCTTTGTTGGTGATGTGAGATGGCAGGAGATCATTGGAGAAAAAAGCATTTTTGCCTTCGACAGGGCATGTGAAAAAGTTTTAGCAAATTATTCAGTGTATCATAGAAATTGAATGAATAGATCAAGTAGTTATGTGAAAGGATATTTATATATAGTGAATTTGAAGATGGGATGGGAGTGTAGTATGAGGGTTAGAAAGCATCTGATGCACTGTTTTGTTTTTATCTTTTATTTACTAGTGCATATAGCAAACGAAAGATTTGTATTAATTGCCGCTAAACTAATAAATGGTTACAATAAGTGATATAATTTTAAATCCATTAACAAAATATTTTATTACTCAGAAGATTTTTTTTCTGAAATTCTGTGAAATATATTTTTTCTGAAATCAATAAAAACCACTATGGTATGAAGTGTTTTGTTTTGTTTTTGCTATAGATGTTGTCACTTTCCACTGAGGATTAAATGGATAATGACAATACACACAAGTTTCTTGCCAAAAAACAAACAAGAAATGGAATAGAACTGCCCAACAAGAACTAAATGGCAAGCTACTGCAGTAGACCATGAGTGAATTTGAAACCCTGGGTAATGGGAACCCTGACCATTCTTCACTCCTCAAAGCATAACTAAAGTTGCATTTAAATGTATTGAAACTTTTAGCTTCACTACAAACAGTGCTGGAACATCATTGTTTTCAAGTATATTCAAAAATCTATGAAGGAATTCCAATTTTTCTTATTTATTTTTTCAAATTTGTTTTATTTTTGTCACTAGATGTTTTCAATGCCTCCCTCATGTTTCTATTTAATAGGAAGATGCTAATTAACATTATATATATTTGTTTGACACATTTTTCAAGATGCATGTCAAATAAAATGGATTACAACACACCTGTTTATTTCAGTATTCTGAGTATGTTCATATTGCAGAAGATTGGATGGCACTGCTGCTGTTAAGCAAAACAGGCTTTTTAATTAACGTGTGTATGTATGTATATGTGTGTGTGTATATATATATTTTTTTATTTCAGTTTTCAAGAAATTCCATAAAAACGGGGGGGGGGGGAATCAATAAAAAAAACAACTAGTTTGGAAATATAATCCATTCTGTGTGTATAAACATTAATACAAAGGACCAAACACACAAAAACAATAGAGATATAAATAATAAATAATTTCATTACATGTTGCGAAGGTAATCTTCCTTTGCCGTGAGATATTAAAAAAAAAAAATATATATTTTTTTAATATCATCTGACTACGAAGGAAGATTACCTTCGCAACATGTAATGAAATTATTTATTATTTATATCTCTTGTTTTTGGTCCTTTGTATTAACTAGTATGGGATTTCATTAATGAAGAAATCAAAAATTAACTCGGTCAGAAAGGCAGTTACCTAAAACAGTGCATGTCCTCAATACATAAATATATTCTCACTCCTAAATGGAAGACACCATTATTTTTCAATAAATTCTTCATTTCTTTCTGATAAAATGTGTTCCATTTGAGTTACTATTTTTGAATAGTAAATTGTATAAATGCTTTGCACTTTTGAAAGTAACTTGAACTTTACAATGTTTAGTTATAATTTTTGACACATTTTTAGTGCTAATGAATGTTTAGAAAGAAAATATGCAGTGAAAATAAATCAAATACAATTTTCAGAAAATTCTGCAACATCATAAATATCAGTAATCTGCAGTTTTCAATGCTAGAGATAGTAGCATTCAAAATATATCCACAAACGGATGCAAATTTACAAGTTTTTTTTTACAAAATAATATTAGGTGAAAGCAAAAGTTTGTCTTTTTTTTTTTTTTTTAAAACACTGATACAATTATTTAAAATTCCAATAAATTTCTGCCCTTTTGCATTTTTGAAAGAACATCCATAACAAAGACATGAAGGGTATGTTGTTTTACAATCTCCTCCAACAGTCTTTGTTAAACACTATAGTATTCAATTGAATCATTTGGCTGATGAAATTGAACAGAAAAGACATTTTGCTGGACAAGGTAAGCCATTTCGCTGCAAACTAAGCTAGGCCACATATTAGCTTTGTTGTGCATCAAAGTGACTTTCTTGTGAACCATCTTTATCCATATACATAATTCTACATAAAATATGAGTCTTATTTGACATTTTGTTAGCAACATTACACAAATTGTTCATTTTAGCAAATGTGGTGTTTTCATTCTCCAAAACTTCTCTATAAACTTTCTTAGGTGATTTGTTGTTCTGAATTTGTTTTAATTTTTTTTCAAGCCACTTTAAACTTACATTACCATTACCTAAAGCATAGAAAATTAGTTTCTACAAAGTAATGTTCTCTAATTTATTTATTTATCTTTATTCATCTTTTTTTAATTTCTATATATATATATATATATATATATATATATATATATATATATATATAAAAAACATTTCTAATAGGAAATACAACCTAGCATTGGTTGAGGAAAAAGATTAAATTGGCAAAAGAAAACAAAAGTTTCATGATGTCTCAAATTTAATTATTTATTCTGATTTTACTGATCGCAACTGATATCTGGTGGATATGAGAGAAGTTAAGTGTTCAACAGAAAATCTGACAAATTTGCTTTTCTTCTCCTAACATGAGGTTATAACTCTGTTCATTATAAATATGCTGTTGGCTATTCTAACACTGAAATATAACTATAGTAACTATATAACTTCATAGTAAATATATTCCAGGCATAAAATTCTCGAAATATATTTTAGATAATTATTAGTTTTATTCAACAACTTTGTATGCATTATGCAGTGTCACTGCACTTGACTTTCATTGAACTTTAAAATGCCTTAAAAAAATGATGTGTGAATTTTCTTTTTTAAGAATTAATTATGAATAAACTTAATAAAATCTACATAAAAGTTTTGATAAGATTTATCTTGCCTTAAGTTTTATATTTAAATTATATTTATTTCTACAATAAAAGATGTAAATAATTTATTTCCTTTTGCTCAAAATTGTCTTTCCATTCCCGGTGATTATGTATTGAAAGTTACTTTTATTTTTTTTTTTTTTAAATAAATTAGCCTTTAAAGTATAATGAACTAGTTTGTTTATAGAGTAAATTAACTGTAGTGAGTTAACTTACTTCTGTTTTTTATATCAACCTTGTACCTAAATGATAGAAATAATTAGGAATTATCATAAAATATAGAATACTTTAACATGCAAATACTGTGAAGTGTTACTTTGCAATCTACAATAATTTTTGAAAACAAACCATCTTCAGAAATTCATCCATCTTTACTTTGTAATAAATATACTAAAAGTTATTCTAGTTATTGCTTTGAAATTCTTACAGATCACAATGTAAGAATACAGAAGGCATCATTGTTGAACTAGTAGAAATATCAAATTGTGCTCAGTATTTATTAGCAGAAATTTCAACTTCTCCATGAAAAACAGGAATCAATAAAGTGCACAAACATTTTCAGGCCTTCAGCTATCGTCAATGGGAATCTGGGACTGCTGTTTCGTCCTTGTTAAGACCACTCAGCCAGATTTACAGATTGATGATAAACTCAGAAAGATCAAAAGGCTATAGTCCCATTTTTCATGTCACAGTATATGCACCCTAAACTTTCTATTTATGAATATGTAGTCCTCGTGATTGTGTTGTCCTTATATTAAATGCCATTTGTGCCTACTTGTAACAGGCTAAGGTTTTGATGCTATCCTGTTTACAATGATTTTCTTATTATTTGCTTTTGTGAGATCCCACTCCTGGAAGGAGAGAGAGAGAGAGAATCATAGCCCTCCACAAATTCTGAGATTGTGATTGATAGGTAAATCTGGCTGATAAGTCCTAACAAGGACGAAACAGCTGTCCTAGATTCCCATTTTCCAGGTTAATTTATATGCATGTTAAACATTCCTCTCTACTCCAAATAATTACATAATCTGATGCTGGCGAAAAGAAAAGCCCCAAATATTTTATTAGCCAAGACTAATAGAGGGAGTTTTGATATTTTCTATTTGTAATTTAACAATAATAGGAATTGCATTTTTAATTTGCAATCTACTCTTATCTCTAATTTAGCATTTTCAGAGTTATAAAGTTAATGTTATGTAGAAAATAACCAATACCACTTACAGTTATTTCTGTTTTAGATCTTGATTCCAGATACTGGAATTTCAAGAGCTGCTTTCCTAATGTTTTGAAAGTTTAATGGTAAAATTTTGGGAAGGAGTAAATTTATTTATTGTATTGGTAAATATATTTCACAGTTAGATTGATTTGTTATTCAAATTCTAGTTTCCATTTTGTTTTCTCTTTTTATATCAAACCCTGAAAATACTTGAAAGAAATAAGCTTATTAATCAATCAATTCAGTTCCTAAATTTGATCATTCTCTTGTTACACTAATTTTATTTTTATTGACTTTTTTTATATGTTTTCTTATAAAGTTGATTTCTTCATTCTCCCAAACTTCCATTTACATGTTATACCATCTATTAATTACCCTACAAGTAGTAAAGAATTTATTAATTCAGTAGTTTCGGTGGCATGACACCAGATGTTAGTATATTTTTTAAAATTTATTTTAATATTCAGTCTGCAGTCAAGAAATGTACCGTATTGGCCCGAATATAAGACGGCATTTTTTTCCAAAATCCCATCCACGAAAGTACTATTTCGTCTTATATTCGCAACCAAACTTGGAGCGCGCACGAAACCGAAACCAAGCGTGCTCTGGCGCTGATGCAACACTACCTGGTGGCGTTGGCTGAAGTCGATCGTAGGCCTAACCAATATGCTCCAAAATAAAAAAATATATATATATATTCTACTACGCTTAGATGTGTTGTACTTTTTTGCAAAAATAGCTTAATTTAATTTCATAAATGACATTTCACCTAGCTTAGAAGTCACAGATTTAACTAAATATTACTGACATTAAGCCTATTACTGCAACCAAAAGTATTGACGATTTCATCATGAACTGGATGTGGGAAGATAATTTGTCAACAAACTTTTTTTTAAATAATTTACTAGAAATATTTGTCGAATTACGCCTTGGTAATAGGTATAACGTCTTATATTCGCGACCAATAGTTTTTTATCAAATCGGAGCTCAAAAAACGCCATTCGTCTTATATTCGAGCCGTCTTACATTCGGGCCAATACGGTATCTTTGTTAAGTATCTTTGTGAAGTAAAGCAAATAAAAAAAATCATGCCGTTATGGATTACAAGTTTTATTTGTAAACTATTCCCCTTCCACTCAATTTCAATTATTTCTACAAAAAGAACCAATTAAACTCTAAAATTAATTGAAGCTTACCAAAGTATTCACTGAATTAGCCTCCTTGTAAAACAGTTGGCTATTTGAGTTTGAATAGCCATAGCTGATGAGTTTTCATTGTTTTGTAATATCTCAGATTCTCAAAGTTTATTCAAAGCTTAATATTCAAATTATGGAACTTGTGTGTGTGTTTAATTCTTTGAACTTGAATCCCTAAAGATTTGCAAAAAATTTCAAAATTATAAAAAGGTAAAGGTGTTCCATTACAGGCCATGTAGATCCTTTGGTGTGCAGGAGGCTTAGGATCCCAGTGATTCTCGACCAACGGCAGAGGTCATGGATTTTTCCAAGCTGTAGTCTCCTTCAGATGGATACTATGGTCCAACCAACCCTCTGAAGAATGGGTGCCTGTTTCTTTCCCTCAGACTAAAGGACGGTAGACGTAGGGTTGACCAACTGACCCTACTTGATCGGAGCCATGCAGGGCTGCTGACAGTTCAACCAGATCCCAGGAGAAATTCTTTGCCCCCACCCCAAATCTATAAAAGAAAATTGAATGCCTAATCTATTTTCGTAGTATCTTATTTTCATTTGCACAGTCTATATTTTGTATTCTTCTTTTAAAAATAATGATCTGAAGTTGTCAGGCTGATGACTAAAATTTTTGTTATGCATCTATTTTTATTAAAAAAAATATCGTGGATAAAAAATTAAGGAAATTGTAATTTTTTAAACAATAATTGAAAAAGTTATCAAACAGATACAAGCTCTAGTAAAATGAGGACAACCTCAAAAACAAAATAGTTCAGTTAACTTGCATTTAAAGTTATCTTTCAAATTGTTTTTAATATTCATTGACACTTATCAATATTTGATGTTTTGTTTTTTTTTTTTTAACCTTACAAAAATTCATATGAAAGGCATAGAAAAACTTCTTGACCAGACCCTGTGTAATCGATAAAGCATTGAATATTTATTCAATTCAATTTATTCATTTTATTATTATTCAATTATCATTATTCACTTTATTCATTGAACATGGTCATGACCAGAGTTGGTAGATGCAGAAACACTTGGTGAAAAAGAGGTAACTTATAATTATCAGTGTTAATCATGAGAATTAGGTTTCTATTATGTTAGCATGAACTTTGAAAATAATGTGGTTACATGTAAAATATATTAATGTTCCTTATGGGTTTAAATATTTCATTCCAACCAGAGTAATTACAAGTTTTTTACTCTCAATTTGCAGATCCCACTAAAAAGTAGCCAATGGGCTGTAATTTGAGAACCATGGATTTAGAGATCCCCCAAAAAGATGGGTTCCTACAGAACAGTTATAATGTGTTAAGTAATCGAGCTCTTTTATTCTTGCTTAAAACAGAGAGAGAGAGAGAGAGAGAAAAAAATATGATTGATTGCTAAGGATGCTAAATCATTATTAGCTAGCAGAAATGCAGGGATAAAATTGCTTAAGAAACATTTGTTTTCAGTGTATTTCCCAGTCTCTGTCTCTCTCTCTCTGTCTCTCTCTCTCTCTCTCTCTCTCTCTGTCTCTCTCTCTCTCTCTCTCTCTCTGTCTCTCTCTCTCTCTCTGTCTCTCTCTCTCTCTCTCCTTTGGAACCAGTGAATAGATCATCTTGAAACTTGACATGGATAAGAGATTATTAAATTTTTATATTTGAAATTTTGTCCATGTAGGGAAGGTAAACAAAAATTCTCATAGAAAACTGTTGATAGCAAAACAGTGGATTCTATCCATTTCTACAAATGCACATTAATGCGTTTACTCAAATTCCAACTTAAGTAAATAATGCTGATTTAATTATATATTTTATTTTCTGAAAATGGAAATTTTCTGTTGTTTATATTAGCCAGAAATAAATAAAAACAAATGGAAACTTTTGATTTGTATGAAAATGGAAAAAAAAATTTGAAGTTGTTTCAGAAATCCTTGTTGAATTGATAGAATTCTGCAATAAAAATGAAGAGTATTACAGACAAGTTTAAAATGAATGTAATGGAAGATCAGGAGAGGGAAACGTTCAGATATCAATGCAAACTTTTAGTAATTCTAATGCACTGGTGTGAGTTTGTTCTTACAAATTCATCATGGAGATTTGATCACTAGCTCATTATGACATAAACATTTATCACAGCATTTGAGAATCACTAGTGACAGCGTCACCTACATCTCCCATGCCAATGACACCATGAAGCTGATTTTGTTTTCCTATTAGATATATAGAAATATATTATGTTTGTTACTAATATGATTTGCTTAGTTTATTCATAATGATTATTGAATTGTGTCCAAATTGTAAGAAAAAGAAGAAAGTAAGGAATGGTATTAAAAATAATATACACTGTCCGGCCACTTTATTAGGTACACCCCTGCTGTGCGCATGAATGTCTGGACCTGTCATGTCTCACAACAACTCTTCAGCCAGTGGGGACAGTTTCATGGTGTGGAGGATGTTTTCCTGGCACACTTTGGGTTCATTGATACCTTTGGAGGCACGTCAGGATCCTAGAGCGTACCTAAACATTGTAGCTGACCAAGTCCAACCGTACATGTTAATAGTTTATCCTCATGCAGATGCCTACTTCCAGCAGGATAATGCGCCGGTGCACAAAGCCCACGTCACTATGGGATGGTTTGAGGAACAAGAAGATGACTTATCCTCGCTGCAGTGGCCCGCTCAGACCCCGGATCTCAGCCCGATTGAAAATTTGTGGGATGAGCTGGAACGGGCTGTTTGCTCCAGGCCTACACCTCCATTAAATCTTCAGGAACTGCATGACATACTTATGTCTACATGATACACAATACCTCAACAACGTTTTAAGCATCTTGTGGAATCCATTCCTCAACCAATTCAGGATGTTTTGAGGGCTAAAGGAGGCCCAACACGCTACTAGATAGGTGTACCTAATAAAGTGGCCGGACAGTGTATATGTAAATCTAGAACCTTACTAATAGATTAATGGAACAATACATTAAATAAGTCATAGTATTTATTAACAAAGTAAAAAATTTAACTGTAGACTGGGTGTCGTAAATAGAAAGATGGAGGGGGGGGGGGCATGCTTTAAAGCTTAAGAGGCCTAGAAATCCAAGAAATATCTGGGTTTTTAGTTAAAAGGTGTCATTCACTTCTATCACATCAGAGCAAAACAGGTGTTAAGAGGAATGTTTCATGACATTCTAGGAATGCCACTGTAATCATCTTTAGTCAGGCCTTCATTAGTAGTTAAGTGGTATCTGTTCAGTATTCAGATAACTTTTTAAAATATTTATTTATTTTTTATATATCGAACTTTCTCGCCTTAATGTTAACAATGATTCATCAGTGCAACAATGAAATAATACTCAACGGCTGACAGCATGACAAGGGCTGGAGGCATTTCCAAGCGTTTGTAAATCAGAACTTTCGAGGGACGAGGAGAAACAAGGTGTTCTTTTCCTTTCAACGTTGCTTGGTTTTTGAGAAGAATCAGTCATTTATTCTGTGCAGATTGTACAAATCTTCCGAGACTCAATAAGTTCATGTGGAGATTAACTCAGCACCAACGCATTGAGCGATCCGCAACAGAAAATATTCCAGAGATGGCGAAAAGCAAAATGGACTGAGTTAAGCCTAAGCTCACATGAAAGAGAAGATTTAGTGAGCAGTGAACTAGTTAATTTTTAAAACGAGCAGTATTCAGGAGTTGAATCGCCAAAACTCAAACATTTTTGATTAGTGCTTATGTGGACTATGGGTTCATTTTTAGTGAAGAATAAAACTCTTACTTAACTGACATTTTCTAGAGCTACTTCAATACTTATTTTTTTCTTCTTAATTTTAGAATGTTTTAATTACCAAACAGAATCTTTAATAAAGGTAGGGAAAAGAATGGGACCTCCAATTGAAAACTAAAAAACAAGAAATACACAATAAAATTTCTAAAATTTATTGTGTATTTCTTGTTGTTTAGTTTTCATTCGGAGGTCCCATTCTTTTCCCTACCTTTACTAATACTAACCTCCGTAATAGGGCCTAGTTTATAGTGACTACTCTCCACTGAGGATCGGCAATATACTGTGAAACAGCTATGTGGAGATGTCACTTTTGCACTGATAAAAACTAGGTCCATCTTTTAAAGTATCTTTATTAATTATACATTGTTATTCGAACCCGATAACGTTTTCCGATACTTTTCTTGATGCTTGTATTTCAGGCTAAATTTAAAACCATTTATCCCATATTTGCATGAACTATATCGAAAATGAATTGATATTGCTCCTTGAAATTTAAATTAAATTTATTCATTTAAATTTCGAAACATAATCATTTACATGTTACGTGCTTACCCTTTTGAGACATAGTTACACTGTCGTTGGGCAAAAATGATTTATGATCAGAATATTGTTTAGTTCAATTTCACTTGGAATTATGACAGTCCGTTTTAGAATTCCAAAATTGCTGCAGATCATCATAAATTTTTATTTCGTCGCTATTAAAGTTGAGTGCTTCACAGATACGACAAAGGTGAAGAGACGGAGATCCAAAGTATCCATGTTCATTCATAATCTTATAATCTTGCTTCCAAAGAAAGTACTCATTGTAAGCAGTACTGTTACTATTAAGATATAATAAATAATTTGCAAGTTGTTCTGGTGAATTGAAATCATCTGTGTATATAAAAGATCCAGGCGGACAGAAACTTTCGTATATCTCACGGGAACTGCCCATCACCACAGGTACAACTTCCTTTGCATATGCATTCCACCATAGTTTCTCTGTGATGTACTCTTCACAGTTGGAATTCTCAAATGAAAGATAAAATTTATAATTATTAATTGCAGAACAGTCTCTAGTAAAATGGCCTGGACATTTAAGTTTACCACAACCCCCATACACATCTATTGTAATATATTTTTGGAGCTGCTTAACATACTTCCACCTATTGTTACGACCCCCACAGTTACTACCCAAGATTGCCACAAATTTTGATTTCATTGCTGCAAAATTGACAAATGTGAAATTAAGTCTTTCGCCGTCTTGTAATGGCACTGTACGACCATAAGGCACAGGAACATCAGAATCTGATCGATATGTCATACTCCAATTGAATAAACCATTATAATCGGAAAGCTTAAATTTTTTTGTAACTAAAAAAGTATTGTAAGGCGATTCATCTGTAAAAAAAATCCACCTCTGTTTCAGAATTCTGTCAGTTTGTGGTAATGTATGTGGACCTTTGGTCAAGTGAAGATGGAAGAAAACTGCATCTACAGAGGTTATCAAAGAATTATTAATGTGAAATATACAGTTATCTACAGAACAATATTGAAAAGGATCTCGTTCTGTTGCACCAAAAGAACGTAAAAACCTACGAAATAATCGTTTGCCATGGTTCCACAACAGAATAGTGAAGTTTCTTGAATGCATAGTTCTATTAACAGTATCGTTTGTAATAGCCTCTTCCCAAATCTTCCGTCCTGTTATTAAAGGGAAAAGATGCATTCCAACTCCGGAAAGTTTCGAAGCTTTTGAAGGAACTTTTGGAAGTTCAGAAGTAACTTCTATGGAGAAATTATGCATGCGTTGATTTGATGTATATGCTGGAATGTAGTTATCTTTACGTATCAGTTTTATAGTGGAAATAGTAAACATTCCAACAATTAATACTGATACCAACAAGATGCACTTGACATACTGTGTTAAGGATTTCTTTGCCATACCTGTAATAAAGAAATAATATAATTATAATATATTTTTGGTTAAAAAATGTTAGGAAAAAAAAAAGGAAGTTATGATATAAGCGTACAAAATAAAAAATAAGTAATCAATGACTTACTATCTGAGGAAAAAAAAAAAAAGTTGTAAGACAAATAAAGTATTGAAAAATAAGCCTTGAAAATTCATCTGGAATTCTTCAATTTCAAGGAAAGTGGCTATAAATGATTATTTTATGGTGTAAAAGAGAATGTAAGGTCAGTGAATAAATCCTTATGGTTATTCAAAGTATCACATGAAAAGATATCACGAAAGAACTTATAAAAATAATGATTTTTATTTTTAAAACAGAAAGAATCTAGGAAATAAAATGTAGTTTTCTATATAGCAGTAAAAGATCAGACTGAACAAAACTTCTTTTTTTCTTTAATAAGAACTATCAAAACTGTGATCTTGGATTCTGAGATAATTTTCTCACCACCCATGACCGCGACCCCTTTCTAACAATCCGTGAAAGCGTCTCCGAGACCTCATGTTTGATCGTAAGTCACGTGACTTCCGATTGATTCGCTTAGATAACAATGAAAATGTGGTCATCCTCAATACTATACCTAACATTTGCCATCTTATTTATATTTCTGTGTTTTATGGTTTCGGAGGAGATAGAACCAGAAAAAAAACAATGTTTTCTTTTTATTTTGTCGTCCTTCAACCAGGACATGATTTCTAAAGGTCATTTTGGGGAACTAGGATATTTAACAATCTTATTTGTACGAGAATGCAAACTGCACAGTTTGATTTGTCGATCAAAAATAGTTCCTTTTTAACTGACAAATATTTATTTTTATTTTTATTCTTTAATGTTAATTATATTTATAGAATTTCTTCTATCCTACACATATTTTCATCACTTACATTTACATGTAAACAGTTTGTATCTAGCTTTAAAATAAAGACATCTGTTTCCTTCGGAAGGACATACAAATCTCATCGGAAGCACTGTGGTGCCTCAAAGGAAAAAATACACAATGAAAAACTAGCCTCAGTACGGAGACCTTGTTATTTACTGGTGACTTCTCCTGGCTGATGATCGCCAACGAGCGTGAAACAGATGTTCCAGGATGTCACTTGTAAATAATTTGGTCTCACCCAGTGTGACATACAGATCTGTTTGAATGTAATTTTTTTCTCTTGAGTCATTGTAACTCTGTAATTTATATATCTATAATTTTTTGGATTTTTTTTTCTTTCTACAGTGAAACTTGGATAATTCGAAGCTGAAGGGACCAGAGAAAAAGTTCTAAGTATCCAAAATTCGAATTACATATATTCTCTCAAACAGAAGAGATAAATAAAAAAGATTAACTCCACGATCAAAGATTGAACATAAACTTTACGTAAGAATATTGCTACATTTTTTTTCATTAAATCAAGCATTTTTTACTAGCTTAATTATTCATCACTTTCAAAAAAAAAAAGGCAGATATTTTTAATTGCTTCATTGAATGCAATCTTTGTGTCCTAACATATGATTCCAATCTCTGGGTTGCTAGGTGCTCTCGTTCTTTTTCTATTTTTCCCGTTGCCATTTTTTGCTGCTCAAAATTTAATCTTTGTTCTTCAAATATGTCGATAACGTGTTAGATGGAATTCCAAATTCCTTGGCGATTTCTGATTTCTTTTTAGGCCTTTTTCCACTTCCTTAATCACCGCTACCTTTTCAGCTAATGTTAATGACTTATAAGGATTCTAGAGACTGAGCAAAAAATTCGAATTAAACAAGTTCGAATTATCCAAGTTTCACTGTATATATAAATGCTTCATTTTACAAAACTTCTCATTATAACTGTATATTTTTTTTTCTTCTAATTTATAAGTCGTTAGCCTAGAATCTATTCATGTATGAATCTACAAAGAATTAGGAATACAGTCGGACCTCGATATAAGGTCATCCCGCATATAAGGTCACTTTTCTAAAGTCCCAGCTCATTGAATAGGAATTCTATGATATGGATAATTGGAAATATGATCAGGTCTTAAATACTGTAATCGCATATAAGGTCACTTTTGTCTGTGATTTCAGTGCCGCACTGATTCAATTCCAAGAATTTTTCCATGGGTACGATCTTTTATCGACGTCATTTCTCCTACTGACGGAGGGAGAGCTTATTCACAAAGCATTCATCCCCTCAAATTCTGGATATTTCTCCGCCCACATCGCACCACGTGTCCATCGTAATCAGTGTCTGTTTGTTCACCAGGAAGTCGAAGGAAAGGATCTCATTCCAACCGTTTCTGTGCTTGTGTTATGATGTCGACAAAATGAAAAACGTTGTTTCTATCAGAGAAAAAAAAAAATCTTTGAAGATTTTGAAAAATCTAATGTATCAAAAGCATGTTTTGCCGAAGATCGTGGGATACCACGAACGACTCTCAATAATATTCTGTCCTCGCATACCGATGCAGAAACATGTAATGGAAAGAGAAAAAGGAAGCGTTTATCACCGTATGAGAAAGTTGAAGAAGACCTTCTCCAATGGATAAAATTTGCTAGAGCACAATGTGCCTATATCGTGCTTAGTACTGAAAGAAAAAGCTTTACAAATAGCCGAATAAAGAACATTTTCAGAAACTACAAAACTCAGAAACATTGTACAAAAGATGAAACCAAAATCGCGACAGTCCTGTATTATGGATTATTTTAAGTTAGGTCAGTTGTACATCAGTACTTTGCTTGAGCATATTAGTACTACTGTACACAACTTTATTCCGAATTAAAATTTTTAAAAAATAATTTCTTTGTGATTCCATTAATTTTAATTGGTTCAACTAAATTAAAAAATTATAACCTAATAAACTGATATTTTTGTATGTATTAAATTTTACAAAGAATTATACTTTATTTATATAATACTTATTTATTGAAAAATGCGTATGAATCGGTTATAAGGTCTCCCCGCGAGGTCCCAAGGGGTGACCTTATATCGAGGTCTGACTGTATTTTGATCTGACAGCAAATGCGCTCTGTAGTTAACAACTGTGATAAAGACTTACATGGTAAAATTGATAGTAGCTGAAAGACACTACTTGATACAATTCATTTCGTGGAATATAAATTGTCAAATCTTTCCTTTTTTAGTGACCCTATTCACGAAGCGTAAAGGGTGGGTGGTGGTGGGAGCTATTAAGAAGTTCTGTTTGTCACTCCGTCCATCTACAGCCCAAACTATAAGTCGGACCGATATGGGTTATACCATACTGGTAAACTTATGACTTGTAGAGGTGCGAAGAAATACGAATTCCGGCCTGCAGTTAATTTCAGTCTTACAGGAAGTGAGCAAAAATGAAACATGTACGGGATCGCTATGATTTCGTGTAATTTGCAACCATTTTTTTTTTATAGCCAAAAGTAATTGTCATTAAATTTTAAATAGAATAGTGTTTAAAACATTGTAGTGATGAGAAATCAGGGACAGTTTTACATTCAGTCAGCTCAACTTAGGCTCTTAGGATTTCAATCGAACTTAGGCTCTTAAGATTTCAATCGAACTTAGGCTCTTAGGATTTCGATCAAACTTAGGCTCTTAAGATTTCGATCGAACTTAGGCTCTTA
>JAFIDM010009631.1:38826509-38837785 GCA_023159025.1 Thereuonema tuberculata
TTCCTTTCATCTAGAAATAACGTATCTACATTATTTCCATACGCCTCCTTAATTGTATGCCGATAATTCAATATATTTAAAGTTGAGAAATCTTTTATATACAGAGGTGCTTTGGTAATCTTAGCATGTTTTTAGAAGTGACACACCTACGTCACGGGACTTTTCCAACCTCGACCCAGAGACCTTAAACATCCCCATTTTTGTAATTATCCCATTGTTCTTATATACGGAATCCCATTGTTCTTATATGTAGCAGTAAGTCAGAATTTAATGGAAATTCGATATAATTCTATTAGGACTGTTAATAAATAAATAAAAAAAAAATAATGTAGAAAAACAAGAACAAAACAAACAAACAAGTACATTGCAAATATTTTAAGAAAATGTTTTACAATACATAATTATAATGATAATACCTTTTACAAATAACAATGAATATTTAATTTTAATCTGTAACCATTTGTTACTTTGAAAGCTTATTTTAATTTGGAATAATGTAAATTTACGAAAAATCAGAAAAACAAAAACAAAAGACAAATATAAATTGGCAAAAACAAGCGAAGTTTTGCTCCCAAGCTGTCGTAATGGGTAAAACGCATTTCTTTTCGTCAGCTAAAGAGTTTACCTTGTTTTCTTATACCATTTTGTCAACTATTCCTAAGGATAAAGCTCCAAGTAGTATTGAAACCTTACTTTCATATTTCAACATCCATATGCAATTCCAATATTATCTCACTTCTGATTTCTTCCTCTGCCAATAGTGCAGTAGATGAGCTTTAGACACAGAAAGAATGACTATGAAAACTTGTGAGTATCAGCAATTAACTAACAACAATTGTTAGTTTGCTTTCTGGAAAAATTAGATTTATAATTTTTATATACAGGGTGTCCCAAAACAAATGTACTCACTCTTTAAATGATTATAAATTCGATGTTTATTAAGATAAATTAAAGTTTTATAATTCAAATTAAAGCAGAAAACCGTAGAGTTTTCGTGAATTATCTCAAGTGTTGGAACTGAAGGTCGTTCTAGTCGAGGGTGTCCGTGAAACGTGTCCCCGCCCTCACACCACTGGGATTTTTTTTTTTTATGGGGACAGGTCAAAGATAAATTTTTTGGCTGCAAACGACAAACAAGTAATGAACTAAAAGCTATGAATTATTAAAACAGAATGCGCCAAAATGCCAATTGAAATGAGTCCTGTTATTTCCAATTCAGTTAGTTCGTGTTAACAGCAGTGCCTGGACCAGAATGACCATCAAGCTCCAATACTGGCGATAATTCAAAAAAATCCTACGTTTCTCTGCTTTAATTTGAATTATAAATCTTAAATTTATCTTAATAAACATCGAATTTATAATCATTTAAAGAGTGAGTATATTTTTTGGGGACACCCTGTATATTGAAAGATTATTAATCTTTGTCTTATTGTGCTGCGTTGTATACCGTTGAAATATAACAGCTAAAGTTTGCTTAATTTTATTGGAGATGGGAATAAAAATTTACATGATACCCAGATGAGAAGCAGCAAATTTATTTTGAAGTTTGGATATTTTGAGAAGCCTAAATTTCACATATGTGTAATTGCGTTAAAATGCCATACTGTATGATAATAAAGTAATATTCATCGTTTTTGAGAATATTTGTTATTCTTTAATTTCTCAGGCAACGAGTTATTATCAGGTTGATTAAAAAATGAAAACATTAAAAAAGATCTATTAATTAGTATGATAGTATAAATACTTAAAATAATAATAAAAAAAGCCATGGGTACACTTTACTTGTACAATAAACCCATGCCAAATTAGATCTCCTGTAGAAACCCGAAGAAGATGACAATGGTGACTGTGGACAGCCGGGTGAAGAGAGAGTATAATATAAACAGGCGAAAGAAGATAAACTTAGGGAAAGAAAGACCTAACTCAACTCAAAGAATAGAATCAAGATTCAAGCATAGTTGCCAGGCTACGTCTAACGGTCGGCCAGGCCTAAACGGCCCAACAGTCAACTTCGAGAATTTTTTTATTTATTTATTTATTACTGTAAACAAAGATTAGCGGAGGGCCATTTTATTAGAATTGAAAATAATATTGGTTGGTGGATTGGCGTATCGGGGAGGTTGTTAGTGGTTGTAACCCCTCCCCCATTGCATCCGAAAATGGAAGAAATCTAAGATTTTGGATCTGCTTTGTTTTTGGTTGGAACGTTTATCGGTTTACTTTTTTTGTTTTGTTTTTGGTTGAACGAATACAACCATCAGCATCCCTCCCATTCCAAAATCCTGAGCCAAAATATGTGGGAAGGTGAGAAAGTTTTTGTCAGTTTATTTATCTTTGTCATATTACAAAAACCAAAAAACTTTTCTACCAACCAAACATTTACTTACAGGAAACATTAAAAATAATATCTGTAAAAGTCTCCTCAGATTTCCTTAACTTATTCGTCTTGATTTCACATAAAGCAAAACTGAGAAATATCTTCCAGATGCCCAAAATAGGAACATTTGAATGGAGCTGTACAGATAATAGAAAAAGAAAAAAAATCTGTCTAATGCTGTGTATTAACGTGTGTGGAATAGTTAAACATAAAATAAAGACGGCAACACACTTAAAAATTACAAAATCTAAAATTTAAAACATTGAAAGGTTTCATGTTTCGGGCATTACTTCCACCGCCCATCATCAGACCTGGATTCAAAGTAACAAATTATTCTACATGGAGATGTCAACCAAAAACAAACCCATAATATATTCCAAACAGCGCAAGCGTAGTGACATCTGATTAAACCAATAAAAAAATAAATAAAGGCAGACCCACTTATAATTTCAAAAACTAAAAAGTAATAATAATAAAAAAAACAACATTTAAAACTTGTAAACCATATTTTAATATTTTTTCAACCATATTCTAATATTTTTTCAACCGATAACATTGTATTATAGGGCTTATTCTTCAAAATAAAATAAAATTCAATGAATCTTCTAATACAAGTATCACCCTACTGAGCCATAACATTATTATTATTAACAACCAATTCGTGTTTACTAACCATCACGTGATCTGCAGTGTTATATGCCCTGTTACCTTTCTTAATCGCAATTACGTGTAACAAGTGAAAGACGCCGTGACTCGCCCACGCAAAAACATTTGTGCCTTACCCAAGAAATCAGATATACACAATTATTCATAAATTTAACCGGCAAAGTTTCTTGAGTTTTACCAGTATTAACAAAATTACAAAGCGTATTACTGACTTTTCCTGTACATTAATCCTTTCCATAACCCGTTTAACACCTTCAAATATTCCCGGTATACTTAAATATCTAATGGATCTCCTATCTATATCATGAGAATTATCAATTCTTTCCAAAGTATTTCTAATTGTTTTCTGAGTAAGCCAAATTTTGTAAATGCAATCTTTTGCTAAATCTTTTTATTTATTTATTTTTATTTTTTTTGGTTTCATCTGATTTCACTTCGCTTGCGCTGATTGCTTAAGGAATTTGTTTTTGTTCAATATATCCATATAGAATAATTTGTTACATTACTTTGAATCCAGGTCTGATGATGGGCGGTGGAAGTACTGCCCGAAACATAAAACCTTTCAATGTTTTAAATTTTAGATTTTGTAATTTTTAAGTGTGTTGTCGTCTTTATTTTATGCTTAAAAAATCTGTCTTTTCTATAACTGATATCAGGTTATAGATCAGGTCTTAAACAACAAATTTGTCTATTAGATTCATATCAAGTCTCCTCCCACTAAAATTGTGCTAAAGTTTCATGGTCATGGCTTTCCTAATTTTGAAATGTGTCAAACAAGAACATCTTACTTTATTGAATAAACTACAACTCTTTCTTCTTCTAGAATAATACACTATAAATTTCATCCATTGCCTACGAAAAACAGAAAAGAATTTTTTTTTTTATTGGTTGAATGGCGGTTCTATCATTTTGCTTGAATACAGAGATCCCAATAGCTTTTTTGTTTGGTTGGATGGTTTGAAAACAGATATCGTCCCAAATAACTTCGTTCGCTCATCCTAGATTTCATGAGCACGCTAATGACCAGTGCATATTGTAATAGGATCTGTGGATGTGGGCTTCTAGCGCCGCACACAGATAGAAAATTACGGTTTGTTGATACCCTTGGACTATAATGCCATCCTTATCATAGACCAGTGTGCTAAAACAAACCGAATCATAACTAAGGTAACCAGATTTTTCCGACGTCAATCCGGGACAGACAATTTTCATGACCAAAAAAAGAAAAAGAAATCTGGGTCGTCTGGTCACCGCTAAAGACATGGGTGCTCGAGTCTTTCGGTTTTCCTTGAGAATAGTTATAGCTTCAAAGTAATATTGGATTGAGACTGTTATATAAGTGCGGAACACAGCGTAGCCGATCAGTATAAACTATAATTACTTGGCGCCAGTTGTGAATATAAATAGAGCATTTTCTAATGGTTAGTAGCCTACTATACAAGAAATTTAAATAATAAATATTGCAAATGATCTAGCTCTATTGTGAGAAGAAAAAAAAAAACAATTGAAGATATGGAAAGAGAAATTCAGACGGAAGCCAATAAAGTAAGATATACTTACATAAAAATATGTAAAAATTAAATGAACAAACTAAAACTCTTTCTTCTTGTAGAATAACACACTATAGTTCGAAAACATAAAGTGTTTCCTTCCTCGGGTACTAACATTGAATAGCTTGATCCTGATAATAATATATAAATGTCAAAATTTTATAACAAATAACAATTATTGATAACAAATAACATTTATTGCAGAATGACATTAATATGAAATATTAATATTGTTTGTTTACATTGTTCATATTAATGTCATTCTGCAATAAATGCTATTTGTTATCAATAATTGTTATTTGTTATAAAATTTTGACATTTATATATTATTATCAGGATCAAGCTATTCAATGTTATTATGTGATATGTTTCAATTGTTATCATTTTCAATGTAATTCCATATTTTTTGATTTAAGGAGAGGAAACTTTTTTAGTTTCACTCCATAACGAGGAAGGAAACACTTTGTTTTCGAACTATAGTGTGTTATTCTACAAGAAGAAAGAGTTTTAGTTTGTTCATTTAATTTTTACATATTTTTATGTAAGTATATCTTACTTTATTGGCTTCCGTCTGAATTTCTCTTTCCATATCTTCAATTGTTTTTTTTTTTCTTCTCACAATAGAGCTAGATCATTTGCAATATTTATTATTTAAATTTCTTGTATAGTAGGCTACTAACCATTAGAAAATGCTCTATTTATATTCACAACTGGCGCCAAGTAATTATAGTTTATACTGATCGGCTACGCTGTGTTCCGCACTTATATAACAGTCTCAATCCAATATTACTTTGAAGCTATAACTATTCTCAAGGAAAACCGAAAGACTCGAGCACCCATGTCTTTAGCGGTGACCAGACGACCCAGATTTCTTTTTCTTTTTTTGGTCATGAAAATTGTCTGTCCCGGATTGACGTCGGAAAAATCTGGTTACCTTAGTTATGATTCGGTTTGTTTTAGCACACTGGTCTATGATAAGGATGGCATTATAGTCCAAGGGTATCAACAAACCGTAATTTTCTATCTGTGTGCGGCGCTAGAAGCCCACATCCACAGATCCTATTACAATATGCACTGGTCATTAGTGTGCTCATGAAATCTAGGATGAGCGAACGAAGTTATTTGGGACGATATCTGTTTTCAAACCATCCAACCAAACAAAAAAGCTATTGGGATCTCTGTATTCAAGCAAAATGATAGAACCGCCATTCAACCAATAAAAAAATAATTTCTTTTCTGTTTTTCGTAGGCAATGGATGTTACAATTTCCACAACCCTCTTCCTATGCATGCTAAAGGAATTGTTATATTGCAGACAGATTTAAAATCTTCTCGCTCAATAACACGTATAACAATCAAATATCTGCATTACTTCAAGGATATATGGACCAGTCATTCGGTCTTCTAATAAATAATGAGACATAACCTAAGATGAATCTAGGTGATTATCATGCAACAATTCAGAACAGCAAGTATCTGCTATCGTCGTCGGGAGTAGAAACATATTCAAATAATCATTAGAGGTTACAATGAAAGCATGTGATAATCTTTTAATCTTTTACAATAAAGACAAACAATTTCTTCATATATCATTCTATTATCTTTACTTGTTTATTCAGTCACCATAATTTCTCCTTTACATAAAAACTACAATTTTTATTTTTAAAATTAAAAAACAAAATAAACATTCACATTCTGATTGTCAATAAATTTGAATATTTTTTGAATGTTTCCGAAAACATAATCCGATATTGTGAGATCTTTCGGTTTAAAAGGCCATAAATAGGTAAGTTTAACTTAATTCTGAGAGCATTTCATTGATAATACCTGAAACCAAGTTTTAAATTAAAAAAGCCGTATAAACTCAGTCGGGATTTTAGCTTTAATCCGATTGTCTCAGGTTGATAATATCTGGAAACCTAAAATAACTACAGTAACGGAGTTAGAATTTGTAGGCTTTCACGTAAACGACGCCTCTAATTTATAGTAACTCCACAATGAGTTAATATAAATTAAGTGCAAGAGGTTGTGACAGGCATCCTTCACCGACGATACTAAGTTGATTGGAGCTCTGCTCGCCAGGTAAGAAACCGGGTACCCGTTTGACAGAGAGCTACAAGAAACCTCTGGAGGAGATATGGTTAGGTAAAGCCACCGACCTCCACCGAAGATTGAACGCCGTTCTCAGCCCACAGTCAACCGCCACTTGGGCTTCGAGGCCCGCATTTCTACTCCGTATTTGTTTCCAAAAATTTAAGTTTCAACACTACTTAATACACCGCATCAAATGTACAGCACTTAATAGGATTACATGTAATTTACGAAATGGGGTGAATGAATAAAGCGATGTGATAATGATCTACTATAAAGTATTTTTATATTACAGAAGGATGAATAAATTCCTTTTTAAAGAAATTTTAAGTCAGTGAAGAGTTATCGACTTACCATGCTGTAAATGATTTTCCATGTTAGTATTTTCTTTAACAAGATATAAATGTGCTTTTTAAGCTTACCAATTGGATAGCACAAAATTGATTATTACAATGCTGTGAAGTTTAATATAATATGAAGCTTAATATGCCTGCAAAATTTAATGCATCAAGTGGTATGCTAGTCTGTACAGGATGATTAATACATATTGCAGTGTTACGACGGGAAAAGTGTCATCAAATTATTGTATTTACAAAGGAAATTGATAGGTTTATTAGTCTTTTCCGCCTTCAGAAATGTACAATAGAATCATTCCATTGATGTTTATTTTTATGTCTTTTTATCGGCCTATTTATCAGATGACTTTATCTTCCCGACGAAAAGAAAAAAAATGCCAAAGGAGCCTCTAAAATCCAACCAAAAAAAAACACCCCTCATTTCCTTTCAACTTTTCGTAATTTTAGGGGTAGAAAGGGGTTGTACTTTAAATCAATCATAAAATCATTTTGCAATCCACACGATGGACTGTAATAAAATTATTATCATTAACAAACGAAAATGATTACTAACTCTAAAATTTGACAAACTGTTGTTATTTAGAAACTGAATTTATTTTTAATGAATTAATAAATAAAATAATAATAAAAAAATCAATTTTATGTATTTCGACCTAAATAACATTTATAAATATTGTTATTTCTTAAGTTTTTTTTTTTTTGTATTATTATTAAAATTATTATTCAGTTCGAGCAGCTATTTCCTAAAAATATCTATATTTTATATCTATAAAGTTTCATAACTATAAAATTCAGACTGAAAGACATTTTTTTTAGTCTGAATTTTATTAAACTTTTTTCATATAACCAGGGTTCAGCAACCTTTTTTTACTAAGAACAGGTCTTTTTTTTTCTCAAATTTCAGCAAAATCCGAAATTTCAAGAGCTCTTATCACGAAACCAAAAAAAAAAATAAAAGTACAAAAAAGTTAGTAACTGTTATAATATTGGATAATAAAAAATTTCATGGCTCCGACTTCTAGTTTGGTGGATTTCTCAGATCTTAAATATGTTTGTGATTTTTGGAAAAAAAAAAAAAGGTAATTTAGAGTTAAACATTTAAAAGAGTTTTGATTTTGTTGCTTTTCCTAGTAATTAAACTCTGATATTCAAAACTATTTTTTTTTTTGTTAAGATATTCGGATTTTTATTTTAAAAAAAGCTTTTTCACGAGTTATTTTTTATTTTAAAAACAGCATTTGTATGGTCCACTTCATAATCTATTGCATTTTTTTTCCTCCTTATTTTTCTGTTTCTTCATCTTTTTAAATTCTTACGAAAACAATATAGTGCCTGAGATTATATTTTTAGTATTTATTAACAAATAAAATAAATTCATTTGTCGGGGAGATAAAAAAAATAAAAATAAAGACCAGTAATAAAACTGTTCTATTAAAAATACATTCTCGTTACGTAATTGATGGAAAGTACAAAGTTGTTATATAAAGAATTAAGTTCAATCCTTTGAAAAACATTAAATAGGTCAAAATATTTCATTCTTTAGTTGCGTAGGACTAGAGGCAAAAATTTATTACCTACCCTAATTTCTGTTTAAAGAAATTTTTCTCCTATTTATGGATCTTCCTTCCTTTCAAAACATGCCCGTGGACTACATTAACAAATGATGCTAAACTTCATAGGAATTGCAAGTGATTCTACAGCGTTTTGTTAAACGGTCACGTTTTAACCACATTCTCTCTATTCGTTCTCTCAGAGCAGCAAGCTACTGAAGGCGAGCAATTCGCAACCTCGAACAAGAAATGAACGGACACATGGGAAACAGGACACGGAAAAGAGCAATTACGAGACTGAAGGCGTGAATCTACCATAGTTAAAGGAGCCCTTGCTGTCAAAGCGTTCATTTTCGATTGGCTAACTATGATCCTAAGCTCCACCTTCCCGATAACGTCACATCCTTTATTTAAAAAATAGCTTTAAAAACCTTGGAAGGTTATAATTTTTTCTAGAGAATTTCAATGACTATAGTTTGGGAAAAAATAAAAAAATAAAAACATATATCATCATTTAAGTAGTTAAAGATTTAATTAGGATCTGATAATGGAAAATTGATTTTTTTTTTAAAAAAAAAAGCCATGAATATCTGTAAAGAGAAATCGAGGCATCACGCTCAGATTGGAATGCTTCGTGTCTAGATTTTTTTTCGAAGAATTCAATGTTTAAAACACGTTTTTTTTTTTTTGTTTTTTTTTTCCTTTTACGATTTTATATCTCTCAAAGCACAGTTTGATATAATAGCTTTACATTTTTTTGAGGGATAGTTCAAATGTAGTTTGAAAGTGACTTCTACAGCGATCTTAGGCTGCCGCAGGGATCATTGATCGGTTTTTGGAATCTGAAGACTGGCCATAGATTTCATTTTAAATGCTCTTTCATTTTTAATTATTTTTAACGTGTTTCCATTCCTGATTAATTCTAGTATTTTTTATTTAATTAATAAAAGTATTTAGTAAGGTTACAGAATAAAAACCATCTGCAAATAACATAAGATTTTAGAAAGACACGTTTTAAGTATAAATTACATTTACATAATACTAATGAACTAACAAAAAAATAATACTAGCCCAGTCATTGCCGCTATTAATTATGCAGCCATGGAACAGCAGCTCCCCAATAAAAATCTGAAGGTCATATTAGGCCTCGGCATTTAAAATGTTACTGTTACCACCCCCTAAGGAAAAAAAAAACAAACTAAATCCTATTGATCTCATGCCTAGGCTCCGTTAAATCATTCTTTGACCTCAGCTGCCTCCCTTTCCCATGTAACATGTATCGTTCGTTTTAGCAAACAGCGGCAATTTTGTGGTCAATTTTTTTTAATGACTACAAAACGTGGTATCGACAACAAAAAATCTGGTCTCGACAACAAAAGAGTTCCGACAGGAAATACAGCAAGAACTGCTTCTGTTTCTCTTTTATTTTAAATATCCCAGTGGCGTCTCTTTTGATGGATTGAAATTCTCATATTAATAATAAATAACATTTCTTTTCCTTTTTTAATTTCTAGAAAAAAAAAATCTTTTTACTACTTTTATTATAAAGAGATATATGTTCACTGAATTAATTAGTGCGATGTATCTGAAGACAAAATATATTGTTGTATTGGAATAATTAAAGGCAAATACACGAGGAATTAAAAAAAAAATAATAATTGAATAAATTAAAATGAATGGAAACAGGAATTGCAATTGAAGTTCAGTTGTACAATAATAGGATTAGGGCTAAGTAATACGGAGGCAGTAACCGGGACGAATAATTTTTAGGGTCAGCAAAATTTTATGTTAAATATATAGACCATAAGTAATGTATGACTTGTATTTATTAATAAAGTTTCTGTTATGTACTGGTAATTAATGAAAGATCTCAACTCTCATTTTAATATTATAGTAATGATAATCAGTTAATTTATTCGTTAAGCAAATCTATATTTATTTCATATTTATTGAAATTTAAAAAAAAAGAAAAGTGATCATCAGAGTTTATAATTCTAAAAGGTATAGGTTCAAGGTGCTTAGATATCAAAACAATATGAAATAGCATATCTTAAGCAATAGAATTCAGGTCATTTTTCTGGGTCGATTTCTTTTCAGGTGCTGCCCTGAGTTCCATAACTTCATAAGTGTGTGGGCTTATATATAAATATATATTTTCAGGCTTATATATAAATATATGTTTTCAGCTTGTTTGGATATATGAGAGAGGATTCTAGGTTTGTAGGAGGGCGAGGCGTGGAGAAAGTGGTTGAAAACAATGCAGAGAAGTATCAGGGGTTGCTTATTTGAATGCATTATTAGTAATTATAATCAGTGGCGTAGCAACGCATTTGGGGGCCCGGGGTGGGATTTTCATTATTCCACAACCAAAAAAAAACGGAATCTCCAATGGACCACTTGAGGTTTACGCCCCTATCGACGTCACGTATGACGTGTATCCCACATGCGGCGAGAGCTAATGGGATAAACAAACATATAACTTTGTTTGAATTACTTAAAAAATCGCCGATATTTGATATTTCAAGACGATGGTTCAATACTGTGCAGATCCAGTAATGTAATAATTCTGTAAAAACGCTTGGAATATCCTTCTTTAATATAATATTTCTTCTGTATCTAAACCGGTTAAAACAAAGCACGTGGCTTTGTTTATCCCACATGCGAAGCAGTAGCGTGGTGGGATATTT
>JAFIDM010009631.1:38837795-38853317 GCA_023159025.1 Thereuonema tuberculata
GCTTTGTTTATCCCACATGCGAAGCAGTAGCGTGGTGGGATATTTTGGAACTACGAAGCCCCGCCTATCCTCAAGTGGTCCATTCAACAACCAAAAAAAAAAACAAAAAACGTTGTAAAGGGGCTGGTCGGGATACTTGGGTAGATGGGGCCCTAGGCTGGCTGGTGGGGCCCCTCTCAGGCGGGGGCCCGAGGCGGTCCGCCCCCTCTCTTGCTACGCCACTGATTATAATAAGGATATTTTATAATTTAAAAAAGGAGTACACAATGCTTAGAAAAGTTTTTGGACGAAGGATAGTGAGATTTCATTTTGAGGGAGAAGGGACGATAATGAATAATTGTGTGCTAATATTGATTATTAATTGTTTAATAACGTACATTAGGCCTACTGAATTTTTGCAATTTTAATTCTAAAGATTTATGTAATTCGGAACTTTATAGAGTATTTTTAAGCGTTTTTTACTCTTCTATTTTTAAGTGTTGATGTAATGAACTTCAAATGCATACTTACTATTACAGTTCATTTTACAATATTAAAAACTGAACCATTTTCAAATTAAAAGTTAACTATTTAACAATACTTAAATCATTTATTTCTTTGATAATTACGAGAAGCTTTATTTACTCGTTAGCTGAAAAAAAAAGAGATTAATTAATCAAAGAAGTCCTTTTTATTTTTAAATTATATTTAAAAAAAAAAGTTTATTTTCTTCTAAAAAAAATAATCCTTTGCACAGCACTGTCTTCAAAGCAAAAAACAAAACAATAAATAACATTGGCCTTGACTGTTATTTTGTTATTTATTTAGCCAATTTATTTAAATACAAGGAAAAAAATATAGGAACTGAAAAAGTTTTTTTTTTTTTTTTTTATTCATTTCATATAAATCATAATTTCTCATTTATTTATTTTTTAAAACTTTTTAACTACAAAACTTAATCTGTGCCAACACTATTAGTTAATGCTTAGTAATTAAGATATAACAGTCTCTGATCCAGCCTTCTTTTTTATTTTTATTTTATTTCACGTTATTATTATTTATATTTTTTTATTATTTATCGACCGAGATTAATTTTGGTAAATTTAATCGACGAAATATATGTCACAATATCTGCCATTTCAATCCTGTGAGATGCAATTTTAATAATGTTACTGTAATCTCTTTCATTTCCTATATTAAATCAGGAAATTTTCGCCACAGAAATAACTCCTGCTATGTCAACCGGAAGAAACATGATAAATAATATCTTTAGTAAATAATAAAGATATTAAAGCACACTGCTACTAGTTCAGAAATCCTGGTGAAACCGATTTTATTTAAATAATTCTTGTAGAACTGAATAAACAATTCTCGAAAAATATTGAGGCTTTCTGTATTAATATTACAATGAATGTAAAACGAAATAAAGGAGTGGCATTATTTCTGGAGTGACTTCGATAGACTTAAAAAAGTTCTTTAAGTACAGCAAAAAAAACCACATGTTTGCACAGATTCTGAAATTCTTATCCTATCGTGGATCGTAAGACAACTAATCCGGTCCCGAGGTCGGTTCGTTCCTTATAATTATCAAATTTAATGCGGTTTTTAAACATTTCGTGATATTAAAAAAAAAAAAAAAGCTAAAATAAAGTTAAAATAAAGTTAAAAGAAGTATCAATAGATAAATAGGAAAAAAAATACCATCTTTCTTAAACGCAGAAAGTAAAGTTTAAGAAGTGAATAATGCTTATGCTTTTTAAAGACAAAGCAAATTATGTAAGAAACGTCATTGCTTCATTAGATATATTAGACTTAAATCAGAGGGGGAGGAGCAGAAAAGGATTGAAATTCATGTCGATGAATACGACGAAGGAAAGTGATAATTCATAAATTAAAGATTCAGGCAATATATTTTGAACGAATTTTCGAGAAGATTTTGTTTGTTTGTTTTGTTTTAAGTTTACAAATGAAAGGAAAATGGAAATAACTAAAGAAATCGAAATTAATGCAAAAGTATAAATGCTAACAAAACAGCAATAATATCGTAATTCAAAACCAAAATTAACAAAGCATTTGTTAATTTGTGTTTTCTAATCTTTACTGCAATTAGTCGCCAGGCGTGGTCGAGTGATCTAGACTGGTAGAGTTTTCGCACTCCTATTAGTCGCGACCCATCCAAGTAGCCAGTTGAGACTAGAAAACAGTGTAAATCATAGAGACTCACATCAATGCTATTTTAACAAATGTAAACTGGTTTTAAAAGTTATCATCATTCTCATTGTGTTTTGAATGTTGCAAAGTTTAGGAATTCTAAAATCAAAGTACAGTGAGCCCCGATTATCCACGAGTGCCGCGAAAAATTTTTTTAATTAAGAACCTCAAAAAAACCAATTTTAATCCAAGCCAACAACAGGGAAAGTACAACAGGCCCTATAGTGCGAAGGTCGAAAATTACTGATAGGTTTATTGTGCATCGTAATCCTATAGGCCTTCTCGGAATTTGTGGATGAGTGGCAGGCTCTTGCTCTGCAGAAAGGTTTCTGCTGTACTGTACATATTTTAAAAGTTTTGCATATTATGTTTTTTGTATAATAAAACGTAGTTTTTATGCTAAATATTTTTTTTCGTGTTTACACCTCATGTTTAGTCTTTTTTCGGGTTATCCGCGATTTTTACTATCCGCGGTACCCTTGCCACCCAATTCCGCGGATAATCGGGGATCTACTGTATATGTTGTCAATGGACAGTAAATATTTTAAATAGTAAACAATGAAGAACAAATTTAAAACTGTTTTTATTTTATTTTAACTAGTTCTATGTTCTTTTGCTGACACGCTGATCTATTACTCTTTCCTTGATATGATTTCAGACGCCCGACTAATTTCATCACAAAAAATTAGATTGTCTAAATTTAGGCAAATGTTTAATGATAAATTTGCTACGTACGTTAATGGTAACTGAAAAGTTATACTAATATATTTGATACCTTTGACATGGACAAAATAATCTTAAAAAAATAAATCATCATTCGACGATTCTTTAAATTCAGAATTCGTCTTAATCATTAATAAATTGATTTTATTGATGAAACTAGTAAAATAACCATTAAATTAACAAACAAAAAATCATTTTCAATTATTATAATTTGAAATTTTCGTTTTACTGGAAACTTTGTCCACAATTTTGGAATAATTAAAAAAGTAAAAACCGAACAACCATGAGAAGGGAATTTAATTTTACATCGAGCTTAATGTAAAGGCTATAACCTACTTTATGTAGTGTAACATCTAAGAAAAACAATGTATTACATCTTCTCCCACAGTCAGTCTTATTTTAGTATGAATGCTATTCAAATTATGAAGAAATTATCAGAATTTACCTGTTCACTCAAACTAAACTCTCAAATCATTCGCTTACCGGCAATATTCAAATCTCAACTCAATTTTCTCGTTTTCTAGTAGAATTATTAATATTTCTTCAATATTATTATATTTGAAGAAATATAAATAATACTACTAGAGAATTAGAAAAGAAAGAAACAATTTGTTGTATATAGCCTATCTATGTTCAAAAATGAAAAAAGAAGTATAGGCCTAAGAAGAAAATTATAGTGCAGTTTCAGTATTTTTGTGTGGGCCCGGTGGCCAAGTGGTCAGGGCGCTTGGCTGCGGGTTAGAGGTAACGGGTTCGATTCCCGGCGGAGGGCGGGGATTTTTCCACGCACCTTTCACCTCCAAACGGGTCTACCCAGCCCTCTGTGGAATGAGTGCCGGGTTTCTTTCCCGGGAGTTAAAGGTGGGCGGGCGTCGGGCTGACCACCCGACCTCAACTTCGTTCCGTTGGTCATGAAACGCTGGGAGCCTGACCTCCCGCGCCCCAAAGGCTTGTCCAGGCCTGTAGAGGGACACTTTAGCTTTAACTTCAGTATTTATGTATTAAAATATTATTTTATGTGAGCCCAGTAATAAGGTTCAATTGCCACCCGAATGTCTAGGATTTTTCACTGAATGTTTCTCCTCCAGACAAGTCCTAAGGTTCATCCAATCTTTTGTAAGATGGGGACAGAGAATAAGCGCGGTTCATCACGAATCGTTAAGAGCCTCCTATATCTTCAATGTCCCACAGGAGCCTACTTAAGCTGTAAAATCGGTTCCTTTAACCTTAATTTACCTTTAATTATTTTTCGTGCGACTATAATTAGATACTCTATTAGAAAGTTTATTTAACGGGAAAGGTACTTACGCACTATTGGGACCCATTTTTTATAATCGATTTCTGGTGGTTTTTTTTTTTTTTCATTTATTTTTTGTGTTTGTTTTTAAACATAACTTGTATTTGTCGTTATTTATGATGCTGCTGGTCATTTCGAAATGGAAAGTATATTTTTTTCCGTCGTATTTCCAAACGAAACATCCTGGAAAGATACTTCAATTGACCTAAACTATTGTTAATTAAAAGGAAAATGTTGTTTTTTTTTTTTCCAAACGATATCAGGTAATAGGTAAGTACCTATTTTTATTACACATTTGGAGAAGTTAATGATTTAAAATACAAGCCAGAAACCGATATAAAAAATGGGCTCCGATAGTACGTAGTACAGTTATCGATTTTATCATTTGAGATATTTCTGTTCTAGTTACAGTAATTATTGAAAAGATAATGTATAAAAAATATATAAATTTAAAGAAAAGTTACTGATTTTATTACGTGAAAATTAATTAACACTAATCTTAATATATACTATTGATAGTTATTCAATGAAATGGATGATAAATATCGAAGGAAAAGAAAATAAAAGAAAGAAAATAAGAAAAAAAAATGACTTACTTGAGATAAAAAAACATTTCGAAATTCAGGAAATCCTAGAGAAAATTATTCGAAAGTCGAAGTGATTCCAGGTGAGAATGTAAATACTTTGTAAATATAGCTTGTAACATGTTGTTGTTGTTTTTTTCAAATAAATTCATCTAATCACATTAATTATTTTTAACATTTAAAATCAGCTTAAAATGACATCTCTGATTCTCTAGTTGTTTTCTATTCATGTTCCTTCGTATTGTTATAGAAAACAAAATTATCTTCACTAAAATTCGTTAAAATGAAGAGTGGAATAAGTATTACTTGGTTACATTTAATGACTGTTATTGTTCACATTCGTACACAATTATTGTATTGTTTTGCATCTGATTTTTAATAGAAAAAAAAATTATGTGAAATTCTCAGTAAATTCATAGGTAACGCGTCCTGTTTAACCAAGGTCATTTTAACTGATCGAGGCCACGCTCAGAGATCTTGTTAAGAATGGAAAAACATTCAGTAACTCAAACTCAATGTTATTTACTGATTTTCGCGTAAAGTTATAGGGAAAAAATTTTCTTCACCCCAAAAGTGATTTCTTTATGAAGTAATTCCATTCAACTAATTCTTTGCAAGTCAGAATAAAAGATTTCTTTATACATTTTATATATTGAAAGTAGGAGGGAAAAGGTAATTTATTACCGTAGTTTAATACATTTGGGAGTAGGTTTGTTGGCAACCATCCTCATTAACATTAAAAATGTATGCCTCACTATGTGCTGCTATTCTTGATAACGTCAGTTGCTTTCATATTATCAATGACTTCACAGCGAAAACAAGAGAATAGGAAAGAAAATCGATTCTGCGTTTTCATCCGGGTGCATCCAGACCTACAGAAAAATCCAATTCTTGAAGTCACTGTGTATTATTGAAAACTCTACTTCCACGCCAATGTAATTTGGTATTTAACTACAAAAAACAGCATCCGTTTCCAATCGATTAAAACTCAAGGTAAGTGAAAATGTGTGGAAAAAAGAATGAATTATTTATGTCTTCTCATATAATGAAAGTTTTCAAATCAAATAACTTGGAGCGGGTGGAGCGTTGCCAAAAAAAAAAAAATATGTTTCTAAATAAAAATAATCCTAAAATATTATGGAAAGAAACGCTGAATCAAAATTCAATAGTAGTACATCATTAGTAATTTGTGCCTCTCTATTTGACTATTTTTAAAACTAATCTTACATTTAAAAACACTTTTAGTTTGTAAATTTGATTCAATTTCAAAATCTGGAAATACGTTATTTACAAATTTAACGACTTTTTTTTTTTTTTTTTGGGGGGGAACAATAATTCTTGTGTATTATTTTCAGTTTAATATAGAATCTACCATTAAAACTCTTTATACGAATGCAGAAATCTTATCAAGTTTGTTTCAGCTACAGTTTGTTACCGCCTGCTTGGTCGCTAAGATTTCCCTTCCATACAACAACTGAAGACAAATTCGTTTGCTAGAAACGCTTTGAAATGGGTTTCTGAATTTTTTGATGAACGTATTAATAACATTGTAAATATACAGGGTGATTATAATTAAAGATCAACTTTCAACATGCTGTAAAAAAAGAACCACTGCTCAGAATGACTTGAAATTTAAACTGAATATACTCGAAGAAAAGGGAAATGGTATGGCATAAGACAAAAAAATAGTTCCAAATGTTAGCAATAGATGGCGCTTTAAGCGTCATAACGTAAATGGGGTCGGCTACAAGTGACATTTGAATCTTAATACGACGGCTATGGCGTGAGTTGCATGTTAAACCAACTGTACTGTTCTATGTACATGACTATCGGATTTTTACTGAAGAAATGACTTCCAAGTCATTCAACAGTTGTGGCACTGTTAGTTGAAAGCCCATCCACCACGGCAAGGTCGTATCACATCGGATGGGAAAAATCGGTTTTTAATTGGCCTGAGGCCAAAAACCGCATAAAAAGCAGCAATGAAATCGGTTTTTAATTATCGCGAAACTTGCGCAAGACATGTTCAATATGTTGTCCACCGTTTTCTGACACAAGTTGAAACCGAGAAACAGCATGTTCCACAACAGATCCGAGTGTCTCAGGGGTCACGTTGTAAATGTGTTGCGCAATGCGTGCCTTCAATTCAACTAAGTTTGCAATCGGACCACTAAACACAATATTTTTCAGATAATGATAAAAACATTTAACGTGTCCTGATTGTATATTACAATGAGCCTACTATATTGACATTTTTAAAATTAGTATGGAATAAAACATTAAAAAAATTGGTATATATATCTAATATACTATAGAAACTGATAATGAAGGGAAAATACCGTTTCTGGACGTCTTTATTTCTAAACAGGGTACAAAATATGAAACGTCAGTATACCGAAAAACTACAGATGCACTTATTACCACAAACTATAAAAATGCAATACCTATCAAATATAAAAGAAACGCGATATTTATGGCTGTCGACAGAGCATGGAAAATAAGCTCCAATAATAAGGCCCTATATAAAGAACTGAATACCATCAAGAGGATTTTCATGGAAAATAATTTCCCAGAATTTTTATTGGAGCAGTATCTCAACAGGTTTATTAGGATGCAAAAAATAAACAACTATAGAAAGAAGGCATCTACTTTAGAAATGTTAGCATCAAAAAATAATAAACCGAACAATTTTGCATCCATCACTTATGATGAGAATTTAACCAGGAAAATTACTCCCATTTTAACACCAGTAGACATAGGTATTGCCTGTAAACTAGGCAATACCATAGGCTCGTTTCTTAATCGGAAAAATAAAAATAAATCAGATCAGGAATCTAAAAAAGGAAAAAAAGGAGTCATTTATGGGATCAAATGTAAACCAAATCAATTAAACACTAAAAACTATCTTTATATTGGGAACACAAAACGAGAATTAAATATACGACTAAATGAGCACAAATATACCATAAAAACGGAAAATAAAGCTTATGGAACTGCTGATCATTGCAAAAAAACGGGCCACTCCCTCAATTTTGAAAATGTACTAATCCTCGGGCAAAGAAGATACGTGAGAGAATTTTTTGAATCTGCGATGATCAGAACTAAAGCCAGTTACAATCAAGAATTATCCACTAAAAATGTAATAGAATATGGCCTTTAATTTACAAATAGGATATGCACAAATCATTAATATAAATTTCAAATTGAGAAGTAAAAATCTGTTCCATTCCAAACAAGAGAAATGGAGATAATATTTCATTTGGGGGAGAGGGATAGGGAAGGGAAAAAAAAAACACCTTAGACTCCATGGATAAATCCATGTTGTCAGCATGCACTACCAGGGGTATCTATTATATTTAAGGAAGTTTTGAATCTTGCCAGATCTCTTTGACGACTCCCTTCGGGACAATCAGATTTTCGGGGATCCAGGGTTTTATATAAAAATGGCTTGATAATGGAATCTAATAATGGATTCAGAAACGTACGTAGCCAATTTTTTTAATGTTTTATTCCATACTAATTTTAAAAGTGTCAATATAGTAGGCTTATTGTAATGTAATTTTTGATAACTTCACAGCCAGAAGTCACAAGGAATAAGATCAGGTGGTCTTGACGGCCAGGCTGTTGGAAAATGATAGCTGTTAATTCTATCATTTTCGAAATGCCTCTTGAGCCCCTGCTTCACTGGCTTTGCAATGTGCGAGGAGCGCCATATTGCAAAAAAATGATGCTACCCACACATGCACGCTGTTGAAGTGTTGGAATGACGTGATTGCGCAAAAGACTCTCATAGCGTTTACCATTGACGGTACAGGTAACAGGACCCGCACGACCCATCTCCTCGAAAAAAAATGGTCCTACGATAAACGCTGGGCGTCAACCCGCACCACACAGTTACTTTTGCAGAATGAAGAGGTACTGGTTCATGTGCGAACGGATTTTCCGTTGCCTATTTTCTGCAATTCTGAGTATTGACATGTCCTTGGAGATGGAAATGGGCTTCGTCTGTCCACAAAATGTTCCATGGCCATTCATTGTCCACTTCCATGCGAACAAGAAATTCTAGAGCAAACCTTTCTCTTACTGGCAGGTCAGCAGGAAGCAACTCCTGAACATGGGTAATTTTGTATGGATAGCAATGCACGTTTGCACACTACCCCTCATCTCTTCCTGGACTGCTGTGGTCACATCTTCTCCTGACATCGAAGCAATTGGTTTCCTCCCTCTGCCAGATTTCACTTCAAAAGAACCTGTCTCTTCGAATTTCTTCATCATTTTCTCCAGACCCTTGAAAGACATCGGACCACAGCCTTTTTTCATACCCTTTCCTTTCCGGAACTTCTTCAGAGATATTGGCGCACAGTCACCTTTCTTGTAAAAGAGCTTCACAAGCAGAGCGCGATCCTTCATTGAGACAGTCATTGCGAGCTGCTCAGAAGAAATATGAGGAAAACGCCATGCACCCCGTGTTTTCCAAAAAAATGCAGTGTGTAATGTCCATGACACGTCTTGTATTTTGCATATTATGACGCTTAAAGAGCCATCTATTGCTAACATTTGGAACTATTTTTTTTCTTTTGCCATACCTTTTCCCCTTTCTTAAGGTATATTCAGTTCAAATTAAAGGTCATCCTGAGCAGTGGTTCTTTTTTTACAGCATATTGAAAGTTGAACTGTAATTATAATCACCCTGTATATTCAATGCATGTACTATCGTAAAATTGCATTGGTGTAAAGATTATCTACTTATCCAAATAATCAATTCTATATTATAATTATAATAGAAAAAAGATTATGTGATATCAAAAGGTAATTTTATCAATGGTTGAAACACCAAATGCAACAAGGGTGGCGAATTGAAGGAAAATTAACTACCTTTTTAAATGGCGCAATAATACTTCCTATTCTTTCATTTAGGGGAATGATGTTATACTGTAAAGTACACTGTTAAAAGTTGTTGCAAGGGAACTATTAGGTGTTCACGCTATGTAACAGTCAATCTAATTCAAAGACATTAAGAAGGTCAATAACTTTTACTGCTTGAAAAGTGCTATGGCAACATAATGCTGTTCAAACAGGTAATTAATTCTCTTGCATCGATTTTTTTTTCTTTATGTCACAGATTTTGAACATTTGTTACTAAATACATCAGTGATCAGAACCCAAAACAGTACAAGCTCCGATAGCAACTTAGATGACGGAGTCCAGGTAAACAGATAGACCACTCTGAAAGGTTCGTAGAACTTTGCCTACGCATGTGTACGGGTTCTGAAACTACATAATATGTACGTATGTATGTATATATGTTAAGTAAGCATCGTAAACTAAAGTATTTATTAATTTTATCAGCGTAGGCCTTATGAAGATTATTATTAAGACACACAGTAATATCGATGAGCTCGACAGTTTTCTGTGTTTTCTAGCAATACAATGTCTGTCCTATTGGCCACAACTGTCTGATAGGCGATACTTGATCGATTCCAGTACAATTATTATTATTATTATTATCTTCTCTTTTCTTCAGTGTTAACTGAGTTTTAAGTAGAGAGTACGGGTTTTAGCCAAAGTAACTCTTTACTATTGAAGGAAGTTGAGGAATTTTCTTGGGATGTGGCAAGTTGAGATTATTATCGCCTTTTGTAACTTGATATATGTGTTTGGATTCAAATGGAGTATTTTAAGACTGTTTTGAATTTGCTTCGGAACTACTCCAGTAGCTGAAATAACAATTGGCACTATGTAAACCTGTTTCATACTCCAAATTCTCTTTATTTCCATTGCCAATTCTTGATATTTGGTGACTTTTTCTTCAATAGTTCTTTTGACATTATGGGAAAGTGGTACTGCAATATCCACCAAATAACATGTTTTGTTTTGCTTATTAGTTAGAATTATATCTGGTCTGTTATTGGGAATGGTTTTATCTGTTTGAATCGTCAAATCATAATAAAGTTTGTATGAGGTATTTTCCAGAACAGTTTCTGGATTGTATTTATAATATGGTGCATAATTATCTATTAACTTGTGTTGATGGGCTAGTTTTTGGTGAATTATCTTTGCGACTTGATTATGTCTATTAAGGTATTCTGTGTTGGCCAACATCTTGCAGCCAGATATGATATGTTGAATTGTTTCTGAGGCCTGATAACATCTTCTGCATTTATCGTCTGTTAAGTTGCTGTTCTTTAGTATGTATTTTGCGTAGTTTTTAGTATGGATAACCTGATCCTGTATAGCTATCATGAACCCTTCCGTTTCACCATAGACCTCACCCAATGACAGCCATCTGTTAGACGCAATTTTATCCACATATGGTTGGCTAAGATCATTAAGATGACGTCCATGAAGTTCCTTCTGGGTCCATAGTTCAACCTTTCTATTCAGATATTGGTTGTTGTTTGAGGGACTCTATTTTTTAGGTTTAATGGTGTAAGATTGTTGTCAGAACATACTATTGATTTATGCAATGGTGAGCTATGAGATTTGGTGCAGAAGAAATTTTGAAGGCTAAGTATTTGATTTTCTAGAAGTTGTTGTATGTCCATTAGTCCTCTACCTCCCATATATCTAGGAAGTGTCATTCTCTCTATTGCTGCTTTTGGGTGATGCAGATTGAATTTTGTGAGCAATGTTCTGATGGATCTTTCCATGCCAGCTATTTCAGTTTTTGACCAATTAATTACTCCAAATGAGTATGTTAACACAGATACAGCATAAGTATTGATAGCCTTGATAGTATTGCGTGCATTTAATTCAGTTTTAACGATGGATTTGAGTCTATTGTTGAATTCTGCTGTTAATTCTTTCTTAATTTCTTTATGCTCTATTGATTTTGATTGACGGAATCTCAAATATTTATAGTAATCATTCGCTTCCATAGAGTTTATTGATTCATTGTTCGAAACTTTATAATTTCCAGACTTGATTTTTCCCTTATCTATGTGGAGCAATTTGCACTTATCCAATCCGAACTGCATACAGATATCATTTGAGAATATACTAGTGATATCCAGGAGATATTTAAGCTGTTGTTCATTTGATGCATAAAGTTTGATATCGTCAATATATAATAAATGTGACAGAGTGAAACTTTTGATTGGGCTATTTTAATTTTGAATCCGTAGTTAGTATTATTAAGAGTATTGGACAAAGGGTTTAAAGCAAGGCAGAACCAGAGCGGACTTAAGGAATCTCCCTGGAATAATCCTCTTTTTATATCAATTGTTGGTGTAGTAAAGCCTTTACTTGATATATTTATATGCAAGGCTGTATTCCACTTTGTCATAGTTGTTTCTAAAAATTTAATAATAGTGCTATTGATTTTGTAAATTTCCAGAACTTTTAAAAGCCAGTTATGTGGGACGCTATCAAAAGCTTTACAATAGTCTAAATATGCGACATGAAGGTGCCGATTTTGTTTGCGTGTTTGTTGAAGAATTACTGAATCAATTATCAATTGTTCCTTGCATCCCATATGATACTTCCGGCATCCTTTTTGCTGTTCCGTGATTATATTGTATTGATCTATATGATTATATATTTTATTTGTGATGCATGACGTTAACATTTTATATATAGTAGGTAAACATGTTATGGGTCGATATTGTTTAGGATCATGTGTATTTACTGATTTAGGCTTTAAATATGTTATTCCAGATGTAAAAAATTCTGGTAGTTGTGTTGGATTGTTTATAATGTCTGTGAAACATTTGGCTATGAGAGCATGTAAAGATGTAAACTTCTTATACCAGAAGTTTTGAATTCCATCCAGTCCCGGTGATTTCCAATTATGTATATTTTTTATTACTTGTTTGAGTTCTTCAGTTGTTGTTTCATGCCCGGTTGCACCAAAGTAGCGTTTAACTACGGTTTCCATGAACCGAGTTCTGCTTGAACCTCAAATTGAAGTTCAGCCTTGTTGCACCAAGCTACAACAGTCACAACTGAACCGACGTTCTGTGATCTGCGTTCATGGCGGCGGAAGTACGTCATGCGTTCAAAGCTGATTCCTGATTGGTTACAAGATTCGTCTTTCGTTGCGGGAAATCAACCCAATGGATTGTTTTCAATAGTTGTCCTTTGTTTCAGCAGTCAACAATCTCATTACGAAAATGGAGTTCAGGAATTAAAAAACTGAATTCTGCCGAGTCCCTATTTACACGGAGACGAAAAAACAAAATCCTTTTAATTGATATAATTGAATCATACATACATAACACATTTTAGAATGTAAAAAAAAAATCGATGCGGAGTATTACTAATATATGTAATCGTGGAGTTTAGCGTCCCAAATTAAATAACAATAAAAACCTACAACAGTGTAATGACACACAGTCATAAAATGTGAAATTTCACCACATTTGGATGGGTGGATGGCTGTAAGTGTCCCATCCCCGACCGACAACGGGCCATCGTAAGCTCTGTTTTCGTGCCACCGCGTTCTGGAGTCCGCTATCGCCGGCCTGCTGCCGGGTCTAACGCATCAGCGTCGGCGGCACAGACTGTACCAACAGCGGCAAACTTCGGTGCGCGATGTCGGTGGGGAATGGGACACTATCCGTGCGGCCACCCACCCACCCAAGTGTGGTGAAATTTCACATTTTATGACTGTCATTTACTGTTATAGGTTTTTTATTGTTATTTAATTTGGGGCACTAAACTCCACGATTACCCTAATATAATAATCGCGAAATAGTCTGCCTTTTGGATACAAATGATGCAACTCTGTTAACAACTGAAATTTCTCTTCACAGTCACTGTCCAACGAATCAAATAAATGTAAAGTTGTCATTTTTAAAAGTTATTTCTGATAGTTGAGAGAAAACATGCTTTGTCTCAATTCGCAAGCGAATATCAGCAAAGGCCGAACGCCGAACAGCGGTTTTGAACCGAGTTCAGCGCCTTGAACGGCCGAATTCGACAGTTCAACTTAACGACGCTTTTGAACCGAGATTCTCATTAAACGTTGTTGGCGCAATAGGTTTAAGAATGATCTCCGTTCATCTTGCAGTTTGAACGTGGTTCAGCTCCTGAACTTCAATGGTGCAACCGGCCATCAGAGAACTGCATTTCCTCTAAGTTGGCGTGTAAATTTTCTTCTTTTCCAATCCAGCTAGCATTGAGATTGCTTTCTACTGGATTTGACCATATTGAGGACCAAAAATTATATATATCAGCCTGATCTGGTAATCTACCCTCAGATTTATTTACGGCGGATGATCTTAGCTGTTTAGAAAATGATTTTTCATTAGATTTAAATTGAAGATTTTGTTGTTTTCTTTTGAATGATTTATTATATCTTTTAAGGCGTCCAACTTTAACTGCTAGTTTTTGTTTATTAAGTTCAAGATACTCTTTGACATGTCTATTGTGGTTATTATCTGTAGTGTTAGTGTTAATGCTTTTGAAAATAGATTTTAGTGATGATACTAGTTTTCTTGATCTATTTCCATTTTGATATTGTGTTATTTACCAATTTGTTGCCTAAGGTGTTCTATATCACGTTCTATACGCTTTCTCCATGGTGGTATGATTGGTTTTCTTCTTATGTTGAATCTGGTTGTATACTTGGTTTAATTTTGAAGTCCAAATATTTACTGACTGTAATAGCGGCTGCATATATCAATAGATGAATATCAGAGATATTGGTTAGATATTGGTTAAACTTAGGTAGAATATTATTTACTATTGAAACTGTTTGCGTTAATTTTATTGAGGTATTTATTTTTGGTATTTTGGGTCGTCTGTTGGGGTCAGTTCCATAAAATTCTATTATTGTTTTGTTTAACAGATCCGATAATTCATTTATGTCATCGGCTGGTGTTTCAGATTGATTAATATCTATCTTGATTGTGGGTGATTGGTTTTCTGCTATTTCTGAATTTTCTGTTAGTAATGTGTCAATAGTCAGATTATTTAAGTTTGGAAGGTCTGCTGAGGGATGAATTGGTGGTTGTACTGCTTCGTTGTTTGTAGAAACAATGTCTATGTTGTTTTCTTCCTGGTTTTGAGCGTTTGTGTTGCTATCTCTAGACAGTTCCTTGCTTACTTGTTGTTTTATTTCTTCTAATATTGGAGCAGGTATGAGGTTTTTGAGAACAATGGCACGTCTTTGGTCAGCGATATTTGCTCAGTGACATCCAATTCAGGATACTGTTCTTTGAATTTATCAAAAATGTATTTTCTGTAATTTATTTTATCAATTTCCAGTCGGGTTATTGTGTAATACGCATGCATGATACATATATTCATTTCGGGCGTCCACTTCATGCGTATTCGTTGTTTTCCTGCTTTTGTGGTCCCACGATTTCCTACTGGTGTAGGGTGGGAAGCATCAGTTGCAGGTGTTTGTGTGGTGTTAGTTCTTTTCTGTCGGCTGTGGTTTTTTCGGGTTTCCCGATGGGTGTCCGCCTGTTCAACATCCCATCACTGACGGCTCGCATGCTGTCACGTCCAGCGTCAGCTCCAGACATGCCCTGGCGATCTCCAGGTAGCGACTTTTTTCCGAGGCATCTTTTACGATTATTCTCCATCATAAATGAGGGGGGGGGGTTCCGTTTTGGTCCGCGGGTGGTATTTTATTTCCCACCTACCCTGCAAAATTGCCGGGCATTCCCCGATCCGCTACCTGGGGACGCGCCCGATGGGGGTCGGAAAACCCCACACGGGTTATTATTATTATTATTATTATTATTATTATTATTATTATTATTATTATTATTATTATTA
>JAFIDM010009631.1:38853327-38872451 GCA_023159025.1 Thereuonema tuberculata
TATTATTATTATTATTATTATTATTATTATTATTATTATTATTATTAACTTATTATTGTAAGCGGTTCTTTTGGCATTAGTTAATTTTCAGTTAAGTTGCTCTTATTACTAGATATGTTCGCAGCTTCCATCGCGTAGGGACTGAAGCTGCAGCACTAGCATTAGCTTTCGAAAATCGTCTTCCTTAAATTATCACAAAACTTTTAATTTAAGAGCAGCAAAGTTACCCTGATTGTCATTAGTTTTCAAAATGCAACTTTAAAGTGACTCAAATTCCATCTAAGTGAAAAAGACATTACTTTATTTGAAGGTTGAAATAAAATAAGAATGATGTGAATACAAAAATCATACAGGGGAAACTTGGCTAATTTCACAGTATTAAGGTTTTATGCTTGTGTTATCTTACTAAGAGGTGTAAATTTAAGTTCAGCACATGTAAACAAAACAGTAAGGAGGTCTTGATATATGTTACATGATGCTGTATTTTTAAAATTTTATTTGAATACTGAAACGTAATTCTAAAAACTATTGCTGTTTCTTGTGTCTATTTAGGTACTGTCAGGTGCATTTCCAATGTCACATTGCGAAGTAGTGCTTTCCTTAAACCAGTCTAAAAAGGGAATGGTTAGGTTTGTCAGATCGAAACATCCCTTGAAATTTTTATCATTTATTCACAATCTTAAGGAGTTGACGTATACCAAATTTTAGCTCCTTTTTAGCACTGAAAGGGGGTTAAAAAAAAAATTGTAAGAGCTGAGAGCTTGTTGCACTGCGGGGAAGCATCTGGCAGCTAATATGACATTGGAAACGCCACCGACAGTACTGTACATCGCTATATTCACTGGTCTCTTCATGCTTTTTTTATTTTAATGAAATGAGAATTAACTACTTTTTTTCAAGAATGAATTTCCTGGCAATTTTGAAAACTAAAATAATTAATATAAATTATTAATTATGATTATATTTAATTACAATATTAACTAACTGAATTGTTAAGAGAACTTCCCCATCAGTCCCAACCTATTTTATCGGTATCATTTCCAGAAGGATTGCCATCAGAATGAGATAATAGCTAAGCGGAATCCTAATTCTTGCATCTCAATTAGGTAGGCAACTAACATTGTTTCTTCTTTTCTTCTAAGTAAGGAAGAACGGATGAACTTTCTTAATGACTAGCGTTCTAAGGATCTCCTGTAAGTTTCAATCGATCTTTAAGGGTTTGTAAGGGATATTAAATTCCTTACTAGATTTATACATAAGTCTCCATCCTTTAAAACCCTCTTTATAGCCTCTTGTTCGCGCGCTATCAAATAATGAGTTCATGCAAAAAGGAATTAAATATCACTTTTTGCCATAATCGCTTGGAATTAATTCTTATTGGATGATCTGATACTTATCAGGGTTGGACAATGGGATGGCCTAGTTTAGATCAAGATTTTTATCTAAATTATAATCATAGATAAAGTAGCTAATACTAGTGAAGAATTGAGGAAAAAGTTATTGGCTTAGTGTAATTGTGTGTTGTTTTTTTTTTGTAGGCTACGGTATAGTAAAACTTATGAATAGTTGTTATTCATCTGATCACTTTGATAATTTTGAATAAGATATATAGAATGTACCTGAAAGTTTCTCATTATTTGCATTATTTATAAATATTTCTGTATATTAATATTGTAATAAAATGGGTGGATCTGGTGGCTTAAATTAAATGTTCTTTAATAAGTTCTATTTTAAATTAATACACAGTTTATGTTGCTGCTTAGCGTAGCTGAATTTACACAGAGTATCGGCTTGATTAAAGTTCTAGCTGTCTTTACATAAAGTATTATTAAAGTCAAATTTATCTCACTTATTCTTTGGTTCGGTTGACTCTTGCGCAGTTTTCTTTCTTCTTGTTTGATTCGCTGGCAGGTTCTTCTTTCTTCGACGACACACGAACAGAGTAGAACTACGGTGGCTTCTCACGACAAACGTGTTCTTCATTTCTTCATCGGCGACCAACGCTTCATCTGCGACTAACGCTTCCTTTCCAACCGCTCCGTTCTCTCTCGTGTCTTCTGTCGAACCCCCTCCTCTCGACTTGTAGCAGTCCTTAATATCGGAGTTCGCCACCAGCCTAATTTGCTTATTTTACTTCACAAATTACAAAACATACATAATTTAAGAGATTGTAAACAAGCATAATTATTTAAATAAATAAACATAAATAATTATAACAAAACCTCATTACAATATATTACACACAGAGATTTCATAAATAATGCAAATAATGACAATATTATTATATACAAATAAAAATAAAATAATAAAAATATTATTCTGTAGTAATAAAAATAACCTTTAATTCATTCCGTATCCCCAGACTCCCCCATCATTAAGTAAAGCTGAAAGAGCCCCAAATTCGTTTCCAGCCGAAGGGCCCCCAATGATGCCAGACCGCTCCTGGGGATAGTTACTCACGGTGGACAACATACACATAGGACATCACAAACACAAAACACAAACTCCCTCACGGTGGCCAGAGAGCCACAGAGGCCCGGGAAAACCTCTGAAAACTTACCCTGCGAAAGTGGTGTCTCTTGGGAGACAACGGAAGCTGGGCACTTCCATGAAAGACCATATTGACAGTTCGTACCCGGCTTTCTTTTAGAGAAGGAGGCGCTCGACTGTCCTGCAATGGTCACGTCCGAGTGGCCAAGAAGCCGGGTAGATAGGACAATAGAACTACTCCGTACAATGTCACATACAATGGCATCGATTTAGTTCGCGAGGTAAGTAATCCGGCTCTGTGATGCCTTCGGCTGGGAGCCGAATTTGCCGCACTCAGATATAAGAAGCCTCTCGGGCTGCGGGGAGAGCAGATGCCAACTGGGCGGCCCTCATTCAGGGACAAGCGTCTGCTTCCCCTGCCACAGAGCCACCTTGGCTCGGGTTACCGTCAATTCCATGTCCGATAAAAGTCATTCTACATCGTAAACCGCACTAAGTAAGGGGAGGTATTTCAAGTCCTAGTTGGCCTAGGTCTTGGGGACCCTTTATACCCACGCAATTCCAGCGTTTTCGGGGAAAACTCTGTGGTCAGAGTTCCTAAGGGAGTCCGCAGCACCCGCGCATTTGCCTTGAATTTAGCTGGAGTAATTTCCGTTGTCCATCTGGGACCACGAGGAGGTATCAAGGAAGGAATGCACAATCCTTATCTCAGAAGCAGGATGGCCACTGGGATCCCAGATGACAGTGTTCGGCAGTCGATGGAACGACGTTATGTTGCGTGCATTGCGGCCGGTGGAGGACATTTCGAGCACTTTTCTGTATAACTGAGCAATTGTATGGCTCACATCTCTGTATTATTGCCTCAATCATATCTTGGAAATAAAGCATTTCCAGACCCATGTTTGTATGAAATTTATTCGTCGTTTTGCATGATTGAATACAACCTTTAAATTTGGCAGCACATTTCAAGTACACCCTGTGTAGAAATATATTATGTACGTTACTAATACGATTTGCTTAGTTTATTCATAATGATTATTGAATTGTGTCCAAATTGTAAGGAAAAGAAGAAAGTAAGGAATGGTATTAAAAATAATATACACTGTCCGACCACTTTATTAGGTACACCCATGCTGTGCGCATGAATGTCTGGACCAGTGTATACAGCGTCTGGGTCAGAATATTATAAGGACAACTGAAAATTTCACAGAAAAAATTTATTTCTGAAGTAAATAAAGTGAAATTTATACATAAAATGCGTTTTTATGCTAGAAATCATTGTAGAATGCAAAACATTGGAAAATGCAAAATATGAATGATTTGCCGTATTAAACTAAAAATGTCATTGTAAAAACTAGCCAAAATTATAAGGACAATGAATGTTTTTGGCCTAAAACATACTAATAATTAATAATCTCCCCCTTCTTCTCAATCACTTTCATCAGTCTTGACGTCATAGAGTTTGACAGTTCCTTAAGAACGTTTTTAGAAATGTTTTTCCAGGCTTTTTCGATGGAGGACATGAGTTCTTGCTTATTTTGATATTGAACACCATTTTTGTATACTTCGTGTGCCAGAATACCCCACAGGTTTTCCATTGGATTTAGATCTGGGCTTCTGGCCGGCCAATCAAGTAATTTCACGAAATTAGCATCAAACCATGCTTTCGAAGTTTGAGAAACATGTACTGAGGCATTGTCCTGCTGGAACAAAAAGTCTCCACTTGTAATTGACGGTGCTTCTGATAAAAGATTATTGCCCAATATGTAAATATAACTCTCAGACTTCATTTTGCCCTGCACAAAAACTATTGCAGTGGTTCCGCCAGTTGCGAAACCTCTTCAGACCAGCCACTGAGCCACCTCTAAATCTATGGTTTGCGAAAATTTCTTTTTCTTTACGGAAATCATACCAGAAGTAGCGAAAACCATCTGGTCCATCCAAATTAAACTTTTTCTCATCAGAAAAGATAATATCATCGCACTTCTTTTTCCATAGTAATGCATTTTTTGACAAACTCCATCAAAAGTCTCTTATGAACTTTTGTAAGAGGTGGTCGTGACCTAAGTTTTCCTAACGAACCTTTTTTTCTTTTTGTAAAACATGTCGAACAGTTCGAACACTGCATCGTAAGTTTAATTCCCGTTTAATTTCCGTTGATGTTTGTTTTTTGGAGCAAGCTCGCCTTATTATCATTCTTTTCACACGCACAGAAACAGAAGATGGCCTACCTATACGTCTTTGCCGTCCATATTTTTCGGGATTTTTAAGAAAATTATAAATAACCGTTCTCGATCTATTCAGCTTTGTCGAAATTTGATGTACAGTAAGTCCTGAACTTTTAAAAGCAACCACTTTCCCTTTCTAAAACTCCGAAGTTTCGTACCTAGTGGCATGACTGAAAAAATAGAATATGACGTTCGCAATCTCTTACTATGCATTTATATCGTCTGGGAGTGCCGTGTGCAGAACAAAAATCATGCAAATTTTGCTTTTTAGAACACACAAATAGCATTGTCCTTATAATTTTGTCCGTATCACAGTGCTGTCTAAATCCAAAATACATTTTATGAATGTGAATTTCCCATATATTTCCATAAAAACTAATAAAAAATGCTGCATTTATCGTTGGTTTCCAGCCATAAAATTTGCATAATTTTCCAGCCAACTGTAACCAAGTTTGGCAATTTTTTCCCTTGTCCTTATAATTTTGACCACCACTGTATCACAACAACTCTTCAAGCCGGTAGGGGCAGTGTCAAGGTGTGGAGGATGTTTTCCTGGCTCACGTTGGGTCCATTGATACCTCTGGAGGCACGTCAGGATGCTAAACATCGTAGCTGACCAAATGCAACCGTACATGTTAACAATTTATCCTCATGCAGATGGCTACTTCCAACAGGATAATGCGCCGGTGCACAAAGCCCGCATCACTATGGGATGGTATGAGGAACATGACGATGACTTTTCCTTGCTGCAGTGGCCCGTTCAGTTCCCGGATCTCAGCCCGTTCGTTCCAGGCCTACACCTCCATCAAATCTTCAAGAACTGCGTGACACACTCTTGTCTGCATGGTACACAATATCTCAACCACTGTTTTCAGCACTAATGGAGTCCATGCCTCGACGAATTCAGGCTGTTTTGAGGGCTAAAGGAGGCCCAACACGCTACTAGATAGGTGTACCTAATAAAGTGGCCGGACAGTGTATAGGTAAATTTAAAACCTTACTAATAGATTAATGGAACAATACATTAAATAAGTCATAGTATTTATTAACAAAGTAAAAAATGTAACTGTAGGCTGGGTGTCGTAAATAGAAAGTTGGGGGGGGGGGCCATGCTTTAAAGCCTAAGAGGCCTAGAAATCCAAGAAATATCTGGGTTTTTAGTTATAAAAGTGGCTGAATTGACTTGTGGTATACATGATGAAATGTAAAAAAAAAAAAAAAACTTTTTTTTTCTGATTTTTAAGACCTAGTAAGTTTAAAAGGAAGACTATTTAGAATATATTAAGAAATTGAGATATTACATTATTACAGTAAAGACTCCACAACTGAGCTGCCTCTTAATTGTTGAAAATCAATATTACAGAAAAAAAGTATTTTGTAATTTTCCAAAAAAAGCTAATATTTGGCAAGACACTACCATCTGCTTATAAGGTCTAAGAGTCCGACCTATGACATGAAAACTATACATTATTACTCAATACAGTAATTATTCTGGAGTAATAATTGTGTCCATTAAAAATAGTTTTGTGATTCCATAAGATAGATTTCGTCAACTTTTTTTAAGTAAAAAAAGTAAAGCACTGTTCATCAAATAAATAAATAAATAAAAAATAAAACAAAAATAATCATTTGAGATTTAATAATCATTTAAGAAATTATTTCTGAAATCAAGTAATGTAACGTATATTTTGAAGAAAGGCGAGGTAATCCTAGTTTTTACAAATCTGATGCCATGTCATGCCACAAGATGCAGCATTGACATCCTATCAAGTCATTATGTTCAGTTGTTGTTTTGAGCTGATGTGATACACGTCATTAGGATCAAATGGTGCTTCATATCTCAAAGGGACAAATGTCATTGAAATGCTGAACGTCAGTCAAATTATTATGAAAATTGATAGCTTCTTTATTGGTGTCAATCACTTTATCACATCAGAGCAAAACAGGTGTTAAGAGTAATGTTTCATGACATTCTATTAGAGGAATACCGCTGTAATCATCTTTAGTCAGGCCTTCATTAGTGGTGAAGTGGTATCTTTATTAATTATATATTTTTTATTCGAACCCGATCACTTTTTCCGATGCTTTTCTTGATGCTTGTATTTCAGGCGAAATTTAAAACCATTTAAAACGAACTATATCTAAAATGAATTTATATTGCTCCTTGAAATTTAAATTAAATTTATTCCTTTAAATTTCGAAACAATCATTTACATGTTGCGTGCTTACCCTTTCGAGGCATAGTTACATTGTCGTTCGGCAAAAATGAAAATTATGACCAGAATATTGTTTAGTTCAATTTCACTTGGAATTATGACAGTCCGTTTTATAATTCCAAAATTGCTGCAGATCATCATAAATTTTTATTTCGTCGCTATTAAAGTTAAGTGCTTCACAGATACGACAAAGGTGAAGAGAAGGAGATCCAAAGTATCCATGTTCATTCACAATCTTATAATCTTGCTTCCAAAGAAAGTACTCATTGTAAGCAGTACTGTTACTATTAAGATATAATAAATAATTTGCAAGTTGTTCTGGTGAATTGAAATCATCTGTGTATATAAAAGATCCAGGCGGACAGAAACTTTCGTATATCTCACGGGAACTGCCCATCACCACAGGTACAACTTCCTTTGCATATGCATTCCACCATAGTTTCTCTGTGATGTACTCTTCGCAGTTGGAATTCTCAAATGAAAGATAAAATTTATAATTATTAATTGCAGAACAGTCTCTAGTAAAATGGCCTGGACATTTAAGTTTGCCACACCTCCCGTACACATCTACTGTAATATATTTTTGGAGCTGCTTAACATACTTCCACCTATTGTAACGACTAAAACAGTTACTAATTAAGATTGTCACAAATTTTGATTTCATTGCTGCAAAATTGACAAATGGGAAATTAAGTCTTTCGCCGTCTTGTAATGGCACTGTACGACCATAAGGCACAGGAACATCAGAATCTGATCGATATGTCATACTCCAATTGAATAAACCATTATAATCAGAAAGCTTAAATTTTTTTGTAACAAAAAAAGTATTGTAAGGTGATTCATCTGTAAAAAAAATCCACCTCTGTTTGAGAATTCTGTCAGTTTGGGGTAACGTATGTGGACCTTTGGTCAAGTGAAGATGGAAGAAAACTGCATCTACTGTAGTTATCAAAGAATTATTAATGTGAAATATACAGTTATCTACAGAACAATATTGAAAAGGATCTCGTTCTGTCGCACCATAAGAACGTAAAAACCTACGAAATAATCGTTCGCCATGGTTCCATAACAGAATAGTGAAGTTTCTTGAATGCATAGTTCTATTAAAAGTATCGTTTGTAACAGCCTCTTCCCAAATCCTCCGTCCTGTTATTAATGGGAAAAGATGCATTCCAACTCTGGAAAGTTTCGAAGGTTTTGAAGGAACTTTTGGAAGTTCAGAAATAACTTCTATGGAGAAATTATGCATGCGTTGATTTGATGTATATGCTGGAATGTAGTTATCTTTGCGTATCAGTTTTATAGTGGAAATAGTAAACATTCCAACAATTAATACTGATACCAACAAGATGCACTTGACATACTGTGTTAAGGATTTCTTTGCCACACCTATAATAAAGAAATAATATAATTATAATATATTTTTGGTTAAAAAATGTTAGCAAAAAAAAGAAAGGAAGTTGTGATATAAGCAAACAAAATAAAAATTAGTTATCAATGACATGTAATGTAATGTAATGTGGTGAGCGTGGGTGGCTTGACAGCCAAGCATCGCGACCTGAAAAATCTATTGTGCTATCCCACGGAAACAAGGACAGACGGAGAGAAAGACTGAGAAAGGATGGTGTGACAAATGCAGGAGAAACGGGAGAACCCCGGGAAAACCTGCCCAGCGCGGATCGCCACCAATCAATGACTTACTATCTGAGGAAAAAAAAAAGTTGTAAGACAAATAAAGTATTGAAAATATAAGCCTTGAAAATTCATCTGGAATTCTTCAATTTCAGAGAATCGTTTCGATTTCAAGGATATTGGCTATAAATGATTATTTCATGGTGTAAAAGAGAATGTAAGGTCAGTGAATAAATCCTTATGCTTTTTCAAAGCATCACATGAAAAGATATCACGAAAGAATTTATTTATTTTTAAAACAGAAAGAATCTATAGTCCCCTGTCAAATGTACATCCGTGTGCTCCTTGATGATGCAAGTGTGGAAGTAGTGTCAATCTCTTCGTTCGACCTTGCAGACCTTGCACGGATAGAAGGACAGACGGAGAGAAAGACTGAGAAAGGATGGTGTGAGAAATACAGGGGAAACGGGAGAACCCCGGGAAAACTGCCCAGCGCGGATCGCCATCATCAACGAAATCCACATGAGAACCGAACCCGGGACTCAGAGGTGAGAGGCCAGTGTCTTAGCGACATCGCCAACCGCGCGGCCCTAAATGAACATTAAATACAGGAAATAAAAAAAAAATAATTTCAAACAAAGAAATATAATAATAGCTTAATATATTACCGTGAAAAAATTTTAAAAATTAATAACAGGTCATAAAAATAATGTCAAGCATGTAAATATGCGCTTGCAAAACCCTAATACTGCGACATATTAATTTTTAGTTTTGAAAAATATAAAAGTACTTTTTATGAGAAAATGGTTGATCCTACATAAAAAATTATAATAACCTTTTCTGTGCAGAATCTGTGTAGCTACATTTTATGTTTCAAACTTTTTCTCGTAATCCCAACGGTTACTGATATAAATAGGAAAACATGTCTGCGATGGCGGCCATTTTGTTTTTTGCCCGCTGAATTCAAACGCACCATTCTTAAGAGTGGCACCATCGAAATTATGTTTCTCCAAGGTCAAACGAAGAGATTGAGACTACTTCCACACTTGCATCATCCAGGAACACACGGGAGCCTGTTTTTGTACATTTGACAGGGGACTACTAGGAAAAAAAATCTAGTTTTCTATATAGCAGTAAAAGATCAGACTTAACAAAACTTCTTTTTTTCTTTAATAAGAACTTTGTGATCTTGGATTCTGAGATAATTTTCTCACCACCCATGACCGCGACCCCTTTCCAACAACCCGCAAAAGCGTCTCTCTGAGACCTCATGTTTAATCATAAGTCACGTGACTCCGATTGATCCGCTTAGATAACAATGTGGTCATCCTCAATACTATACCTAACATTTGCCATCTTATTTATATTTCTGTGTTTTATGGTTTCGGAGGAGATAGAACCAGAAAAAAAACCAATGTTTTCTTTTAATAATATAGATTTCTTTTTATTTTGTCATCATTTAACCAGGACATGATTTCTAAAGGTCATTTCGGGGAACTAGGATATCTAACAATCTTATTTGTAGGAGGATGCAAATTGCACAGTTTGATTTATCAGTCAGAAATTGTTCCTTTTTAACTGACAAATATTTCTTTTTATTTTTATTCTTTAATGTTAACCATATTTATAGAATTTCTTCTATCCTACACATATTTTCATTACCTACATTTACATGTAAACAGTTTGTATCTAGCTTAAAAAAAAGACATCTGTTTCCTTCGGTAGGACATACAGATCTGTATGACTGTAGATTTTCTTCTCTTTGAGTCATTGTAACTACTCTTATATCTATAATTTTGTATTTTTTTTCTTTCTATATATAAAATGCTTCATTTTACAAAAATTTTCATTACAACTGTATATTTTTTTTCTTCTAATTTATAAGTTGTTAGTCTAGAACAGGGCCCCCACATGGGAGGGGTCAGTTGGTCCCTCAGAACCGGGGTCCGGCCGTCAAAGGGGCCCGGACTGAGGTCTTCGGCTAATTCATATAATTTTTTTCCGGCTATCACTTCTAGACTTTTTTTTTATAATTAAGTCTACATTTTATATAAAATACTTTTCTGCTTTAACATTTGTCTGGAGCGAATATTTTCTAAACTTTTTTCTATACTTTTGGGTAGAGCTGGAAAAAGTAGATATTGGTGTTAAATTAATTTACTCTAAAAATATGGTAATAACTGTGTATGGCTTATTTAAAAGGTAGAAATATGAAATCGTGTGGTGTTTTCGCGATTTTTTGGCTAAGAATCTACGATTTTGACCATATCATGGAGGGGGGGGCATTTGGTACCTGGGCCCTGAATTTGATTTGGGGGGCCTGGTCTAGAATCTATTCATGTATGAATCTACAAATAATTGGGAATTTTTTGATCAATTTAATATTGAAGAAGTTTTAACTTGCTTCTTGAAATTTTAGTTATGTGCCACCGCACATAATTATATATATACAGGGTATTGCAAAATTCGTAAGTAATATTCAAACCCCGTGTAGGGCCATGGCTAAGAATCAATAAATGCCTAATGAACCCATGTCCGCAAACGCCCCATTAAGGTGCTAGGTGGTCCTATAGTGAGCCTTTCCTAGAGATCATATTTTTTGCGACATCGGAAGAAATGTTTTGCAGGCGGTATATTTTTGTTGAAACAATTGAAACAAACAAAATTAGCTCGCCTGCAAAACATTTCTTAGGGTGTAGCAAAGAATATGATCTCTAGGAAAGGCTACTTTAGGACCACCTAGCGCCTTAATGGGGCGTTTGCGGACATGGGTTCATTAGGAATATATTGATCCTTAGCCATGCCCCTACACGTGGTTTGAATATTACACATGAATTTTGCAACACTCTGTATATATCACTGTCCGGCTAATTATATTGTATGTATAAACTATTTATAAACAGATTTTACAACCGGTATCGAGGAGTTCAAATTACTTCTCTTCATCAGGCGATTAAGAACAACATAAAGAACTAAAAAGAATGTGAATTTGAAAAGAGTTGAAAAGGCATCCCCTATGCTGATAATCGATTTTCCTCTGTTAATACAACTACGATCGGTCCTGCCTTGCTCGTAGCCTATTGACCTCTTCTAGCACGTGCTTCCTGAGAAATTTCCTGAAATTTTTATATATATTCAGTATATATATATATATATATATATATATATATATATGCGGTGACTTATTTAAACTGCTAGACCATTTATTATGTTGAAAAAGTCTACTATTGTTACCCATATTCGCTAAAATTGATTTAAATATCATTTCTTTCCTAGTGTGTGTTGTCGTCAAATACTATCATAAAATAGAGCTATGTTCAGTCAGGGTAGATATAAACTACACCGCTAACTACTTCATAACGCACGAATGAAGCTGTGAAGTTATTGTTCAAATGTGCTGTACGTTGCATCACGTTATTGTGAAATAGCGTGCTTCGTTGTGTTAGCGTGCGTTTGGAGTTCGAAATTCAGCATGGCGTTGCCAATTCAAAACGTGTTTTTGATAGAACAGCATGGCGTTGTTCTATTTTTAACCACTGAGGGAATATCGCCGACTTACATTCATAATTAGACAAGAGATTTAACGTGCGTTAGTACATTTTTACAGTAAAATCTCAAATCTCCTGTCTAATTACTAATCTTGTTATAAATTAATCCCTTGATGCTAAGCTAAACGCTAGCGGGGATTAATTATTCGCCCCTTTTTATTCTTGATTTTGTTTTGATGTTTTTTGTAATTCAGGGGTCATTGATTTGTATGTTTGTCCGTTTTATATATTGTCCTCATTTCACTGAGCTAGGTAAGCTTGACGGATTGAACTGATGAGAGGCCAATAAGCCTCGAAACAGTACTGTCTTCGATTTCCAGCACAAATATAAAAAAATAGCTCAGTGAATTTCTGTTTTGTTTAGTTATGTGCGTTCTTTGTTTTATTTTACTGTTACATTCATAATCGCGTGAAGAATGTCTAGGAGAGGAGTCGATGAAACGATCGACAGTTTTACCCGGGCTGGTGAAATAAGGTGCATTTCAAGTCTGATGTCCGGAGATCTTTGCAAAGAGAGGTGAGAGAAAGACCAGCTATCCCCGGCGATCATTATAGACGAGCTTATTGAAAAGGTGAATGTTATGATTGAACGAGATGGTCGCGCATTTGCATATTATTGCATTTGAATGTGAGGATAATTGAAAGTACCATACACAAGGTCGTTCATGAACACCTCGACATGCGCAAAAAAAGTGAGCACTGTGGATCCCGCATCATTTCACTGCTGAGCAGACAGCAAAATGGCTACGAATGTTTTCGACGCATTTGGATCGCTATTCCAAAGAAGGTGAACGTATTTTAGAGAGAATTATAAGGTGTGACGAAACATGGCATCATTATTACGATCAAAAATCGAAGAGGGCTAGCATGCAGTGGGTGTCAAGAGTTGGAAAACCACCAACAAAGTTCCTCAGATAGTCATTGCCAGGCAAGATCCTGGGTGCAGTTTTCTTCGACATTAAAGGATTGTTGGAAATTCTCTTCCTGGAACCCGGATCCATTACGAAGCTCGTCCTGTTCTGCTACGGACAAATGTCATCCTTTTTCACGATAATGTCCGTCTGCACACCGCAAGGGCAACGAAGGAACGCATAGAGAATCTGAATTGGAAGCTGTTGGGCCAATCTTACGGTCCCGACATGTCACCTTGTGATTTTCACCTTTTCGAGCCTCTGAAACAATATCTTCATGGAAAACACTTTGAAGATGACACGGAACTGCGAAACGAGTTTCAACGGTGGTTTCTATCACGCCCAACGGAATTCCAATAATCCGGAATTTACAGACTGATTGATCAATGAAGAAAGTACGTGTCAGCTAATGGTGACTATTTTTAGTGTAGCCTATATCACTGTCCTTCGGAGTACAGGAATTGTCTATGCTTAGCGTGATTGAACCTCGTACAATCATTATTTTTTTGTTTCTTTATTTGCCTTTTGAAAAATAGTTTTACTCAGTTCTCTGAGTTCATAAAATACTTCCTTTGAATTAAATACATCGGGATCAAGAAAAGGCAGTTAAAAAAAAAAAAAGGTTACAATACAAACAATTGAAGCAAATGAACATTATGAGTTAGTCTATGGAAGATTCTAAAAAAATCGATTAGATAAAAACAAACTAATGTTAAAGAAGCAGACACTGCTGTGAATGTTCATTTCTTAAGCATTGAAATACTCTACCCTTGACTCCAAACTTTTTCTTTAAAGAAACGACCAGGATCTTGGTTTTCTCATTTCAGCTAATCGAGGATCAAACATCTTAGACTGTTTAGCCGCTTAAAGTTACCCTAAGTACATCATGTAAAAGCGACAAAGAAGAAAGAAAAACATCTAAGTGAGATTTGGGGATCGAACACAAGCCTTATCGAGCTCGACTATAAAAGCTAACTGAAAAAAAAAAAAAACCCAAAAAAACCAAAGAACATTACAAGAAAACACAAACTTCAACTCCTCAACTAAACATCTTTATCTCTTCAATATTTCAATTCTCTGAATGAGAATTTTCTTCAGGAAACGTACATATGAGAAAGAAAAATAGCATCTTTCTTCCATATTCTAACAGAAATAAAGTATAATAATCAAACTTTACAAATACAATAGAGTCCCGATTATCCGAGTTAATGTGGACCAAGACTAACTCGGATAACCGAAAAACTCGGTTAAAACGAAAATTGTTAATAAAATAAATCGTGTAGGTTTAAATGTATATTTTAACAAATACAAAAGTTATACAGATACACCACATACAATTCATATTGAAACAGTTCTTTTACTTAAAAAAGCCCTTAATTGTTTTTTGTTTTACGTTACTTTGGCATTTTTCTGCAGCAATGTTTCGACATATGTTTAAGGATAACCCAGGATTGTTGGTGTCGAAACCAATCCCCGATTCCAGGTAGGGGGTCATATGACTAGACGAACGAAGATTAATTTGCGAAAAAAAAAAATCCTAGAAATATTTGATAGCTCGGTTAAAGCGGAAACTCGGATAATCGGGGCTCGGATAATCGGGGTTTTACTGTAACTTTTTTCTTTTTCATTGTTACAGAAATGTTACAATAATCCTGTTATAATAACCATTGACAAAAACTAATAATCATGGATAAACCTAAATTTTTAGTTTTGATTTAATGCTCTTATTATTATTCATAATCTTTACAAACAATCCAAAAGAGATTGTATTCATTTTTAATGACTTGTCCCTGTTGTAGAAAATTCTCGTTCAGAGAATTGAAATATTGAAGAGATAACGATGTTTAGTTAAGGAGTTGAAGTTTGTGTTTTCTTGTAATATCATGAAGATAAGAAGATGGTAAATCAAATCATTTTACGTGCTGTGAAAAATGCTTAAAAAGCGAGAAATCAAAGGCAGCACCTGAATAAATTGAAATTGCCTCTCTTGTTCGATTATAGGGAAGGAGTTGGGAACGGCCGTTTCGTCCTTCATAGGACTCTTCAGCCCAACCCCGCCTTCCCCGATAAGAGAACCAGAGAGGCAAGTATCATAAGTGAGGGTCATCGTCACATCTGCCAGTGATCTCTCAAAAGCAAGAAAGACAAGAAATTAATTGGGGTGCCAACTCAGCACCACCAAAAACCTTTTCCTACGTTCAGTAGGCAAAAAGGAAATAAATTAAGAAAAAGAAATTCCAAATCGGAATACCAAACAAAAGTAAAAGCTAAATCAAATCATTTTACGTGCTGTGAAAAATGCTTAAAAAGCGAGAAATCAAAGACAGCACCTGAATAAATTGAAATTGCCTCTCTTATTCGATTATAGGGAACCCCAATTAATTTCTTGTCTTTCTTGCTTTTAAGAGGTCACTGGCAGATGTGACGATGACCCTCACATATGATACTTGCCTCTCTGGTTCTTTTATCAGGGAAGGCAGGGTTGGGCTGAAGAGTCCGATGAAGGACGAAACGGCCGTTCCCAACTCTTTCCCTATAATCGAACAAGAGAGGCAATTTCAATTTATTCAGATGCTGCCTTTGATTTCTCGCTTTATAAGAAGATGGTGTTTGTTAAATTTATAAACAAAGAACAGTTCAAAAATTGAAAAAGATACAAAGCAATTGTAGAAATTTAACGTGTATGAAATTAATGGTGTAGTTTTAAAAAAAGTCCAGACACACAATAGTTAAAAAACATAGAAACACATTAAAATCTTAATATCTCGACCAGGTTGCGATCAGACCTGTCGATCTTTTTCAAAGTCTGACTTGGAAAAAATTGGCAGATCCGATCGAAACCTGGTCGAGATATTAAGATTTTTAATGTGTTTTTATTTTTTTTAATTATTGTGTCTGGCCTTTTTTTTTAAAAAAAAAGCAATTGTTAAGATTTGTCTCAGTCACAGAATTAATATTTGCATTGGTATCGCAAAAAATGTTGAAAAGTGCCAAAAAGTGATAAATAAATAGAACCTCAGAAAACAAAGAAAGTATTTACAAGACTTACCGCGAATTCTTCTCTTCTTCCTAATTTTCAAGTCTTTGAAAACAGAAAACGGGATTTTTATACGTCTTTTTATTTGAAAATTCATGGTAGTCTAGAAACCAGTAGTGGAATCCTACAAAGGATATGCGACAAATAACAACAAATTAACTAAAAACCAGTGGCGGCTCGTGGCTGTGAAGTTAGGTGAAGAGCTAGTAGGAAAATAATTGTATTATAATGTATCATAATATTTGTATTATAATGTATCATAATATATGTATTATAAATTATTTATATTATATATTATAATATATAATATAAATTATTATGATAACTTCCTTCTTATCTAATTATATTATAATATATCATAATACAGTGTTACCTCCGAATAACGGACAGTCACGGGACCAGAAGTTTTGTCCGTTATTGGGAGGTGTCCGCTATTGGGAAGTACTGTCTTTTTTTTATTTTTTAGCTTATAGCATGTCATTTAATGAAAAATTACCTACAATCTTAATTAAATTTCTACAATTATCATTGCGGCATGAGAGAATATGAACAATTGCAAATTATTTACTGTATTTCTTTTTAAATGAGTGCTAATCCGTTTGTCTTACTTAAATAATGATAAAATTAATTACGTATATAGAAAATTAATTTCTAGCCATCCATTTGATGCCTTAAATGTGTCCAATCCTAAAGTTTGACCGACTTCTCTGGCTTTTTCTTGAAGGAAAACACCGCTTATAGGAATGTTCTTTGCACGAGCAAAGCGGAACCATTTTATCACCATTTCGTCGATTTTGATTGTTTCAGTTTTACGAAACTTCAAATTCTTCGAATTTTCGTTTGAATTCACCATCCACATTTTTCTAATCTCATCTTTGTCCTTTAAAAGTTCACTTCTGAGTTTTTCCAACTTTAAAACGTTCAGCAAGACAACGCACACACAGCTTTTTTTTTTTCAGCAACATCAAGAACATCAATTTTTTCTTTCAGTGCCAATCTCTTCCTTTTTGACGCCGTTTTAATTCATACTAAATTTAATCAACACGTTTATAAGATAGCTTTACGAGGGATTGATATTTACAAAGCAACTGCAGTGAAAAAAAGGGCCTCAGATTCGTGCATTGAATCATAGGACACCGATACAATGTATCAATGTATGGGACACCGATGTAAATACAATCATAATGCGTTTGTAGAAATGTTAATCGAAAAAAAAATTTTTTTTGCAGTTAAAATAACTGTCCGCTATTCAGAGTGTCCGCTATTTGGAGTGGATAGCATGGAATGTCCTATTATAAGGGACTGGGACCCGCAATAATGTCCGCTAATTAGAGGTGTCCGCTATTCGGAGTGTCCGTTAAAGGAGGTTTCACTGTATATATATTGTACATAATAAACATTATAATATATAATATAAAATATTATAATAACTTTCTTCTTATCTTCGTCTTTCCAACGTGAAAATGATGTTTCTAATAAAACACACACTATATCTTAAACAGGATTCATATTTAAAACAGCACAGCACTGCGAAACAGGCGCGATCCGAAAGAACTTCACATTGGAAGAAGAGAGCATATTTCTCAGTTGTAACTTCACCTATACGATGCTGTATAGCGGGTGACGTCATGGTTGTCATAGCAACCATCGCTTCGGTTATGCAGCTAAGCTCCGCCCCTGAGGTTGAGAAACTTCATAAAAAAGCCTACTTCACTTGGCTCGGTGCCAGAACAAAGTCCCGCACCAACGCAATGGCGCGGGACTTACAAAATACAAAAATACGTTTCTATTAAAACCAACATACGTGAGAAGGAAAATAAATTTTTCCTTATAATAATTGTTATATTATAAATAAATAATATTGAATTATAAATAATTGGTGAAGTCCCACTTCACCTACTTCCCCTTAATAGCCGCCACTGCTAAAAACAAGACTTTAAAAGCAGCTAATATCTGTCAAACTAGAATTGGTATCTGAGAAAAAAAAATCTGAGGAACAAAAATGAAAGTCAGCAGCATAACATGTTTACAGCAAAAAGTATTTGAAGCTTATTTACTAAGTAAAATAACCATCTCGAGGTACTTAAACAAACCTAAATTTTGAATACGAATAAATATTTCGCGCATTTAAAAAAAAAAAAATACAACGTATTTAAAAGTCTTATAATTGTTTTTTACCAGTTTGATTTTTTAATTAATATATGAATAAGTAACCATTCCCTAAATAGGACAGATTCCTAATTGTAATTATTGTAATTCAGATGGCATTTATAGCATATGAGAACTACTTTAGTGATGGATTCAGGACCACAAAACAACGAAAAAGGTTCAAAAAAGTCTTGTTTTCTGAGTTTTTTGTGTGTTCAGCAATTCTTCTTTCAAATGTTTGGTCAACGATTCTCTAAGAAATGGATAGTCCGTAGAGGACCCATTGTCCGGCCTACACGCTCCTCGGATCTAAATTCACGAGATTTTGCTTGTGTAGCCATTTAAAAATGTTTATTTCTTCCAGACCACATTGATAACACTGAAATAATCCACCATTTTGTGGAACAAGGCTGTTAACGAATTCGACAGACACCTGGTATCTTTGAGAAAAGGGCACTTGTATGATGAAGAGTTGCCAGGCTTAAATTCAGGCCCATGGAGATAACTTTGAGCATTTCTCGTAATAGTAATCAGTTAGCTATTGGAATAAAAAAAATGGCTATAACTAGGAAACAAGACGAAATCAGACCTATGTATACATGAGTTTTTTTTATTGTTTTGCGGTCCTCATCCATCCCTGAAGTATTTTCCACATGTTATGAAATATCTTGTATAACAAGCACTGGGGACACGATATGTTTGACTCAAATATTATGTCTACCATTTATTTACCAAGTTTACGATAAATCTACGATCACAGCCGTATCCAGGATTTTGAAATGGGAGTGTTATGTTGGTCGTTCAACCAAAACAAAAATAAAAAGAACGTCGTGTCCTTTTCCGAAAATATGGGGGGGGGGGGATTAAAAAGTGATGAACTTTCATCCAAAAAAAGGTCCATTTTTTTTTCCATT
>JAFIDM010009631.1:38891581-38926934 GCA_023159025.1 Thereuonema tuberculata
GTCAGACATCTTACCCATTAGGCCATGGGAACTACAACTCTCTTCAAATTGCTTTTTTGACTTATCTGTCAAAACTGAACTGACTTTGACTGAAAAGTAACAATCTATATTACTAAAATCTTTTATTTCTCTGTCTGTCTGTCTGTCTGTGTGTCTGTCTGTCCGGCGCAGTTTTCTGTGAGAATGAAAAATAGAAAGAATTTTTTCAAAGAAACATCCGCGACAGGAATCGAACCTGCAACCTTCTGATCCCAAGTCAGACATCTTACCCATTAGGCCATGGGAACTACAACTCTCTTCAAATTGCTTTTTTGACTTATCTGTCAAAACTGAACTGACTTTGACTGAAAAGTAACAATTGTAATTAAAAAGAAAGTCAAAAAAGAAAGACGCAGTACGTCATTAGGTAGAATACTGAGAAATCAGTATTTATAACTTAAAAACCACTGAAAAGTATGAATTGGAATTGGATAAACGAGATGAACGAGAGTGTCGATAACATCAATCGAATGATAAGTCAAAGAATACAAAAAGAGACTACAGAGCATACAATACAAGTGCGAATAAAATTGACACTTGTGATAATCCATCACACGAACATCTCTATATGCCCAAGTGGCTGAACGCATTGAATCTCAGCGGAATTCCTCAACATGGTTTGTCATTGAAGATTGGATCTCCAATAATATTGTTGCGAAACATCAATCCCAAGTTGCATACTGCTGTTAAAATCAACTTAAATGCTGTTCATTCGATAATGATCTCATAGAAACCGAAATTATAACAGAACTCACACAGGAGATTTTGTTTTCATCCATAGGATGTCTATGGAACCATGCAGTAATCTACTTCCATTCACTTTCACAAGAAAACAATTTCCGATCAGACCTTCTTATGCGATATTTATCAATAAAGCTCAAGGACAAACTCTAAATAAAGTTGCCATATAATTGGAAAACGTTGTCTTAACTCACGTACAACTTTAGGTCTTTGAGTCACAATTCAACAGAATTTGGTTATCTTCACTCTAAAGAATATTCACAATCAATTTCTTGCAAAGAATTTCGTATACAAGCTATGATCTTCATTTATCATCTATATCAACTAACGTCCATCTGAAATCTCTTCTTCAAATATCTATATCGAACAATCTGATGGCCTAGCTAATAGATATAGATAATTTTCACTATTTGTAACTCAAAAACCACTGAAAAGTATCAATTGGAATTGGATAAAAAAGAACAGAAAAAAAAATAATCACTATTTCTATTAGGTAGAATACTGAAAAATCGCTATTCGTCACTCAAAAACAATCACTATTTCTAACTCAAAAACCACTGTAAAGTATCAATGGAAATAAAAAAAAGAGACTCAAGAAAGAAAGAAGCACTATTTCTATTAAGTAGAATACTGAAAGCTCACTATTTGTAGCTCAAAAGCGACTGAAAATTGTATCTATATTACGAAAATCTTTTATTTCTCTTTCGGTCTGGTGCAATTATTGTAATTTACAAAAATAGAAATAATTTCTACAAGTTATCTACTGGAATCCAACATGCAACCTTCTGCTCCGAAGTTAGACGTCTTAGACATTAGACCACAAGGATTACATTCTAATCTCTATAAAAAATAAAAATATATCACAGATATATGATTCACACGCTGATTCTAAAAGCAGTCGTGAATTGAGAGAATATATACATCAAAAATTAAAATAAAAAAAAACTTTAAAAAAATTTTAGTTTTATTTTACTTGATGTAATTTGTTTGTGTGTTTTTTTTTAATAAATAACAAATTGTTTTCCGTTACATACGCGAGGCTTCCGGAGCGAAGCGACGGGTAGCCGACTAGTTATGTGTAAAATAGAAGATTTAAATAAATAAATGTGAGTTACGCTTCAAGAATATAAAAAAGTGAATATCTTTTGTTAAATTTCTTAATTTTTTTGTTAAATCTAATTTCTGTAAAAAAAAACAAAAAAAAAAAAAACAACAACAACAACAATTTCATCCTTTCTTGAGTATTCTCAAAAGACAGTGGCAATGTATCATAGCCGTACATAGAATCCGTTCTCTCCTTAGTAGCTTTTTTTATCCCCAAGACATTACTCTTTGAAGAAGCGCAAAGAAGTGGTGACTTTTTGGAAAATACCCCTTTCTGTAATTAACACTATTGTGGGGAATTTTAGAAGCTTCCAACAATCGTTCTATTTAACAGTTATTTCTTCTCGAGTCGATCTCTTAACACCACCTTTTTCAGAATCTTCCAGAGGATAAATTCATTGCACAGGGCATTATTTCATATATAAGTTTATAAATATTTATTTTATTACTATTATTTTTAGCAAAAGTAATTTAAAATGATTAACAGTAATTGTCGTTTAAAAAATGGCGTTTTTATTTTGAAATAATACTAATTGTAATTGAATGAAATTATTGAGAAAATAGTAATCCAAAATGTCATTCTATTTATATTTATAATGATACTACTAATAATAATAACAAAAAAAGAAATTTGGTTATTTCTTTATTTATCATTACTTGGTTTCTGTTTTGAATAATAATAATAGTAGTAGTAGTATTTCAGATCGAGCAAAAAAAAAATATTTTAATTAAAAATTTCGTGCTTTATACAGTAATTACGCCGTGCTGGCGTGGTCGTGCGGTCTCGGCGGCGCGGCGGCCAGCCGTGGCGTCCAGTGCGCCAGTTCCTGGGTTCGAATCCCGGCAGGGGCATGGCTGTTTCAATTTCCTTTCCTGTGTTGTCCAGCCTCTTCTTCACTTTCTCTTCGGTCTGACGTCATTCCTTAATGGCGTCCTGGGGGAAGGCAACGGGAAACCACCCCCAGTATCTGTTTCCTAGTTTATCTACGGCTTCTCCTAGGGGTTCGCCCTTCGGAGGTCACTAGGTTCCGTAGACCGCGTAACTTCGTATATACGAAGATCGCACATCATGATGATGATGACAGTAATTACAACTCAATTCGATTTTATTGATTGTGAATTCATTTAAAATGTGTATTTTTTTTTTAATAATGGGAAATATTAAACTTGTTTGATATGGGTGGATAAAAATATTGTAAATCAGGATCAATGGAAGACGATTATCTCAGAATGTATTGAATGGTTCAAAACTTTTATATATCAGCTTTTGATTTTGATTTAAATGTTTTGAGTAACTTTTTAGCAAAAAATTAGTCTTTTGGGGGGATTTTTACTTTCCATAGTTAAAAAAAAAGTTAAAAGAGTAAATTATAAAAATACTATGAAATTGACATAGAAGTTAATTAAAACTTCCGTTAGTTTAGAAGTAAAAAAAAAACACGGAATCGACAAAAGATTCAATTATGTTAACGATTATTGTAAAATGAGTGATATCTTTGAAGTAAATTAATATTATCAAATGTATTTAAAAAAAATATTATTTGAGAAATAAAAATAAAGAGAAAAGTTTAGAGTGTAAAGGCTTTCTTAACATTTGATAATAAGAAATTAGTAATAGCAAAAATATAAAATGATAAAAAATATCACTAATTTTAATTGAGAAAAGAAATAAGAGATAGTATTTGGTCAAATATCAAAACGTATGGTATAAATATTAAAGATTATATTAAAAACAACCAAAAAATATCCTTAACCAATCAGTCAATGACATTTTTAAAATTTTGCCAGTGGCGAGATATTCCTTTATATGTCCCCTTTGAGTCTCTTCCCTTCCTCCCATCAACATCTGACAACAAAATCAGAAAGTACGTAAAGAGACTTGTTTATAAAATTAATAGAAATGTTAGGAAAGAATTATTATTGCTTTTAGGTGTATCAGAATTGCTTAAACAACACCGCAAAAATTGTTTAAATGTATGATACATTGAGGCCTTTGAATGCAAATGTAGAATATATTGGGGCGTTTGAATTATTTAAAATGAATTTAAGTAATAATGAATAAATAAGCCATGCCGGCTTGGCCGGGCGGTCTAGACGGCGGTCTATCGTGTGGTGAGTGTGCCGACATTTGGGTTCGAATCCCGGTAATGGCATGACTGTTTCTTTCTTCTTCTGTGCTTCTTCTTCCCTGGGACTCCCGCTCTCAGGGTTGAATTCTCAGGGTGAATTCTCGTCACCCTATCTGACTTCCTAGCCTTGTCCTGACGTTGTCAGGTTGGGCTAGCGCATGGAGCGTCGTGGCCTATTCAATTCAATTCAATTCAATTCAATTCAATTTATTGCCAATAAAATATTACATGATAAGAGTTTACATTATATTTTGACAACCCAGTCGTCTTAAGGGGGGTCCCGTCGAGAAGACAAGTGGGCGTCTTGTGTAGGCAATTAACAAAGGAAATTAATAAAGGGAATATATAACACATTAATGAGGAAAAATATTTACAAAAGAGAAAATAACTGAAAATTTAGCAAATATTTACATGTTTATTTTTGACAGAGAGAACATATTTAGGTATTATGGATACGCGGAATAAAGGGAACAGGAAGAGAGTAGGAATAGAGTGAGGGATATGGCGGATACAGAAGAGATAAGATAAGAGAGAAAGAGGAAGGTGATAGGTGAAAGGGATACGGATCGAAATTTCAGCCTGACTTCAATAGTAGGTGGAGTATTAGTAGGTTAATAAGGTTGAAATGTGTTTTTGAATTTTTTTTTTGAATTGGGTAAGAAAAGGACATTCACGGATCTCTTTAGGTATTTCATTCCAAAGCTGAGGCGAAGCATAACTAACAACTTTTCTTTGATAGTTAGCCTTAGTTTTCGGTATGGATAGTAGCAGGTGGGTAACAGATCTGGTATCATAGAAATGGGTGTGAGGGTTAATGGTTAGTGGGATACAGGGATAGAGTTTTTTATTAATTACTTTATAGGTGAAAACCGCTAATTGTAGTTTATAGATGTGGGGGAAAGAGATTATATTATATTTAGGCCAGAGGGATCGTGTAGAATACTGTCTTGGTTTTTTATCTATGAATCTTAGAAAATATTTCTGAACTTTGAGTAGCATGTTTTCATAAAATTTAGAAGGGTTGCCCCATACTACCACTCCGTAACAAAGATTTGAATGAATGAGTGACCAATATAGATTTAGTAGAATTTGAGCAGGGAGAAAGTTTAATTTTCTGATAACGCCTAGGTTTCTGGAGATTTTATAAGCAATTTTTTGGGCATGTAAGTTCCAAGAAAGATCATGGGAAAGATAGATTCCTAAGTATTTAAAGGAGGAGACCTCTTGTATTGGTGAGTTGTTGTAAGTAATAGAGAAGTTTTTACGTGAAAGTGTTTTATTCCGTTGAAAGAAGAACATGTATACTGTTTTGGATATATTTAGTGAGAGATCATTTGCAGAAAGCCAAGATTTAAGATGGAACAGAGAAAGTTGGGCATCTTGTTTCAGATTTTCAATATTTTTGTTGGCAAAAAGAAAAGTTCCGTCGTCTGCATAGAAGATGCAATTGGAGGCAGATGATGTTAAGATAAGATCATTTATAAATAGGTTGAAGAGAAGGGGTGATAGGATGGACCCTTGAGGTAAGCCTTTTGGGGTGGAGTACCAGGAAGAAGAATATCCATTTAGAATAAGCTGATACTGCCGGTCGGATTCGCGGGTAATAATAATAATGAGTAAATAATAACATGAAAATGGAACTCCTTTGTGTTTGACTATTTTACATAAAAAGTTTCATTTTTTTTTTTTTTTTTTATCAGGGTGAGTTTAAGATATATAGATGGTGAAAACCTCTTATTCTCACTTCAGCCCGACCTTAACAAAAGTTTTGAAATGCTCAATTCTTCAATGCATTAGAGTAGATTTTTTTTTCATTTCTTTTTTTTTTAACAAATGACAACTAAGAGAGGCAAAAGGGAAAGTAAAAGGATTCGCAGCGCAATCTGTCGTCGGCGAGGGACTGGGACGGCTGGGTCGGTTTCCATATTTTTTATAATTTATAATTTTTTTATAAATTTTAACTTCCTGTTTTACTTATTCAGTGTTAATCGTTATACCCTTATGATATCTAGCTACCACAGGGTATTATAGTTTTTATCTATCGTTTATAATGCTCCTTTAGTAACTATATCGGAGAGAAAAAAGGTTTCAGCAAAAAGTTTCTAAAATTCAACTTCAAAATACGCGTTCTTGTCTGTCCGTTTGAGCTTGTAGCTTTTAAAAATTTAGAGATTGTTAAGGTGATCTTCTCAATTGAGTTTGGTACATATTGAATCAAAGAGCTGGGGGCAACCAACCTGTTCATTATCCGTCCGTTTGTAATTCTAAAGCTGAAACTTTTGTAGATAGGGACCTTCCTTATAGGCATAAAACTTTCAATTTATGTAAAATTCAGATCAGTAGATAACGATCTAGGGGCCGAAAACCGTAATATAACGGAATGAATAAGGTTGGTTTTTTTTTTAACAACTTTCTGTAGAATCTTAACATGCTAGTATTCCAAAGTTGGTAGCTCAAGTACAGTTCGTCTAACTTAGGAAGGCAGTCCCCTCAGGCGTTGGGACTGAGATCTTGAAAAAATAGGGGTGAAAGGGTATCAGGGTATTGTTATGGAATTAAAAGGTTTTATGTGATTCTTTTTTTAGTATTTTGAGAATTCAGCTCTTCCGAAATATAGTTACTTAAAGCCGATAATTACGAGGTCAAGCTCTGCAAACACTGCTATAATCTTTCCTCCCCACCCCTCCTTACCTTATACTCTTTCTCTCCTATTTGTAAGTCTCTCTCGAAAAAGTTGGTTTCGTGGTCTTCTCCTCCCTTGATATCGTGATACTAGCAGAGAAAAGCGCCAAACTTATCTAACAATCTACATCTAAAGGAGGCTCGAGGAACCGGGCCGAAATATTGAGTAAACTTCACCTGGAGTGGGAAAATCTCTCATACAATAGTATATCCAATTATCATGGCCCATTCCCTCAGAACCAAATTCTATAATTAACACTACTAGGCGATTATTCTTTTTTTTTTTAATATTGAAAATTACCCAGTTCAATAATACAATAAACCTAATGTCTTCAGTTGTTACTATTCAGAATTAAAAAAAGTTAAAACCAATTATAAAAATAAAAAATTAAACAAATGTGCTGACCGTAAATCTTTAAAATTTACATTACTTTTTTTATTAATTTCTAGTTAATCTGGTTCTAGTTAAACTAAAGTGAACATTGATAAATGAAAAGGTTAATTTTCATTGGAAATTATAAAAGTTTGATAAACATACGAGTTTTTATCAACTCGTTCATTTCAGGTAATGGAAGCTTTGATGTTTAATTTATTACCGTAACTAATTTTATTAAATACATTTGACTTAGAAGATATCGAGCTATTTAAAGGCGAAATAAACCAAAATCCCTGAAATTGAAAAAAAAATACTAATCTGGAATTAAGTATAAAGAAAGTAATTTTAAGCCAATAATCGTGAATACCTGATCTGGACGAGTGGATTTCAACTATTAGCCAGGTGTAAAGCGCAATGGATAAAGCGATTTAAGCAACAGATGGACAGGTTTTATTAATTTTTTTGTGATATTTTTTTGGAGGGAGATTTAAGAAAAGTTTATGTACTGCAGAGGAAGCCAAAGGTTTCGTAATTTCCTGGTTGAAATTTCATTAAAATAAGCTTTAAAAAGTTAAAAAAAAATTAAAAATTCACAAAAAACTTAAAAAAACAAAAACTACAATGAAAATTTTTTATTGGAAACTCATTTTTTTTTCTTTACAAAGACAAGTCAAAACAGCAAGATACTCAGTGAATTCAGTGGACTAAACAATTCATAAATTTAGGTTCTTTTTCTTTTAATAATAACTTATTATAGATTTTGATTATGCGATAACCTATTGCTCATTATAATTTACTTTAATTTACTTTAAATGTAGTTTCCAATGTACAGTTCAAGAAGCTGCTGCTTTTCCCTAGTTCCTTGTGATCTTAGTGGAACCGCCAATTGGTGCTTTTCCAGTTTTGCGTGGAGGATTGACTACCCTTCCACATTGTTTGGACAAACCAACACCATTCGATAGCGTTTTCATCCTTTTACCAGTAGAGGGACCTGAATTGGCTGAGGAAGCTCCTCTTTTCACAGCAGTTGTTGGTGCTTTCCTGGCAGCGGCTCTTGCAGTTTTCTGGAGGGTTTTGGTGGTGCCTGCAGATGCAGCTGACGGTCGGCCTCTTTTTGCTGGGGTTCCTCGATTTCTTTTTAGCATCTCTTCCCTGGTGGATGGTGCCAACTTGTAAGTTCTGCTGTTCCCTTCTCTTCCAGCTATTAAGATTGTGCCTTTGTCCACCGCTCGCTTCAAATACGCTCGTATATTTTTTCTTGCAGAAGTGGCTTCCATCTGACTTTTGTTCACGATGTCAGTTTGGATTTCTTCCAAGGTGGAACCTTTACGCTTTTTCTGCTGCAGAATGACGCCATTTACTAACTCACCGATCTTAGACACACGCTGTCCAGTTTGAGGTTTAGGCACATTACTTTCACTCGGCAGGGAAGCCTCTTCTGGAACCTCTTGAATTGGAAGATTTGATTCCTGATCCGTTATCTCACTAGGAGGGTCATCAGGAATTTCAGAGGAGGAAGCACTGGAGTAGCTGGCCATTGTGATCTAAAGGAAAATATTTATACTGATTAATACTGATTAATAAAGTATTTTGTAATTGTTGCTCGTATTTAGATAATAATTCACTAAAACACTTTTTTCAATAAACACTTGCTGTTATCTATGGTTTCAAGATTTGTGAATTTAAGGAGGTCAGGGTGCATTTTACTGTGGATTCCTGTTACAGAATCGTATTTAACAATGCAACCACTGCAAGACCTTCATACTTTCAAAGTTTGAGGACAAGATATTTTAGATTTTCAGCCAAAGAGTCAGACCCAAACAAAAAAGATCGTTCTTATCATTAATTAACATAATAAACTAACAATAAATTCTATATGTAAATCAACTGCCATTTATCCATCCTTTCTTTACATTAAAATGTCGTTAACTGCGAAAAATGATAAATTTTAAACATGTCCATATATTTGTCTAAAACCATTGAAATTAGATAGGTAAGATTAAACTCAGATTTAATTATATATAAATTTACTATTCCTTTAATAGTAATTTGGTCCATATTTTAAATATTTAATTTAATGTATGAAACTATTATATAAAATTCTCAAATATCACCGAATGAGTTCAGGTCATTGTATTTTGGCACAATTTGCGAAAGAAGTGTGTGTAGATTAAAATCTAGTGCTACACATGAAGACCTATCTAAATGTAAAGGCAGAAAATTTAAATCTAGAAATACCAAAATCAGATTATAAATAAACTTATTTTAATTATGATTATTTTTGAGTTATAATGCCACAAAATTCTAAAAAAAAAAATCCATAAATTGTGTCTGAACAATCTAAAAACCTAATATTTTCGAGGAACAAACTTGAAATTCTAATATTTGGACATTTTATGAACTACAGATTAAGATATTGAAGTGAAACCAATCCGCGATGCAAAGTTTCTTGCTAAGTTTGAACTTCATAGATCAAAATGATTTTGGAATTGAAAAGGATAACAAATTTTTCTAAATGATTGCATGAATCAGAAATATGCTCAGATAAGTATCGTCGACTGATTTATTATGTTCCGTATTAGCATCAGTGTTAGGAAATTAGTAATATCTTAAGTTGATCCCTAAGTTTAGAGTCGTACCTAAGAATTAAGAAAAATAATCCATCTGTTTTAACAAATGCAGATGCAGTTGATAGCGAGTTAACTAAGCTCAATCAAAAAACAAAACAAAATAGGCCTACTTGTCAATTTAACTTAAAAACACTCATTTCACAAAAAAAAAATTAAGAAAAGCTGCGCCTTCCGACATCTCTCCAAGACCAAAAATACTACTGCTCACTACCTCTGTAATTCCATTCCCAACAATTTACAGCGCCCGATGCTTCCAAAGAAAACGCTTAAAATAAGGACAGACATGGACATCTATTTCAATGACACTCGATTGGCTAACAGATGCCTGTTTAACTGTTAAGTAAATCTTAAGCCAAATAAAGAAAAATACTTTAAATTTATTCTAAGCTTAAAGAATTGTAGTTTATTTTACTAAAGATTAATCTTCAAGTAAAGAAAACATCCAAAATTTACTATAGAACTATGATGAATTAGGCCTAAGCAACCCCATTCCAGAAACAGTTCGAATGTTTATTTTGAAATAAAATCAGGAAATTTAGCCCGCCGCTAGCAAAAGAAAAAGCTGCCTGACGTTAAAATAAGGACAGCAACGGTCATGTATTTCTCTCTCGATTGACTAATCAGATGGCTGTTAAAGTAAATCTTAAGCCAAATAAAGAAAAAAAAAAAATTAAATTTATTCTAAAAGAAACTGAATGAATGGTAGTTTTTTATTTTACAAATGATTAATCTTTAAGTAATTAATGAATCCAAAATTTACTATAGAACTATGATGAATTAGGTCTAAGGAATCCCATTCCTGAAACACATAGATTGTTTATCAGGAAATTTACGTAATGATTTTATGTAAATTATAAAAAACATAACTTGCTTTTAATCACAATCAAATACACATAAGAAATTAGATTTCTTCCTTTTCGAAACTTCAAAATAATTAATCTAAAAAATTTTAAATTTTTAAATTAAGATTCATGAAAATTCAAAAAAAAAATAAATAAATAAATAAATAAATAAAATAAAAATTACGTAATTCAGAAAAAAAAAACATTGATTAAAAAAACAAGGAATTCGAAAATATTTAATACTTTTGAAGGATTTTTATCAAATAAATTTCAGCGAAATACTTTTGATTTTGCTTTATATTCCTGTTAAAAAAAAAAAAAAACTTTTATACCAATAATCGCCATCTCAACGGATTTGAAAGAATTTTTTACTGCATTTTTAAAAAATTAAAAGATCCCAAATGAAAAACCTAATATTAGACTATTTAATATTAGACTACACTTCATAGTATTAGGTGTGTTAGGCTTAGGATATTTAGTATTGGGTGCATTAGTAATGCCTAGGCTATTTCGATTGAAACTGCTATTCTGAAAATTTGGGATCAAAATTTTCTCTTAAAATGAATAATCTATTTTTAATAAATTTTTAAACAACATCATTTAATTAAATATTTAATGCTTGCAACTATTAATATTTAGACCCTTTAAGACAATATAGAAAATAGCTTATTAATACATAATACTTACGATAGGCCTACTTGAAAGATTCCGATTCAAAATCGTACAAAATTAAGTAATGAAAACTTTTTTAAATTCACTGAAATTTTGGCAAAAATTAATTTTCAAATTGTAGGATCATTTCTAGTAATTCAACATAAAATAAATTAATTTTCAATTTTGAAAAACTCCAGTCTTATCGAAATGATCCTTTTGCTTCAGCTCCTGAATAAAACAAAACAAGAAAGTTCTAATTTATAGTTGGAATTTAACAGAAATCACTCACGGGATGTTGAGATAAGCGTCATTACTTAGGATGCCTTAAAATAATGTAAATGGAATATCGCAATTATTGAAGTCCGTTCAAAATATCTTGCAACTATTATTACATTACTAACAATGAGGCTCATTCGACTGCGTCATCATAATAATAAACTGTACTATGTAAAATTCATTACTAAAGTGCTCTAATAATAGGAAGCATTCATTAATTTCACTGTTGATCTCAACAATAATTTATAAGATATTCAAAACGAATTGTTATCATGCAGACCACAATTTTAACAAAATTTTAAAATAACAAATAAATTCATATCAGTCGTATAAGTCTGTGTAAGAAAATGGTGTATTGAATGAGATACTATAGCATTCCACAATGTAGATACAGTACACTGTCACTAGTCGGGTTCCATCACTAATTTCGTCTAGCGTAATTTCAAATTTCCCGTGTCGCCTCACCAATCTGCCGCTACTGTTTGGTGGCGCTACTTGCTGCGTAAACATTGTTATATTACTGGCGTGACTGTAGACATGAAGACATGTAAATGTTCTCAGTTACGAATTTCAGCTCTTCACTTTGGAAGGGCAAGTGATGAACTTTCTTGTTTAACTATAAAAAATGAAAAAGAGATTTAACGTGCATGAAAATTTAAAGAAATGGCCAACTAACGAAGGCACAACGCTGAGAGAAAGAATTCGCATCCTGAGCTGTCACCGGGAAGAGACTGGGACGGACCGCTTCGTCCTTTTTAGGACTCATCAGTCAGCCAAACTCCACCGATGACAGACTCAGAAGGTGCGAGTGGTTAAGATCCTGGGTCACTTTTTCACTTTGAACACACGGCTTCGTTCGTTTTTAAAATGCATTTATTGAATTCCTTTTGTGCCTAGCGGATTCAAGGACAAGGAACATTTGTATTTTGTATTTTTGTTTATTTTTGGTTAGGATTTCTTCGGGGGTAGGGTAAGAGCGAGACCCGGGATCTTAACCTCTCGCATCTGCTGAGTCTGTCATCGGTGGAGTTTTGCTGGCTGATGAGTCCTAAAAAGCAGGGCTTTGGAGCGGAGCCCGGAGCTGGAGCACGGAGCAGTGGAGCAATGGGTTTTTTCCCGGAGCTGGAGCGGAGCCGGAGCACACAAGTTTTTGACTGCTCCACTGCTCCAGATTTTTTTTTTTTTTTTTTTTAATGTTTACCAGTCCTATTAAGTGTAATTACAGAATTATTCCTGTTTTATAAGTGCTGGAAAGTTTAACGGTGTCTTTTCAAAAACAAAATTTAATTATGTTAAAGAATAGATTAGAAGTTTTTTACGACATTTTTAATGACTACTAATTGATTTTTGATTTCTCTAAAATTATTACAATTATAATTACTCCAATTTATTTGTCTAAATATCTTTGAGTAAGTATATTCATTTACTCTAAATCCAAAATTATTGTTTATACAGTATTAGGAATATTGAAAATCTTCAACCAACTAAGTCCTGTTTTGTTTTCAGAAGAGTATTTTTTCTCTGATGTTTTTATATTTATGTATATTTTTCAAGACTACATTATAAATAAATTTTTCTTCTCTATTCAAAATTTTATATTTTACTGTTATTGAAGAGTAATCTTGTTGAAGATTTATTGAAGTAAAAGTTTGATTTTGGTTGCTCCTTATTAGTATTACACCATCGGCATAAATCTAAATCTTGCACTTTTTAATAATATCACTAATAGAATTTATATATAAAATAATAAAAAAAAAAACCTAAATTTTAAACTTGTAGTACACTTTTCTTAACATTGTAAGTTTTACTTATCAAATTATTTATTTTGACTTTGGATTTTCTATGTTTTAAGTAATTTTTGATAAGATCAAGAAAATCTCCTCTTATACCGTAATTTTCTAATTTTTTTAATAGAATTTTACGGTCAATATTATCAAAAGCCTTGCTAAACTCTATAAAAGCTATTATTGATACTTGTCTTTTAATTAAAGATTAAATTTTGTGTAACTTCATTATTTAAATTATTTTATCAAATTACAAAGCCCAAATATTCGCAGTATTCTTCTAAAAACTCATGGGCTAACCCAACCTTTGGATACTGTGACTCTTTGGGGTTCAATGTTTGCAATGGTTGATCGTCTACTTGTATTTAAGCATTATTGTGAACAAGTAGCTGCGGCTGGAGCCATAGAAATGATATTGACTAAAGCTGAATGGCACGAAACTAAGAATATAAGAGATCTCCTGACAAAGCCAAATTTTACTTTAAAAATTACATAATTCTTAAAGTAAATTGTCATGGGAGTTTACATGAAGGAGTGCCAAAAACTTGCAAAATTTCTTTAAGACAATGGCAGAAAATTGCTATGGGAATTTTGACCTCCATGTGAAAATATGACGAAAATCTTTTCCAAAATACCCATTTTTTTGCCGGACTCTATGTAGATCCTCGGTATAGAATTTTACTGAGTTCGTCGCAAACGACAAAAGCAAAAGAAGGACTTTAAATATCGCCCGACGACTCGAAAAACTAAAGATTTTTAAGCGTTTTGATATGAGGCAAGAGAGTGAAAGGCTGGACCCTCAATAATTGAATCTGAGCAGCCACATCGAATAGCAAGTTTTCAACAATCACAGAAAGGAAAAACAAATACTTCGATTTCAGCAGACAATTCTTCAGAAGATGATGATTTTTGAAAAAGAGCTGGACAAGCTGGAAAAACGTCTGAGAGTTTCAGAAATGCAACATTCGAATGAAGAAGACTTCGAGAGGAATTTTCACCAAAATTGTCATGTAATTGAGATTATGGGTAGGCTCAAAGTAAAATCAGCATTTGAAGCTATGGACGGTTACCCACACCGAATTCAAGCTGCCTGTCGAGTTGCATCGAGTACGCCCACTACACAAGCCAGTGTCGAGCGATTATTTTCTGCCTTAAAATTGGTGTCAATGATACAAGATAGGCAATGAAAGATGACTTACTGTCAGCTGTTCTGTTTTATAGAATTAATTATGATGATTAATAAAATTTAGTTAAAAAAACTGCATGTTTTTAATATTTGATCTTTGGTAATACGACTTAAAAAATGTATTTGGAGCATGGAGCGGAGCACGGAGCGGAGCATGGAGCAAGTATTTTCATGTCGGAGCGCAGCTGGAGCGGAGCAATTGCAAATTTTGTCTGCTCCAAAGCCCTGCTAAAAAGAACGAAGCGGTCCATCCCAGTCTATTCCCGGTGATAGCTCAGGGTGCGAATTCCTCCTCTTAACGTTGTGCCTTCGTTTGCTGGCAGTTTCTATAGAATTACTTGTACTTCATTAAAATTTCACTTGATTTTCATTTAATGTTTCTTTTTTAACATTACTTTTTTAACATTTAATGTTTCTTTTGTACTGATTTACGACGTATTTTAAAGCTACGATGAAGTGGTTAGCTGTTGTGTTAAGTGTATCCTGATCTGACCACTGTATGATCCAGCAAAATCACTTATCCTACCAGTCCCAATGATGCCGGATTAGTTATAGTACAGTTCGTCTAACCTAGGAAGGCAGTCCCCTCAGGCGTTGGGATTGAGAACTTGAAAAAATAGGGGAAAAAGAGTATAAGGTAAGTAGGAGTGGGGAGGAAAGATTACAACAGTGTTTGCAGAGCTTGACCTCGTAATTATCGGCTTTAAGTAACTATGTTTCCGAAGAGCTGAATTCTCAAAATATTAAAAAAAGGATCACATAAAACCTTCTTTTAATTCCGTAACATTACCCTGATACCCTATCACCCCTATTTTTTCAAGTTCTCAGTCCCAACGCCTGAGGGGAGTGCCTTCCTAAGTTAGACAAAAATATCTTATTTTCTATGATGAAGGATATCTTCATAATATTCAACAGTTTCCAAGTATTAGCATCTCATCTTGTAGATGCAATAGATGGGAGATTTTTGAAATTTGTTTTTCTCGAGCAATTTTTAACGTCACTGTAAACGCAAATGATCGTAAGACAAAATAATACATTTTAATCATTTTGAATTCATTGAAAATGATTTCAAAATGACAAGTTGTTAACTTCAAGCTTTTAAACCATCGCATCGGAATAATTCATTTTCATCCTGACTGATGATTGAAAATTAAATGTTAACTAGTGACTAATATAAAACTTCTCCATAACTCAAATTTGCCATTCCAGCTATAAATGTTATTCTATTATGTTAATTAACGGAAAATAATCTAGAAAAGAGTTTATGATTACAGATTTCTTATGATTACAATCCACCAAAATATGTTACATTCCGATTCCATGATATGGAAAAAAAATACAGTCCGCTTCTATTAAAACTTTTCTTCTTTTCAATTGCTCTTTGAACTGCTTGAGTTTCTTTCTTCTTGATCTGCGGGATTTTCTCAAAGGTAGCCTCTCTTTTTATTTTTTGTCACTGAGCAATTGCTTTTTTTCTTTTTATTTCTGACCAATTGGTTTTGCAATCTTATCCTGAGTATATTCGAAAGTTGATTTTCACATTAACTATATCTTGTTTAATTTTTAGCGGCCCCTAGGTTACAGCTTGCCTGTAAAACATAGCGGACCGCTCTTGCTTTTATGCTTGCTGGATGTCACACTCTGTAGTGGCCAAACGGTTAGAGATATTAGAATGAAACCTTCACCATTGTGTTAGCATCAAAAAGAGGTGACCACGTCCAAAAAAAATCAGACCTCTAGGACCACTCCCTGACCGGATGTGGGGGTGTCAAAAGTCGGTGCTTCAATACGTTTTTCTTTCATCATATCTCAGCAATCGTTTGTCTGCAAAAACGTGACCACTACCAATGTGTTCAGAAGGGTCGAGATTGGGGGGATGTCTATCGCCGTTTTCCTCTTTATCAGAAGCGATCACGTTTGACCCCCCCCCCAACTTCCGGTTTGCTGTAAGCGTCCATTAGGTCATTGTAAACGCTGGTTAGGTTCACTCTACTTTTGTTTATGAAATTGTGCATATTATGGGGCCACTTTGCTTTTGACACTGTCTAAAAGCATTAAATATCTTGCTTTTTCTTCGTATTATTATTTGCAACATTTTATATACAAGTAAAAGTAAAGTTATTCATTTTGTTATTGAAATCAAATACAGCAATTAAACCAATAATTATTTTACTATAACGGCTGCAAGAAAATCAGAACAGGAGAATAAAAAGAGACATGCTTGAGAGAGCAGAAGATAAAATTTCATCCCATAACTAAACTTAGATAAAATTATTTAAAATATAAATTTGATGTTTTTGCTTCTTCTGTGTTCAGATGTCCTATAAGCATTGTTTAATGAAATATTATAATTAATACAATTATAGGCTAATTATAATAATGATAAATTAATATTCAATTAAAGTTCAGATTGATTTATTAATTAATAAAAATTATAATTATTTATAAATTAATAAATTTAATTATAACTATTTAAGTAATTGTTGAAAGGATTTTTCGCCCTCCCCCACTCACGAAGAACTTCCGACGTCCATGTATGAAGTTATGTAGGTAATCAGCAATTACTATGACTATGAATCATGCTGGGTAGACCCTAGGACCCGTTTGGAGGAGAATGGAGCGTGGAAAAATTCCCGCCCTCCGCCGAGGCCGGGAATCGAACCCGCGACCTCCAACCCGCAGCCAAGCGCGCTGACCACTCGGCTACCGGGCCCCTATAATATTAATAACAATCGTATTATTATTTTCTTTTGAAGATTTTTTTTTTTCCTAAATTACAATATTATACAAATAAAAAAATGAAAATACGAAAAGTAATAATGATATTAATGATAATTAAGGATAAATATATAATGAAAAACATGAAGAATTAATTCGGATCTAAATGAGTGGGTTTTGTTTGCTCTAAGGCCTGGCTCTTTATTTGTTGCTAGTTCCTGGAAGTCTGTCAGAAGAATGAATCAGAAGGAAGTGTTGATGTAATGCTGCTTTGCGAAATGACAGGAAAAATAAATGAAATACTACTACTAAAATACTTTTAAAAATACTAAAAAAAGTATAGAAACCCTTTGTTATTCATGGTCTGTGCAGTTTGTGAGAATAATAATAATAAAAAAATTAACGTTACTACTAACTATTTTATGATAACAGTTATAAAAATCTTGCTATCACGAAATAGCTAATAGGCATGCGGCTCTTACACGTCCTTGCTTCTAATTTGCAGCTTTTGTTCCAACGCCATGTTTTATTTTTAGTCAACTTCTTTTTTTCTTTCCTAAAGCAACAATCTCTGGCTGTGAATTTAAAAGCCATAATTAGAAAGGGTGTGATTTAACACTGGAAAAAAACAAAACAACAACAACAACCAACACTGTAAAAGAGAAATGGGTAAAATCGCGGCACAACAGTGCTTTTGTATAATGAGCTATAATATCCTAACGTTTATGATTTAAGAGCAATGAATGGGATAACGAACACGGTTCGAATAATCTAGTTCTTTCATTCTTTCTAGGAATCGCTGTAGAAGGATTAATGAAAAAAAAAGATTAAAAAAATACAAGAATCTGCAATCATTTAATGGTTGATCAACAAGAGAATATATAAGATTTGTTATTATTATTATTATTAGTAGTAGTGGTAGTATTATATAAAGGGATGAAGATTTTACATTTAAATAACTAGTAAGCAGTCTTTTAGACCATTTTACTTTTGTCTTGTATGTTTCTATGTAGGAATAATGAAGTTTCTTAACCAAATTCATTAACGCGAGCATAAGTAAAATTATTTAATGATAAAGATGAAGAGAAATCTCATTTGTGTTATTAACACAGGACCTAAACTCAGAGACATCCCCAGGAATTTGGAATGAGGAAGTTATGATGGTCTTGACCAGAGGTGCGCAAAGTGTGATGGAGGGCCGCAGCGTCCCATTCTCCATCCCCAACCCTTACTATATCTTCCTAATTAATGATTTGATAATAATAATTAATAATTAATGTAATTTACATAAACTTCAAATTACACAGGTCCACAAAATAATGTTTTTTCCAGCTGCATGGGATATTTTTGCTGAATTATATGTTTTAAATGTCGCAGATTCTAAAAATGATTTCCATAACATCCCATCACGTATAGGTTTATTTGCAAATAAAAACACATTTTTGATAAAAACACTTATTTATTACAACGAACTAAATATATTATATTTTCTTACAACTAATCAAAAAATTGTTTCTGATATTTATACATAATTTTAGGTCTACTCTTTTTTCTTATGAAACCTTTTCTTCTTCTCTTTGATGCTTCTCCGAACTCGTTTCCGATTTCCTTCTCTGGTTTCTCAATTGAGCATCCAACAGTAGTCAGCTAACATATTGACATCCCATTTTCCTTGGTAACGTTTCTCAATATCACGGATATCCTGGTGAAATCTTTCACCCTGTTCTTCACTGTAGACTCCCAAGTTTTCGGGAAAATAGTCAATATGGGAGTGAAAGAAATGAACTTTTAAGCTCATCTTGCATCCTTGAGCTTAATACGCTGCCAGCATGCGTTGCACAATGATTTGTAGTCAGGGACCTTAGTATTCCCCAAAAACTTGTGGACTACATTCTTAAAAGAGTCCCACGCTTCTTTTTCTTTTTCTCCCATTGTTTCCAAAAAGAGGGGATCAGATAAAAGTTTTCTTATGTCGAGGCCAGTGAAAACTCCCTCTTTTAACTTGGCTTCAGACAGTTTCGGGAACTTGGAACACATATATCTGAAACAATCCCCATCTCTTGTCAGCGATTTGACAAACTGCTTTATGAGCCCCAATTTAATATGAAGAGGTGGTAATAACACTTTTCCTGGTGGAACCAACGTCGTATTGATGACGTTTTTCTCGCCGGAGGTTAAACTGTCTCGTGGTGGCCAATCAGTTTTTGTCCAGTGCAGCTGTCTGGCTCTACTTTCCCATGAACAAAGAAAGCAAGAATATTTTGTATAATCTCCCTGCTGACCCAACAACATGGTTAGTACAGTAGAACCTCATTATAACGGACATCGCTTATAACGGACAGTTTTTTTAAAAAATATAATAATAATAAAGGATGCATATGTTTATCTGACGAGTTTTACATTTCCAAGCAAGCGATTAAACGTCGATCATTTAATGAAAAAAATTTTAACGTGCCCGATGATTCAAAGAATTGAGTAAGCAAACGAAGGCACAACGCTACAAGGGAGGATTCGCAACTTTGTAGCGTTGTTCCTTCGTTTGCTTTCTCAATTCTATCGATCATTTAATTTTGTTATTGTCTGAAATTCCACAAATTGCCGCACACACTCATCAGTTTTTATTCAGTAACCTTTGAGTAATGTCATTAAGTACTTTTTATAGCTAACTATTGTCCTTTCATTGATGTACACCCTGCTGCATTACACCGATATAGAATTATTTGTTATAAACCGGACTTTCATTAAAACGGACAACCTTCAGCCCCAATTAGTCCGTTATAATGAGGTTCTACTGTATTTTGAAATCTCCACAAACCATCCATTGATGCTCTTGATATTTGATTTTCTCAAGAATCGTAACCAAGTCATTATAGTTTTCTTCCACATGAACCGAGTGTCCCACGGGAAGAGATGCAACTACATTTCCATTATGCAGTAAGACTGCTTTGAGGCCAGGTGTAAACAAATCAATGAATATGCGTCATTCTGATGAATCATATTCTATTTCAAGGCACTTCATGAGCCCATGAACATCATTACAATAAACCAGATTTCTTTCTTTTGAGAAAAACTGAGTAAATTTCTCTCTCTCGATGCCTGTACCATGAAAATGAGATCCCAGACGATAGCAGGTTTTTGTTTTTTAGCCTTGATCCTAGTAATTCGGCTGCATCTTTTGAAAGACCTAAGTCTCTTACTAGGTCGTTGAGCTCACTCTGAGAAAAAAGTTAAGGTCCCTCGTCAACAGGAAAATCTGAGCTACATTCGTCCTGGGAAGGTAATGTGTCTGAGTCCTCTGACTCATTCAGGATGTCATCTAAATTAGAAGGTGGCTGTGGAACTGGTATTTCAGAACCATGGGGCACTGGACGAATAGCTGAGTCAAGGTTAGGGTAAGATATTTTCTTTTTATTTTTTGTATTAAATCCTTTCACATCCACCAAACAGAAGTAGCAGTCAGTTGTGGGATTTTTCTGTTCACGCCATATCGTTTCTGTTCATGCCAAAACGAAATGAGTTTTTGCATCTTCTGCACACCTTATGCGGAGCCCATGCTTTGTCTTGATCTCCAAGTTTCAATTTGAAATACGCAAAATAAACTTTCTTCACAAACTCACTTATGTTTCTTTGTTGACTTTTCACTGTGTATTCACCACAAACATAACAGAAGCTGTCAGGAGAAATTACACAATCTCTGCGAGCCATATACCAGAAATAAGAACACAAGCACAGTAGGGTTCGAATGCTAGATATAAACTGAGTGTGGCATTAGATGACCAGCGAGATACTGAACTTATTTAGCTTGTTAAAACATGATCTAATCCAACAGCAGTTGTTTATATTTATTCCGACACGATCATGTGACCTTCCTCCTAACGCTAAAACTACTTTACCCACCTCCCCCTACCACTATTCTCTTCAACCATTAACAAACCATTAACATTTTTTTTTTTGCGAAGTCCAGCTATAATTGATAGAATTAATGTGAGAAGTCTTAGTTTTAAGGCCATTTTTTAAATAAAAAAATAATACTAAATTTTAAGTTAACTAGGAATTTTACGATAAATATAAACAAAAACTTGAGTGTAACAAAAAAAAAATCGACGAGATGGATTTTTTTTTTTTTAATTTTTTCGTTTTTACCAAGTTGAAATCTATAAGAAAATGTATAAAAATCCTTCACAGTTTTTTATTTGCAGACCTGTGTTATCAAATAAATAACGCGCTAGCTGTGTTTCATACCAATATTCCAATAGTAAAGTCTGAGACAGTTGCTATTGCAAGTTATGACATTTTTCAATGTACAGTATCTGTTGGTAGCAATGTAAAGGCTTAATGTAATCTCAAATGTATATATATTTTTTTAAATTACTTGTTATTAAGAAGCTATTTCTACAAAAAAAAATAGTATTGTGTAGAATAGTGTAAATGAAATTAAATTTAACGTGCGAACAAGATCTTATATTATAAAAGCGTTATTCTGTCTGTCATAATACTTTACGTTTTTCCAATTTTGTGACCAAACTATAAGAGATAGATTGGTCATGTACATAGATAAAATGTAGATCTTTTTAAGACAAACAAAATGCTATAAAAATCTTTCGAAAAAAGTTTTTGGTTTCCAAGATGGCGCCTTTTAAAGGGTGAAATTTTGACTTTTTCTCAATTTAAACGAAAAGTATAAAAGATGGAAGAGAACATTATATTGAGAAAATGTTGGTATTTGAAAGTTCTATCGAACGATGTATCACTTATTCACAAACGCTTCAGCGTTTGCAAGATACATGCAAAAATGTGAATTTTCGGTGTGTGACGCCGACCGCAATACATCCGAGTTATTCGGAGAAGCCACAACGGGCTGGGAAGTTGTATATTCTCCGATGATCGCAACATTAATTTGCTAAATAAATAAAGTTTGTTTTTTGAATGCTATATATGCAAGGTTTCCGCAGCGAAGCGACGGTACCCGGCTATTATTATTATATATTATAAAAACGTTATTTTGTCTGTCATTCTGTAAGCAAAATGTTAAATTACAAATTACTAAAATGTTACAAAAATAGAAAATCTATTCATAAAAGATTAAAATATATTAAACAACTGTCCAACTAAACTGATTGGCTAATTATATATAGGTATTTTCAAAATGAATAAAACAATGCAGTACAGAAATACGTAAAACTTATGTGCAATAATGGTTTCAAAAATCGTCTTTACGGAACAACAAGAAACAACTGTACAATTCATGGAAATACGAAAACAAATGTAGATCATATTTTCATAAATAAACATGATATCTATCAAAACACCAGGAATAATATGTAAAGAACGAATCGGTAAGAGTTGACAATGAGAAAATAACAGATCCAAATATAATCTATAAAGAACTGATCAATGATGTTAACAAAACAAAATTCATGAAAATCTACATATATAAAAAGAAAAGTCCTGACACACTCACTGACTGACTCATCAACGCCCACCCCAAACCCTTGGACCTAGAAAGCTGAAATTTTGCACAGAAGTTTCCTTTATGATGTAGACAAGGAATAAGGCCGGATTTTTCGAAATTCTTACGGGATAGGGAATAATCTGGCAAACTGACGATGAAGTGTATGGCGGCAACCCCAGGTGTGTGGCGCCAACCCGCAATACATCTGAGTTAAGTGGAGAAGGCCACAACGGGCTGGGAAGTCGTATACCGGTATTCTCCGATCTCAATATTAATTTGCTAAATAAATAAAGCTTTTTTTTGAATGCTATAGATGCAAGAGTTCCGGAGCGAAGCGACGGTACCCGGCTAGCTTTTACATATTAAAAACAAAACAAAATTAGCTCAGTGAATTTCTGTTTAGTTATGTACGTTTCTGTTTTCTGTTACGTAATAATCTTGTACGCACGTTAAATTTAATTTCTTTTCTTACTTTTTATTGAATAAATCCTTAACAAGCTAAGCGGAATGCTAGCTTGGATTTATTATTATCCCCTTTTATTCTTGATTTGTTTTTTGATGTTTTTTAAAATGAAAGGTCATTGTCTTGTTCGTTTTGTATATTGTCCTTCTTCACTGAGCTAGGTAGATGATGCAGTTCGAAACTGCTGTTCCAAGGACCCAGTATCAGTTCAAAGGCTTCCTTAATTATGATTTACTCATTTTGTTTAATCTATTATAGAAAATTTTCAGAAAAAGATTTACATAATAAGAAACAAGTTCAAAGTAAAATAAAAATCTCCTTCCCTCTGGGGCAAAAGAAATATTTTTCCGTTCCATACATTCCTCATGAAAAAACGAGTTCTCAGAATGTGATTCTCTTGGCATGAATAGAACGCCAATTCTATTTTGGGATTTTTCGGTGGCACACGTTTGTTTTCAAGTTGCGATGGTTGCGAATTTCGTTGAATGTTCTTTAAAACCTTTAGGATTCGATTTGAGGTGGCAAAGTTATTCGTTGGAGGAGAATGTAGAGTGAGTTGTCTTTGTAAGGTTATCATCTCAGGAATGTTCAATGGCCTAATGCAGATTATCTGTCTATCAGCTCAAATACATGGATTGAAATGATGGATAGAGAAAACTAATGTATTGTCAAATGATTGTAAACTTAAGAATGACAATCCTTCATTGTTAGTAAATATTTTACCTGACCAATATGGACCTTCTGCAGGATTTTTTTTTTCATTGCTCGAAACAACAATGACAAGGAGCTTATCAATTTTTTTCAATATTAGCCTCGTCTAAATTTTGGATTATTCTTATAGTTATTTCAATATGTTATTGAAGAAAACCTTTTCTATCTATAGATCCTTCAATATTGTTAAGTCGCTTCCTAATATCCGCCCCCCCCCCCTTTTTTTTAATATTTCTTTTGTAATAACTATTTATACGTCTTCCCAAAGCTTTAGACCAATTCAACTAATCGTGTAAGTCCGATAAGTAACTGAACTTCTTATTCTTCTGATAAAATAGGAAGATAACCATTTGTCTTCCTACTCAAACGTTAGATTTAACATAATTTCCTAGGTTTATTGATTAATATGGTCGACACTTTGACTCAGATTCTCCATTCACACTATTTAAAGTTTTTAAAGCAATTTTTTTTGCTCCGATAACCTGCAACAATGGGGAGAAAATATTAAAATCATTGATGAAAAAATTACGATTAGTAAATTACAGTATTACAAAGTTTATTAAGTTTACGATTAGTATTACAGTAATTAGAGTAACGAACTTCAGACTATTTTTATGATTTACCAAACTCATAGTAATTTGCTAAATCTCAATGTTAAAAATCAACTGCAATTTAATACAAAAAAAAAAGAAAATGAGTTTTTCAGTGACAAATGACATCTTATATGCCTCTGATTACAACATACCAAAAGACACTTCCGGGTCCCATTCATTAGAAACAGTTCCTACAATAAGTCATGAAGCCTACTTGGCTCACTTAATTTCAGCAAACTAACTTCTCTTCAGAAGACAATCGTACGTTATAATGCTTATCAGAAGTCATTACAACTCTAGCTGTGTCATATTGTATTTCTGCAGCAAATCTCTTGGCCTTCATCGTAGAACCACTGTAAGCAAGAATATTCCTTTTGGATGGCAAAAACCTAAAATGAAAAAAATAATAAATAAATAAATAAATAAATAACAATGTTGACATATCGTAATAAATTATCTCTGACCTTTTTTCGCAGAATGGTTTTTAAAATGAATTTTATGGATACATACGAATTAATTTATACGAACAGAATAAACATCAATAATAATTTACTAGAACTTGTCTTTTGCACCGAAGAAAAAGTACTTTTAAATATTATATAGAAATAGGAACGCAGGAACGCAGAATGAAGTTAGTTGTATAGTAAAAATTACAATAATCGTAAAAATAATCGTGAATTGTGATGATTAAATAAATGAGAAACGACGCTGAACTAGCAGACAGCTGATAAGAGCGCGGCGTGGAAGGAAATGCGCGGATGGCGATGCGCGGGAGTTGTATTGCAGGTGGTCTACGTTCAGGCGCTATTTAAAATGCAAGACTGCGAAAATAACACGAGTGCTGTTTTTGAGATTGTATTTTCGTAAAAAAATATCGCGCTATATTCGGGCCAATACGGTACCTAAGTAGCCTAGTTGCATCCTGTTTCGCAACTGATTGGCAATAATCCACTTATATATTGTAGATCGCAACTTTTGTCAAATGCTACTTAGCCTTTAACTTCTCTGCTTGCGACACTTATTAATTCATCCTGTTCGGATGAACAGGATTCTCAAAGTACAAATTGCTGTTTGTAAAAGGCTCACTTGACCCTGATTTCTTTGATTTTATTTATTTATTTATTTATTTTTCGAGATTCAAGAATAGTTAACTAATACGTAAAAAAAAAATCATGTTTCAGTTGAAAAAAGATGGAGGGAGATTAGCAATTGTTTTCTTAATCCTCGTGTGTGACACGAGGGAGTCAAAATTAATCCCAAAGATGAACATTTTTTATAGACGGTCCCTACCTGACCTAGACTACGATATACACGGTTATTCTAAAAGATGGACCCAATTTAATTAATTTGTAATTATTAATTTAATTAATTTAATGAAGTATAAATTGGACATGAACAATCTACATACTAATAAAAAGAGGAAGTTTCAAAGTTTTACCAACAACTCTGGCCGACCTGCGGAACCGTGTTACTGCTGCGGTGAACTCAGTTAACATAAGACATGCTTATTCGCGTGTGGGACGAGTTTGGCTACCGCTTAGATGTTTGCCGTGAAGCACTGCCGCGCTTATGATAAACGCACTAACTAAGTTTTGACACTTTTCAAGAAAAACACGTTTAAAGTTTTTATTTTTTTATTGCTTGTATCTCCGGAACTACAAGAGATATCAATATGAAAGTTGTACCAAAACAAATCATGCAATTTCACTTTGAGAAAGTTGTAGATCTCGTTTTCCTGATTTCAAATATATACGTATATATAACTCAATTTCGCCAAAGACCTTAGTTAGGGTAACCAGACGTCCCGATTTTTAAGAATTTGTCCCGCGTCCCGCGGCATTTTAAAAAAGTCCCGATTTTTTTTTTGGTGATTGAATTCCTTATTTTGTTTGATTGTCGAACTGGAGATTACTTTTTTTTTTTTTTTTTTTATTTTTTAGACTTTGTTGATTCTGTGTTTTTTTTTTTGGTTGTCGAACTGGAGATTCCGCTTGTTTTTTTTCTTTGCGGTCTTCCCCCCCCCCCCCCGGTCAATGGTGTCCCGCTTTGCCAATGTAAAAATCTGGTCACCCTACCTTAGTTGATGCGTTTATCGTAAACGCGGCAGAGCAGAGGAGGATCACATTGAACATTTATAACCTGAGTTAAAAAACTTTGAAACTTCCTCTTTTTATTAGTATGTAGATTGTTCATGTCCAAGTGGACATATACGTCATTAAATACAAATTAATTAAATTGGGCCCATCTTTTAGAATAACCCTGTACTTTCACTCAGCTAAAAAATCTGAAATATGAAATTCAGTTGGTTTCTTTCTATTTTTTTTTTCAATTTCAATGATTTATAATCAAAAATATTTTGATATTTGTTATTTAACATAAAAAATTAAAAATGCAATTTAATTTGTATTTATTTAATCAAATTTCAAAGTGCATTTTATTTATGAGTGTGAATGGAAACCATCTCCTTTGACATCGTCATAAACCTGTCTTACATTCAAAATACGAAACAGGAGTTTTTGGTTTTACGAGTTTATGATTAAATCTCAAATTTCACAGTTACGTGGTCAAAAAATAACGGGAGTCGGAGACAGGTTAACAAGTAACTACTAACTTTACTGACTAACTACTTTATTTACAACAACATAGGTATTTATACAATAGCTTAGGATTCCCATTGCCAAGCCAATCTCACTTCGGTCCGCCTGTGCCGAGGACCAATCAGGTGAGATCTCGACGCCAGATAATCCCTTGAACGATGCACCACGCATCAATACAATACCGCTCTTTTGTTTAGTGCCTTGACGCACTTTGTATTTTCTGTCTTTGTAATAAATATACAGCCCGAACCATTTCTTCTGTAAAGAATTACAAGACTTTTTTGAATCAGATAATTTTCAAAGTTTTCTTTACTATAATTTAATTTTATTTCTGAATTAAATATTTCTATTAAAAAAAAAATAATATTTGCGGAATTTCCTTGATTATGTTAAGGCCAATTTCTACTGCATTGTTCTGATCTTGATCTTTCATTTCCGAGAAACTTAGGTATCCGGAAAAATCAAAATACATAATATTGCATTGTCATTCGCAATGAAGTTGTCAAATAGACGATCCTGAAGGAAAAGGATTGGAAATTTCATTCTCTTCCTTTAGCTCTTAGAAAGTCAAGATGAAATAGTGGGGTTTACACAGAAAGATGATACAGTTTGTTTTTAGGAAAAATCAGAAAAAGTTAGAATTAAAATCGAAATTGTGATTTGAACTGAGAAACATTTTCTGATAATTGCAGTCTAAGTTTTTACTATTTTTAATCAAATCTATATTTTTACTTCATTTAATGTTATTTTTCTTTCAGTCAAGTCCTGAGATTTATCAGAAACTTTCATCATGATGAATCAGCTAACGTTAATTCCTGTTAGCAATCTTCTTAATCATTCGACAAACCAGTATTTCAAGGATTTTTATTATGCAAATTTAGGAAGTATTACATAAAATCAGAAAAACGACTGACTCTGCAAATACATTTTAGATTAAGCATAAATCTCAAAACAAGTTTCAAAATATCGTTTTGACCGATAAAAATATATAGGAAAAGTAAGAGCATTGTGTGATAATCACATACAACTAAAATAGCGCTAAAGGTGCTACAAATTACTCATCATTTGAAATTATCTGCAATCAGAACAGATTTGTGATAAAAGGATAAAGCAAGAATAATTATCCGCTCTTCAAAAAGGGTTTTTTTTCGTAATCAGTTTGAATTTAAAGACCTTCTCAACCCACACTTTTAGCCCTCATTTTTTAATCTCTGACCACGTACTATCTTAAGTCCATAGTCCTCAGTTTCGTGTCCTAAATGACACTAGCCAATAAAGTTCCATTCATGATAGGAGTTGAACTGATGATAGCGCTGGACAGGCCTCCTCGCCGTTCAGGCGACAGATGCGGTTTTTGAAGCAAACCTTCAAAACATGTAAGTATAGCAGGAGCAACTGAAAGTTTCCTATATCTTTTAAAAGCTCCTCTAGCTTTTTTTTCCCTATATTTGAAATTAATAATTCTTAGTAATGAATTGAGTTATTAATCTGAAACTGAAGAAGTTAATTACTGTTCAGTATTTAGCAAATATTAATTTCTTAATCAATCACGCTATTCAAATTTTTAAATATTTTGTCAAAGACTTATCCAAATCAAATCGCAACTATTGCTGAAATTCACGAAATAATTCAGAATTATTAAAACTGTCACATTAATTTTAAAACTGCTTGGAATTATCGTAAGAGAAATACCGGAAGCAATTGAATTATACAAAATATTGAGCACTAAAAGTTACATTCTTTGTTAAGATTTTGTTATTCTTTAAAAAAAAAATTGTAATTTAAATTTTGCTGTTTGTTTTTGTTTTTTAACTGGAATTCACAATTATTTGACATTATTGATCTTTCTCTACAGAGTTTTTGTTATCATATGTTCTCATATAAAAAAATAATTGAATTTTATTTAACTCATTGGTAAGAAGTCTGTTGACATGTCATAATTATTTTTTCAAAAATCTATAAAATGAAGATGAACATTTTAGCAAAGCTGTTCCTTTATTAGAATACTTTCTTAATTATTTATACCTGTTACAAAACTATACTAGCAATAGTACTTTGTATAATGAAATGCAGAGAAGTACTCGTGTTAAAAAGAAAGAAAAATGTTAAACAGAACGCTTATCAAATTAGTACTTCTGACCATATTTTTCAATATTTAAATCATTTATGTTTATATCATTAATCGTTTGTTATATTAGCCGGTATCCATACATCTTATAATAGCGGGAAAAAAGTTCTAGTAATAAATATGTGTAAGTTAAAAAGCCCAGTAAAATAATGAGTGAAAATACATCAACATATTGCCTGATTTAGGTATTATCACTCTTCACTATGAACTGTCATGTTGACCAGTGTATTATTAATTCAATGTATAGTGTTTTGACCCATTTTGGGCCTACAAAATATAGTCAGCTGTAGGCAACAAGACTAATACATAAAGTTTGATATACGTCAGTTCATTATTTTTTGGTTTATCATGCCCACAACATTCTTGAAAATAGAACCCTACAAATACATACCGAGACACAGATTGACAGATTTTTACTCAAAATTAATCTAAGAATATTTTACAGACCCGCGAACCTGATTTTCTGTTAAAATCGGGCGTTTGATTAATTATGTATCCTGTCTTAAATTACTGAGAAATGAAAATGTTCAGAAAGAAGTAAAAAAAAAATGTTTATATTCGCTTTTCCTGCGCATGATTACTACCCCCTCCCATTAATGTCGTATGGAGAAAATAAAAATGGGCAAATGTCATCAAAAAATTCAACAGTATGTTAAGAATTTGCCTGCTGCAAAATAATGAAGTTTATGAGAACGATTTGATAAGGTTGATTGTTATTTGAATATTGGCTCCTTACAAAGTTCAGGACACTTTAATCAACTTAAAATTCTACACACACAATATTGCACAGTGTCGCACTTGAACAACAATAGGAAGTGATCGACCTAACTGTCAAAGCATGCAGTCTACAGTTGCTTACTATAAAAAAAAAAAAATAGGAGAAAGCACAGGATGACACATGATAAGTGGCTGTCTGCCGAAAGCGCGCCAAATAAATTGTAGTAGTCTGGAATTTTAGCACTCGCAATTAGCTTTCACATCAAGAGCCGCCAAAACAATTTTTGTAAAAATAGTATCGACAAAATAGTAAATACTACTACCGATAGTAAAATGGGTGAAATCCTAAAACGCACATATATTGTGAGATTTTGTTTTACAGTTTTTAAGGGACCAATTGAAACTAGCGTAAATCGAGGAAAGTATAAAATCAGGGAAACAAAAACCGTGATTTAAAAAAAAAGTGAAATTAATAACAAAAGATCCGATATTGATGCAAAATATCTCATATCATGACAATCAAAAAATACTGGTTCTCTTTTACTTGAAACATTGGTCAATGTTTAGTTTATTTAAATTCACAATAATAGTCTTTGTCATAAACGCTGAACTACTTTGTGTTTTCTGAAGCTGAAGTTTTAGAACATTTTGAGGAAGTTCATTGAAAGTATTTCTAGACTGATAGGGAGAAAAAAAGCCCCTTCCAAAAAAAAAAAAAAAAAAATCGTCAAAAATACAATTTTACATAAATTATTTCAATATTTGATTCCTGAAATCTGACACTTTGTATATGAGCTTATTACAATTCTTACAATATTCAGGTTTTCGCGACGATATGTACAATTAATTTTAACGTTGCAAATACGTAGGCCTAGTTTGTTTGTTTTTTTGTTTTTTTTTTAAAAAGGGGGGGCTAAAATTCTGAGAAGGAACTATAAAATGTAAAATCTGTGAAATTTTAGTAATAAGGACAGTAAATAAAGTTAATTTCTAGAAAACGAAATGTTGCATGGAGATCCTTGAAAATTTAATATAGTCGTTAGATTGTATCTAATAGAAATTGCATAGAAACTCAGCAAACGGGATCGTCAATTCGATGTTTAACTATATTTAGTAGGACTAGGACTGAAAGTATGGAACGCCATCATACAATCGGTAAAACACAGCAATGAGGTACCCAGCAGCTGTGTGACCAATCGTCCCGATATGGCCGGGATTGTCCCGATCGTAAAAAGCGCGCCCCGCGTCCTGATTTCAGAATGAATTGCCCCGCAAAGAATGTTTATTTTATCTTGTTGGATGTATGAGTTGGAAGGAAGAAGATTTTTTTTTTGGTTGGATAAATTGAAGGAAGAACGTTACTTTTTTTGGTTGGACACGTTCGGAGGTTATCCCGCATTGCGATTTCAGAAATATGGTCACCCTGCACAGCAAAGAAATTCTGTTGTATTCAATTTTACTGTCTGAAACAAACATTTTATTCACTAAGCACCGAGCATTTGTAATTCTGAGGTTTTTCTCAGCTAATTAATGTAAATACCGAAAAAAATCCCTTCATATAATTTATACATAATAGATATTTTCATGGGAAAAATATTTATTAAATTTAACTCGTACATGTGTCGTAACATTTTTTATTACATTTTCAAAGAGAATTATAATTTGGGAAATTAATAAAACAAAAGTTTAATACTTTTCCTTTATTAATTTTCCAAATTATAATTCTCTCTTCAAAATGTAACAAAAAATAGTTTACGTAAGAGTTAAATTTAATAAATATTTTTCCCATGAAAATATCTATTATGTATAAGCCAATTAGTGAATATCAGCAATAAGAGAAATTCTTTCCCGAACAGTAAAACACAATAAGAAGTTCTACATAGAACGTAACGCCCACTTTCTTTAAATTGTTATTCTTGAAATTTCTTTTTTTTTTTTTCTTTAAAAAACAATAATAAGCCTACGTTTATTTTTAAAGTAAGTATCTGTAAAATACAAACAACAGAAACTTTCTATTTTCTGAAGAAGAAAAAAATCCAATCAGTATTATTTATTTAAGTTTCTTAAATCCGATTAGTTTTATCATATCAAAGCACGTGGAATTAGTAGATTAGTTAAAAGAATTAATAGCCTCCGTTGTAAGACATCATTGTTTCGTTTATATTATTTTTGTAACCTCCACGAACTGATTTCTCGACAAGGATATTCAGAGAAAAAAAGAATTAAATATAAAAGTTAAATTGTCTTTTGTCCTTAAATATGCACGCCAAGATTTAAGAAGATTCATCGAACGGTTCAAAAATTATTAGGGGAAAACACACAAACACTGGCTGATTTAATGGATCTCACTGTCCTAGGAAAGTAAGGCAGCCAATTCATCTGCACGGTTTTTTCTTTTCATTAGTAAACAAATTACATTGGTCAAAACCAGTAAAAGTCGTTAGCTCTTTTTTTTGGTCTGCTTGTTATCTTTTTCCTGCTTCCCTGGATCTCCAAAACAAAACAAGATTCCGGAGGTAATGTTAAGTCTACTTAGCTGTTGGCTGATCGTGATTAGGCCTATCGCATTTCTTAATGTATCCTGTGTTCTCTTACCAAGTGGGAAAGAAACACGTTAACCTCTCTATGGTTCTCGTAATAAAGTTCATTTTTAATTAGTGTTATTCAACTACATTGAATCGAGATTTTTTTTTTTTTTTCATAATTGTGTTGGGAACACAAGAGAAGAATAAGACGCTTCTCCGTCTGTTCTTTTGTGTCCCTCTTTTCAATACAGTTATTCAGGCCACGGTCGGCAATCTTTCCGCTATGAAGAGGCGTTTTTTTTTTTTTAAATTTAAATAAAACCTGAACTACCAAGTGTCTCAACGGACCCCTCCTCATTCCAACAACATAACTACCAACCAAACAAAAATGAAAATAAATAAGTAAATAAACAACAACAACATTGGCCAGTCAAAGCAAAAAAGCGTACCAATGTAGAGTAAAAGCAAAAGTTGAATATCGAGAGCCGCAAAGTATCCCTCAAAGATGCGAATCGGGAGCCAATTGGCAACTCCTGGTTTAGAAAGACAATGAGCTTAAATAAATAATGGTGAAGAGAAAAAGAAAGAAACGAAAGAAGTCGAAAGATTGCTTAAAAATCGTAAGCTATTTCGTAAGGATTCAATCTAATCATGGTTGAAGACTAGTTATCGATTTACGTTTAAAATATCCTAGTTAATCAACTTGGTAGGGAAGTTTTTGTATTTGAATGATGAATTTCTTAATATCAAAATATGTGCGTTGTGAAACGGAAAATCATTTCTTTTATTGTCATTTTTTTCTTTCCAAATTATACAAGTTGTCGTATCTTTCATAGTTACATGTCTGGTATCAATAATTATTGTTAAAGGACTCTATTTCGTATGTAGTGAGGAAAGATAGTTCGACTCGTATTAAGGTTGATGACCTTTACTTGGGATAAATTCCCCATTTGATAGAACAATGATTCCTAAACTTTCACATACTAATCAAAATAAAACTAGAGACAAGCGTTAGATTTTCAATTTTTTATTATTAATGAGTGAATTATAACAAATAAAATATATAACAATAGAATATTGACTAAGATTAGTTTGTCCTGAATTTTTTCAAGTACCTTCGATTGAGAACCACTGTAATACAAGATTGGGAGAACTAGACTGAATTATCCATTCAGAGGAGACTCATCTACTGTCGTAGCTAAGAGAGAATTATCGGTCAAGTTTCTTCAACAAGTTTTTATATTATTATTATTATTATTATATCAAAAAAGTTTCAAACCATGGAATTCCCCAGCTAAGACAATATGGCGGGTCAAGGACCAAAGCACATATTGCCAAGTGTATTAAAAAAAAAAAAAAAAATTGGAAGAATAGTTAGGGATGTGTGCTTGTGTCCATAAATTTCCGAACTATGCGTGTTGTGTTGAGTACTACAGCCTTCTGCAGTTGTGCATAAGTGTTTTTATGAAGTCCTAGTGTGCTGAGGCTGTGATGCAATGTGTGAGGCACCAGACCAGTAGCGGACAGGATGATGGGTACAACACGTACACGGTCCTGCCTCCACTGCTTCTGGAGCTCGTGTGCAAGGTCTGTGTATTTACTTATCTTGTCAGCGTGAGTTTTCTGCATGTTCTTGCTGATGGGAACTGCAATATCAATGAGATAGGTCTGTTTGTTGACCTTATCAACAAGTGTATTGTCAGGTCTGTTGTGATGTATAGTTTTGTCTGTGTGAATGGGACGGTCCCAGTACAGCTTATGTAAGGGTGACTGTAATACGCTTTGTGGTGTGTACTTGTAGTATGGGACCGTGTTCTTAATAAGTGAGTGTTTGTGTGGTAGCTGTTGATGAACGATCGATGCTACCTGATTGTGTCGGTGGAGGTAGTCTGTTTGGGACAGAAGGGGACAGTCAGATATTATGTGGTCGATCGTCTCATGTGTAGTGTGGCATTTCCTGCATCTGTCGTCGTGTGTGTTTGCGTCGTGTAGAATGTGTTTCTTGTAGTTGAGTGTAGGAATGACTTGGTCCTGTATCGCGATCATGAACCCTTCGGTCTCCCCAAACAGCTCACCACTCATCAGCCATCTGTTCGACGCTTCCATGTCGACATGAGGTTGGCTGAGTTCGTGGCGATGTCTGCCATGGAGTTCCTTACGAGCCCATGATTCACGCAGCTGCTGTGTGTGGGTGTCGGGAGTGGTGAGTGTTAGAGAAGGGTTTGCGAGGTCCAGGGGTGTGAAGTGGGTGTCAGCCTTGACAATGGCTGAGTGGAGTGAGGAGTGTTGTGCTCTTTGGTGGAAGTGTTCCCTAAGTGTGTGTACTTGTTTTTCGTGTAGGGTGATGAGATTGATGAGTCCTCGGCCTCCCTCCTTGCGGGGAAGAGTCATTCTTTCCGTAGCGGACTTGGGGTGGTGCATGTTGTGTTTCGTGAATGTAGTGCGTGTTGTGCGTTGTAGTGCTTCGAGTTCAGTTTTTATTATTATGTTTGTATGTTTCAAACCTTGGGTTTCCCCAGCAAAAACAATATGGCGGGTCAAGGATCAAAGCACATACTGCCAAGTGTAAAGACGTGTGCGAGAATGATTAGGGATGTGTGGTGGTGTCCATAAATTTCCTAACTATGCGTGTAGTGTTGAGTACCACAGCCTTCTGCAGTTGTGCATAAGTGTTTTTGTGAAGTCCTAGTGTGCTGAGACTGTGGTGTAATGTGTGAGGCACCAGACCAGTGGCAGACAGAACGATGGGTACAACACATACTCGATCCTGCCTCCACTGCTTCTGGAGCTCGTGTGCTAGATCAGTGTATTTACTGATCTTGTCTGCGTGAGTTTTCTGCATGTTCTTGCTGATAGGCACTGCAATATCAATTAGATAGGTCTGTTTGTTGACCTTATCAACAAGTGTGATGTCTGGTCTGTTGTGATGTATGGTTTTGTCTGTGTGAATTATTATTATCATTATTATTATTATACAGGACACTACAAAACAATGTGTATCACAGC
>JAFIDM010009631.1:38931934-38944437 GCA_023159025.1 Thereuonema tuberculata
AAAGCCTTTTTAAAATATTTGTGTGTTCGGCCTAAATTTTAACCATTGTTAATCAATTTACGCACGTTAAATAATTGTAGGTCACTTTCAAAAATAAACGACTCAAATAAAAAATAATAATAAAATAAAATCCGAGTTTTAAAATTGCCTACTCAAGCACGTTGTAATCTGCAAATTAAAAGCCTTGTTTTAAATCCATTAGTGGATGACGCCAACACATCGGAGAATGAAATGGACAGAGCTAAAGACTCATTTCACAGAAAAAGAATAGTGACAGTTCAGTTTTGCAATTTTAAATCCAACAGTCCAGCGAACCGGGCTTGAATTCGTGTTGAGTTTTGACCGAGAGACCATCTCAAGGCTAAAGATTATCGTATACATGAACACTTGCTTGTTAGGAGATTTGATAAGGCAGCCTTTAAACAACATTAAACTTATCAAATTCATTTTAATTATTACAAATCTGAATTGAAGGAAAATAAGTTACTTAAAAAAAACCCTGCTTAATTTTGAGTATTTTAAAAGCTATTGATCATCTAATAGTGTACTTAATACACCGATGGTTATTTGTTGTATGATCTTCAATAGGATGGTATGAAACACATCAAATCAACTGACGAAAGTTACAACAAAGCTCTGAAAATAGAATGCAGATTCCATGAGATATCGAATTTCAATCCAACTCATAAGACATCTAAAATATTATAAGATTTCAACTTATTAAAATTGTCAAATTTATCCAAATCTATGAATCAAATGTCTATAAACAAATAACAATTAAAGACAAATTTCAGTTGAGAAAAATATGTGAAATAAATTTAAATGATTTGAAAAGCTTTATTTCACAAATAATTGTTTGTTTTTATTAGAAAAAGCTTAATGAAAACTTTGCCTGTGAATTTCCCCACATTACAATTGTTGATATATCTTATCTTATCATGTACTAATATATAAAGCTGAAGAGTTTGTATGTTTGAACGCGCTTATCTCAGGAACTACCAGTCCGATTTGAAAAATTCTTGTTGCGTTAAAAGCCCGTTTATTGAGGAAGGTTATAAGCTATATAACATCACTCTACGACCAATAGGAGCAGAGCAATAAACATAAACGTTAAAAAACGGGTGCGGCTTGGTCGCACGACGAGAACCGAACATTACCGAGAAGGGCCGAATTTAATGCGAGTGACACCGCGGGGCACAGCTCGGTTAAGAATAAAGTAAACTGTGGAGTGCCACAAGTTTCCATTCTGGGTTTCACTTTAAATTTAGAAACGATTAAATCAAATCAAGCAGAAACGCTGAAACATAACTAGTCTGGCATAATGACTGTGAAACACACAAAGTTTGCAAACAGATAAGCAGTGGCCTAAATGAACTGAAAACAGGATTAAAAGTAAAAATCGTAACTTTTCATTCATTTTATAATTAAGGTAAAAAAAAGATATAATAAAAACAAATACAGATCAAATAACTGGTCAGTTTAAAGCTGGAATGTTTTACGGTAAAAATGTGTTATTTTCTATTGGATTAACTTTTAGCTTAATAACTTAGACAAGCCATTCTTTGCAAAAAAACACAACGTTTCTATTAGATACTTTGCCTAAAAGCATTAGAAATGCAGGAAATAATCACTAATTCATCAACTTTAAGAGTCAATCTCAATAACTAGAATTGGGTTTTCAATGGAATACAGCCAAACTACGGAATCCCATTACGAAAATCCACTCAAGAACATGAAAAGAATAAATATAAAACAGAAATTAGACAGTAAACTATTTTATAACTTACAAACTTGGTAAAAAATTGAAAACAATAACACATATAAATCAAACAAAAAGGGTATTTTGTAATAATGTGAGATACGATAATTGGCAGGTTTCAATAGGTTTTTTTTTTTTTTTTTTTTCAAAACCCTTTTTCCATTCATTTTTCGATAAAAATTCACTATCCCTATTTTAATAAATACTTTCGCTCATTTTATGGCGATATCATTTTAGATTAGGCTACATCACCTTCTGATCTTCGAATACTTTACAAATGTTGTTGAAACATCTCTTGTGAATTATCTATATGTATATAAAACAATTTCATTGTTTTGATTGTTTAATGTTTCACGAAGATAAAGATGGGCGTTTGTATAGTAAGTTTAATCAGTTAGTGCCATCCATGCATACGACTTTTTCTGATTTCATTTTATTTTCTTTAATTTTATATTTCCCTATTTGCTAAACATCATATAAATTTTAAAAAAATGAAAACCGTAGAATTCTCCGCTAAATTGTAAAAGTGTTTATGAACAATACACCGGAAACGCAGTGGTGCCTCAAAGGAAAAAATACACAATGAAAAACTCACCAATGAAAAATTAGTGAGAAAATTCATGTGCCAGCAGTGCGCAGGCCTCAATGAATTTTTTTAAAGCATAAAAATTCAAATTGCGCATTTGAATTATTATTACTAACCATCGATGAGACCAAATTATTTACTAGTGACATCCTGATCGCCAATGAGTGTGAAACAGCTGTTCCAGGATGTCACTTTTAAATAATTTAGTCTCACCCATTGTTATTGTTTATGAACACTTAGTTATTTTTCTCACTTACGGAAGGGGTCAATGATTTTTTAATTAATATCTTTATTATATTTTTTAAAATTATTATTATTATTATTATTATCATTATTATTATTATCATTATTATACAAATAAAAACATACAAATAAAAGTGCTTAAATTAATTTTTTCAAAAAATGTCTGGAAAAATTCACACAAAAGAAATTATAACCTAAATAAGTATGAAATTTTATTCCCAAAACAAAAATTTATATACAACATAATAATGCAAAACTACTATAATATATTACAAATAAAGAATAACAGCAATCAAAATTATCATCTAAGACAAAACCATAAAATAAAACTACCATACCCTCCAATTTTTAATAGTTATGGGCACAGAAATATAAACTTTAATATAGAAAGAATCATAAATGATATGAATATAAATATATTCTCAGAACATCAAAAAATATCTGTTGTCAAAAAAACCCTTAAAAAATGGCTTATTGAAAATACTTGAAAAAAAAAAAAAGTAAAGTAAATATATCATTAATTATTTTATATTGTTTTTCTTTCCTCTAAATATCTCTATTTGGAAGAATTTAAACTTCAAAATGGAGAAATGAAAGGAAAGAAAAAAAATAAATAAATAAACACCAAAGTAAAACATAAGACTGGTACTATTAAATAAATATTGGAGCCTACCCTCCAGCGGCCTCTTCGGCCTGCACGGGCAGGCTTTGGCTTCGTGCGGTCTTCAGGGCCTGATCGAGTCTTTAACTTTAACTTAACTATTAATAAAACTAATATACGTTTCAAGACATTTCAAGCACGTTATCGAAAAATACCTTCAATACTAATAATCAATCATTTATTTATATATGTCAACCCATCTATACTCAATTATTGTTATTTTCTTTTTTTTTTATGTTCTTATATTTACAATCTTGTAGACTTATAAGCTATATATTTTTCAAATGTATACTATGTAAATATATATTGTAAGAAGAAAGAAAAAAAATTATATAAATATCAGAACCCGTTGATAGGGATACCTCCCTAACGGGACTGTACTGTGTTATCTATCTATGTTCATAAAAAAAGAAAAAAAAAAATAATATTATTATTATTATTATTATAATACTGAACTGTGAAATGACTGTCAGGTTAGAAAAAAAAATATCAAAAAATAAAGATCATGGTATGTTTTTACAATTTATTTTTTTATTTATTTATATAGTTATTCTTTGTTTTCGTGATTTATATCTTTTTTATTTTTTTTTTCAATTACAGTTAAAATCTCATTACGTAATTTTCCTCAGTTGACTTCATCCCGAAGTTGCGTCTATACTTGTACTTGTTTCAACCAATCAGAAGAATTTATACAAACCTCTTTCGGAACAACTCATTCATTTAGTATCTGGCAATGGCAGCCCTGCGCTGCGGCGTGCTGATTGTGTCTCTCCGGAATTCAGCATGTAAACACATCATTTTGTCTTCAAAATCTCAGAAAATTACCGGCGTTCGACAAAGTCCCGTCTTTTGTCTGAGATTTAAATCGACCCCGGCCGCAGCGAACCTAGGAATTGCCGCTATTAAAGAGACCAGCCCAGATGAACAGGAACCGACACATGATTCTCTTGATCTTACGTTCGAAAATGCCGAAGCCGCTTTCAAAAGTAAAACCACCAGCGAAATTTTGCGAGCCCTCGTCGTGTTCTACATGTGTTCAAGTAGATACCTGGTGGATAACAACAGGAAGGTTTGATTTTTTTTTTATCTTACTTTTCATTTCAAATTAAAGCATCATTATTTTATTCTTTTGACCTGATCTCGACGTTACTGGCGTTACTTTGTTGAATATCCCGAGTGTTATCTAATAATCAGCATATTCTGAGAACCTGGGAGAGATGAGGAACTACGATGATATCGAAGGCATTTATATTTTAATGGTGATAAATTTTGGAATCCTCTTAATTACTTTTTTCGATGATAATCCTGCAAATTTAGCTTTCTCAAGCAAATTTTAGACTTTGAATCGAATAGCTTAGTTATTAGAATAATTTTTATTTATTTATTTATTTATTCCAAAAAGCCAAATTTGTACACGAATGTTTTGTTCAGTAACACAACCGTTTAAAAATTTGGGTTATTAAGAAAAATAAACAAATTTCCAACATCAAAGAAAACGACGGTCACTACCTCGTGAGACGAAATTGTACGATTACCTTTTCAAGATCTCTCTCAAGTGCAATCAAGAAAATTCAGCTTTAAATATAAAATAATGAATATTATTAACTGTTAATGTAAAAAAAAAGATGAAAAAATGTCAGTAGATAATCATGACTATAAAAATTATTGGGGAAATTTCAGTAATGACTTTTTTAAGACGTTTGTTATCTGTGTCCGATTACGTCTTTATAAGATCTCCCGTTAACCTTGACATTATTAGGAAATTACTGATGCATCCGTCTGTGTCTGGACTGGACCAGCGTTGATTGATGACATTATGACAAGTTTCGTTTTCTTTCAGATTGTTTTTTACTTCCCCATAATTAAAATTTTCACAGTTATAGTCTTGTCGTTAATATTTGTTAATTAAAAAAAAGGAGATAGATATAGATATTTATAATTCCTGTTATCTGAAGAAATATCCTCTTATTTGATTGGAAAAAGATTTAGTAATTTATTATTTAATTTAATATTAATAACAGTAATAATAACGATAATGACTAAAGTTACAGATAAATTTAAGAAGTAACATTAAAATAAATTCATCAACTGTATCAATAACAATTTTAATTTCAGTTGATGGACATTGGAAAGAAAATTTTGGGCAAGAGGATGTTTGAATCCTTAATGAAGGCAACCATCTATGGTCACTTCGTCGCTGGTGAGAATCAAGAAAGTATCAGGCCAGCACTGGATCGTCTGAGACAATTTGGGGTGAAAGCAATATTGGATTACAGTGTAGAAGAAGACCTGCCTCCCGAGAAAGCTGAAGAAGTGGAAATGGAGTAGGTACAACTACAACATTGTGTAAAAGCAAAGGCTTATTGACCTTTAGTTAATAATATATATTTTTATAGAGTTTTGTTTTTCTTGAAATACAAATATATATGCTTTTAAACTGAATCAATTTATAGTTCTGTAATTATTTTTTTGTAGATCTTGTGTTTCAGCTGCTCGGGAGGAATCGCCAGATGCTGAAGGTAAAATTTACTACGTCAAGTGATACTATTTGCAATTAATAATTATTGTATTTAATAAGGAAAACTGAAAATTTTCATTTTTAATATGCTTTGAAATCAAGGCCGTTGGAAGGCAAGCAAGGGTGCTAAGTCGCCTCTACATTAATTTGCAGGGGGACCGGGTATCTTTTTCCGAATGGGAGGAGGAGGAGAATGTCCAACCAAAAAAACCAAAATGCTCTTTTTTTTTCCATTTTTGGATGCAGTGGGAGGAATGGGAGATAGAGTTACAGTCCCTACCAACCACTCCCTCGGTATACAGTGATATTGTTGATTTTTAGAAGAATGGTTTCGTTTATATAATATTTTTACTTTACATTTTTTAATGTGGATCAGTGGAAGTAAATTAAACAAAATAGACGAAAAGTTTATTTAAATATAAAATATAGAAATATAAAAAGAATTAGTATTACTATCATTATTATATTTATGATTGAATTAAATTACCTATCATCTATTGAAATTGATGTATGTATTAATAAATTAATATTTATCATTATATATTAAATACTTATTAAATATATTAATTAGCTAATAATTGCTTGGTCCCACCACCAATACACACTTGAAAAGCTTTCCAATACTCCTGCACAGAATAGATCTGGTGAAAAATAAAATAAAGCAATAATGAATTAGCGTGAACTAATACCAAATCTTATTTTACTGTAAAAATAATACCAAATCTGTTTAACATACAATTAAATAAATAAAAGTCCTAGCAATGCCATTGAATACTCAAAATCACAGTAGAAAATGTTGAAATTAAATGTTTTTTGTAAAATTAGGCCAAAAATTTTATTTGTTCAGTAATTAACAGAATTTCTTCTGTTCTTCAAAAGCTGTCCCTATAAAGGATGAGGAACATGCTAGTGAGTGTCCATATTTCTTTCTGTAAGTTATTGCAAATGATTTGCATGCAACCAATAATGTTTTAGGAATGTCTTTTATTTGTGAAACTTTGGTTATTTAACATTATCAAAGATTATGTTTAAATAATTAGAATAATTGCTGAAAGCAAATCATTATATTATTTCCTTAACATGCGAAGAAAAAAAAAACTTTCACATACTAAACTATTACATTGAAAATTAGTAGTTATCTCATTGAAAATACATAGTAGGTTATTACTTTGATATTTAAGGAATGAATCTGTTTTTAAAAAAAATAGTTTTTAATAAGATCAAACAACAATATAGATCAATTTTAATATTACAGATGGTATCAAACAATATCATCCAACAAGACTATTTGCCGATAGACGAGTGAAGGTTAATTCAGCTCGTACCTATTTCTACTTAAATGAGGCTCAGTGTGAAAAAAATATGGAAATATTCTTACAATGTATAGATGCTGTTTCAGGTATTTATATGCTTGTCTTAATTTTAATTTAATTATTATTATTTTTTAGTTATAAGGTTAATTAATGTACATTTTGTATCGTGTATTGACTGGGTATTTATAGAAATTTAATAAACTTAAATTGCAGGATAACATTTTTCAATAAAATGGATATTCATAAAATTTTGTATTCCTAAAGAATTTTGTAATTGCTATCAGTGGTTCATTTATGATTTTGTTTCAGAGTAGGGCAATGGTAAAAAAAAAAAAAAAAGGCTATTTTTTGATACTCCAAATGATATAAGTTAATTAGAAAAATGAATAAAGAAGAATTTCTAACATGCAAAAAAAAAATGTTTTACAATTGTAGTGAATTATAGTACAGATAAATTTTGGAAATGAAGAAAACTTGAGGAGGCCTCAAACCAGTACCTCCCCGTCTTTTTTTTAATACATTTTTTGTTTGAGAGCTATTTTTTGTTAATTTATTAATGCTTAGATGCTTTTCTGAGTAAATTATTGCATTGATTTAAGTATTAAGATAACAGCTTTGCAAATGACCGAGTTAAATGTGTGTGTTTGTTTCTAATTATTTTGCAAAATATATAAGACTGAACTTTCAGTATATGTTCAATTTGAAATAATTAAATCTTGCCTGACAATTGTGATCTGCTAGTCTATGAATTTAACAGTTCTATGTCAACATGAAGATGATGTTAGGTTAGTCTTTCTTGTAAAGTGCTCTATCCAGGTATATATTTTGTGTGTCACCTTTAATGGTGAAAAAAAAAATTGTTTGATTCATGCTTAATGGAGGGTTGTTTGTAATTGAAGAGAAATGTATTTGTATTCATTTTTATGAAAATAGATGCTGAATGTTTCTGTTTATATAGATTTGTTATTAATAAAAATTTCCCATCTCACTTTAGTGGCAAATATATCTAGTAGCATTTGGATGCTAAATTGTAAATTTTTGTTAAATTCTACACATTAGATAATTTAAAGAGAGTTTCCAAATAAAACCTACAGACTTTTTCAAACAAGAATCCACAAATTTAAACAAATGACTATTATTTTACAAATAATTACTCAAAAAAGGATTTTTCTTTGTAAATAGATAAATTTGCAAATATTGATGGATCTTGGCTCATGACAGTGATTTTTTTTTTTCCTTTGCGGAATTCCTGGTGTTTATTAACTGTTTAGGATGTTTCTCAACATTTTTTTTTTTTTTTATGTAAGATGCCTTTTATTTTTAAGAAAAGAAAAAGAAAAAAAAGCAAACTGTATCCAGTGGCTTGCATGGGGCCCCTGCCTGAAACTTTGTGAGGGCCCTTGCATCAAACTGATTTCTGTTACTTAGTAAAAAGGGATCACATTCTGGTCAGATATACGTAATTGGTACACCACACCAATTGTTAATAAAATTGGAAAACTAAAAAAAAAAAAAAAAAAAAAAATAGTGTTTTTAAGTGTGTGTTTTAATAGTATTTGACACACATATCAAAAGCACTGACTGTATACGAGAGACTAAATATGACGCTTGATTGCAATAAGTATAATCGAGCAAATATACAAATTCAAATATGACGTAAATGATGCATCCCCACATGAATTCCTTGTTTTAATTTTTTAATTGTAGTGTATTTTTTAATTACAAATTATGGGGGGCCCTGGCTGCAGGCCCCCCCCCCTATTAATCTGCCAGTGGCTGTATTTGGTATAAGTCATAGTGGTATTAATGTATGTCATAATATCAGTTACATTGACCTACACATTATTTACATTCTCTTGGAGATAATGTGAAATTCAAATTGGTTTAACATCTCTTTTTTTATAGTTTAAACTGTTACGTCCACAATTATTTCATAAGATCTACTATTCAAATATATAGCTAATCTCAATCTTACTTTTTTTTTTTAGAGGTTTAAGGAATATTAAACAAAAGAAATTGTGTTGGTTATATCTTTTGAATAATGCTTAAACTAATATAACTGGTTAGATAGAAACATTTGACTGCGCAAATATTTGGAAACCACTCATCTGATCACCTCCAAGTCTGTATAATAATATTGTGGGGTTGCACAAGAGTAGAAGTCAAACATGCTCACAGACACAACTCACAAATGACTTAGATGACAATTGGTTGATAGTCAAAATGTGTTAGTAGACTCACAATGTACTTTGGGCAATTTTTTTTTCAGTATAAAGTACTTATAAATAAAAAAGAAATTGTAGAAATTTAAATCTACATTAATAAAAGTCTCAGGGTATGTCTGTCCAGTTGATTTCTATATATCTTTTTAGATGATTTTTCAACAATCCAGAAAGGTGAAGTTTGTAGCTTTGTACTCATTTGTGTAACTGGAACAATTACATGATTTTACCTTTGTTATTATGATAAATAATTTTATCTTATGAAGCATAATTTAATAAGTGTTTTTCTCTGTCTGACTACATACTATGTAACTATAGTTACATAAATGTTTTCTTTGTCGTATTATGACTTCAGTACAGTGAATGATTGCATGACAGTGTGGTAGAAGAACAATGAATTTGGATGATCACAAATAGCTTCATGATTTACTTTCATCGATATTTGTTTGTAAAAGAGATACATCATTGACAATCCATCAAACATTGCCAATTTTAAAATTATATTTTTAAAAATACCAATTATTAAAGTTCAAGGTTTAGTACGAAAAAAAAATTGCTAAAAAATAAGTTTTAGACAACTACAGTACTCTACATTTATCTAAATCTTCTTTCAGATATTTATTCTGTACAAAAATAGAATCACAAATAATTAACTGATTTTATTTATTTATTTCCAGGTTTCATAATGTCTTTGACATCTTCCTAAACCCATTTTATGCCTGTATCACCCTCCTCCATTCCTCTCTATCTTCCCAGGCCCCATCCTCTAGTCTTCTTTCTTTCATTACTTCATTTATTCCCTGCATCCATGTCAATTTTGGTCTTCCTCTCTTTCTTTTTCCTGTTGGTACCCATTCATGTATCTTCTTCGGCAGTCTTTCTTCCTTCATCCTCTTCATATGACCATACCATCTTAATTGTGTAGTTTTTACTGATTCTACAAGTAAAATTTGTACTGCACCTTCATTTTTTCTTTTATGACTGTATTTCTAATTTTGTCCTTCCTTGAAATTCTTGCCGATCTCTGCCAGAAATCCATTTCTGTTGATTGTAATTTTGCCTTCGTTCCTGATTTTAAGTGCCATGTCTCTGAACCGTATGTTATTGTGCTTTTAACAATTGTATTATATATATGTGTTTTTGTTTTTACAGTAATGTCTTTATCCCATAAAATGCTGTTTAATTTTGATATTGCTGATCGTCCTTTGTTAATTCTGTGGTTTATATCATCTTCATGATTTCCGTTTTTATTAATTTTGACTCCTAAATACGTGTATTCATTGCAGTGATTTATAGTTCCTTTTCCATTTTCCAAAATGAGATTTTTTGAAGTTGCACCTATTGCCATATAGTTTGTTTTCTTCAGATTAATATTTAGCCCCCATTTCTCATATTCCTCTATCAATTTCCTTGCCATGTATTCTATGTCTTCGTAATCTTCTGCAATCACCAATTGGTCATCAGCAAATAATAATAAGGTTTCATCATTTAATAATAATCCCATCTGTGAGCATTTCTTTTTCCAAGTGGTTAGGACATTTTGGAGATATATTTTAAATAAAATAGGGGAAATAGAACATCCTTGTCGTAGTCCTTTAGTGACATAGAATCCAGGTGAAATCTTATTGTACATTTTAATTTTTGTGTATGATTTATCATATAAGTTTTTTGTTGCTTGGATAATGGTACTATTTATTTTGTAATGTGATAAGGTTTCCCACAGTTTGATCCATGGCACACTGTCATATGCTTTTTCTAAGTCTACAAACAACAAATGTAGAGGTTGTTCAAAAGCAGTTCTTTTTTCAATAAGTTGTCATATACTAAATATATGATCAATAGTCGATCGCCCTGCTCTAAATCCTGCTTGCTCTTCTGTTTCTATCAAATTATATTCTTGTTCTAAGAAATATTTTAAGATTTTTCCATATTTACGACTGAAGATGCTTGTTACTGTAATCCCTCTGTAGTTCTTACATTCATTTCTGTTTCCTTTCTTGTGTATAACCGATAGTAGTCCAACTTTCCAATCATTTGGTGCTGGTTCCCCATTTAAACATCTTTCGAATAATTGTTGTAGTAATTTAAAGAGCTTTTGGCCACCATATTTTATTAATTCTGCTGGTATTCCATCCTCTCCACATGCTTTCTTGTTTTTCAAGGATTTAATGGCAATTTCAACATCCACCAGATCTAAATGTATATAATTTCTCTGTGTGTTTCCACTTGAATCTTCCATAGCTTCCTCTACATAATCCTGTCTCTGTTCTGTTAGAAGCTCCTTAAAATATGTTTTCCATTTATCCATTGAAATGAATTCAATAGCATTTTTTCCACTTTCATTTTTCCTCAAATTTTTTAATATTCTCCATGCCTCACTGCTTCTTTTTCCACCCAAATATGTTTCGATGGTGCCACAGGTTTTTTCCCAACTCTTATTCTTCTCCGCTGTGACTTTCTTTCTGATTTCTGCCTGCATTTTCTTGAATTCTATTTTATCCTCTAACTTTTTGGTATTTAACCATTTGTTATGTTTTTCTTTCTTGGATTTTACCATCTGTTCAATTTCTTTATTCCAAAAATAGAGATTTTTATTTCCACATTTTCTTTGTTCTTCTCCCAGTGCTTCCATAGCTGCTTCATGAATATTTTTAGTTATGTATTTGTATAATTCTTCTGTAGTGTCAAACTCTGTACGAGACAGCTTTTCCTCCAGTCTTCTTTTATATAAGTATGTTGTACTTTCGTCTTGTAGGCTATCTATTTCATATTTGATTTTAGGCATATTCAATGCTTCCAATTTAGATTCATTCTTTTCCTTATTGGAGATGTGTAAAAATGGGCATACTATCTTGGAGTTGACAAAGTAGTGATCACTTCCATGCAGAGTCCCTCTGTAAATTCTTACGTCTTGTACTTTTAAATTTGATTTTTGTTTTATAATTACATAATCAATTATAGATTTCAATTGTAAATAGTCTTGGTGCCATGTAAATTTGTGTATATCTTTGTGTTTAAAAAAAACATTTAAAATTTTTAATGAATTTTGCTCACAAATATCAATTAATCTTTTCCCGTTTTCATTTACATTATCTTCTCCAAACGGACCTACCACTGCATTATTACTCTTCTTTCCGGTTCTAGCATTAAAATCTCCTGCCATTATTATTTCTCTTGAATTTCCTATCTCCGATAAAATTC
>JAFIDM010009631.1:38965174-38992616 GCA_023159025.1 Thereuonema tuberculata
ATATATATATATATATATATATATATATATATATATATATATATATAAATAAAGCTAATAAATATTTTATTAAAAAAAATGTTTTTGTGAGATCTGCGCATGTATCATCGATTAGTCTGGTCAGGCACGTCCGTCTGATTTAATGAAAGGACGCCGCCATTGTGCTAATCGCTTGTTACTTTGCAAAAGAGCATTGTATTTATAAATAATATATATTTATTTATTTATATAAATACTTATTGTTAGCAACTGGTATTGAAATAACGCTAAATAGTCGAGAGAAGTTTTAATTTGGCGTTCTCAACATGTCTTTCTCAGTGAAAACAGACTACGTCATCCATTGTGACAGGAAAACATAATTGATCAGCTACCGGAAGGGCTGCGCAGTTCAAACTTCCGCCGGTCATCTTTCATTTTGAGGACAGTAAGAGAGTACCCTCTCACAGCTTACACAGGTTGCCTGCATGATTTCCTGGAAGCGACTAAGGAATTGAGGATTTTTATATGTAACTTGAATGTTTATTTGGGATTCTTGATATACTTTTTTTTTTCCTTTGCTTTGTGATGTAAATTTGTAAGTCTTATACTAAATAAATAAACTTATTTATTCTTTTATACTAAATCAATTTTGCTTTACAAAGTCCTAATTACTGTACATGGTGGTTTGTTGCAAATCAATCAGTTGTAAAAAGACAAAAAAAGAAAAGATATTTTGCTAATATGCACAATGATAATATGATTAAGAGAAAGTTGTTACAATGGAAATGGCTGAAGTGACATACTGCCATCAGCTACCAATTTTTGGAGTTTCCCTGACATTTTATTCCCTAAATCACATAATTCTATGGATGAAGCTATAATCGAGATTTATTAATCTTGAAAATTCATTCGGTAAATTGTATATTGAATTTTTATTTTTTAGTTTCATAAATTTATCAAGATGATACTTTGTAGTCAAGAGAATATAAGGAAATAATTATTTATTCTTTCAAAACCAAAAAGAAAAAGAACTCTACAATATGTCATTTTGCATTATCTGACTTCTCTTCCTTTACATTTTTAAACTATTGACAAGTTTAAAATTTGAATTAGTGTATAATTCCTCTTTGCTGAAAACATTTATAAATTTAACATTGTATTTTTAATATATACACTACTTTTAATTGCAATAATTGAAGAAGCAGCTTTCATTTCTTTTTTTCTAAATTTTATTGTATTTTTCTTACAATTTTGAAATTAGGAAAGAGAAAGAGCAGCAGCTTTAGGCTATGAGGATCCTATTAATCCATCCTATGAAAGTACAAATGAAATGTATGAAAAAACATTACTGGAATGTCTTCAGCGAATAAAACAAGTGAAAGATAAGAGAATTGCAATTATGGTCGCCACACATAATGAAGATACCATTCGGTTTACAATTAATAAGTAAGTTTATCCCTTTAAATTTTATATTTTATAATGATAGATGTTGTCAGGATGTAATTATAATATTTATTTATTAGAAGCAGTGCTGAAGGCTGCTTTGCTATCGAATTTATTAATTAGATAATTACTACATGAATAAAAATGAAAGTATCAACAAATTATATCAGAAATAAAGTTTGCATAAACTGTTGTCAATGAAGTCTAATGAATAGGAGTTTGCTATTGAATAGATATTTTAATTTCCTGATCTTTCATAAATCAAGAGTCTATAACAGCCTTGTGATAGTATCTGGAAAAATTAAAGACCTCAATTAACAAATTTTCTGTCTTCCAAATTTTACAATTATCAAAAATGGAAAACAAGAACAACTAATAAACTTTTGTTTCTATTCGTGATGTTGTGAGGTTTGTTTGGATATCATTGTTTCCATTTCTTAAAAAATGCATGACAATTTGAAGGTTCTTTTTTAGGACATAGAGTATTCACAGAATGGAATAGCTTCATAGCATCAACACTTTTTTATAATATTAAAGTACTAGAAAACTTCTGAACAAGGCTTAGAGCAAGATTTCATACACAATGGTTTCTTTTGTTCAAAGAGAAAACAGATATTAAAATATTTTAGGAATTAAAAAACATCATAACAGACTCTTCCCACTAGAATTTATCTCTTTATCATCATTATGAGTGATTTGATGGGAAAATTGCATATCCTTTTTTTTTTTTCTATCCGAAAAGGAGAAATTGAAATTTTCATTTACTAAACTGATAATATTGTATATCAAGTTTAAATACTAGAATAACTTTGATAGCAAAATACTAATTGCAACAATTAATTAAATCTATTTTTGTACTTTGTTTGCAATTTATGGGATATCTCATTTTTCCATGGATCCCGTTAATTGCTATATTGATAGTAAACGTATATTTGCTAATTAATGCACAGTTCAGAGTATAACTGTAACTTACTTATTTGATTATTATTCAGTAGTGTACATTTTTCCCCCTTCTAGAATGAAAGAATTGGGAATAAGACCAAAAGACAGAGTGGTATGCTTTGGTCAGCTGTATGGAATGTGTGATCAAGTCAGTTTTCCATTAGGTAATTTATTTTAATATTCTGCAATTTTAGAATGCATTAATGGTCTATAATTATATATTTAAAAAGGTATGAATAAATTTTAATTTATTAATTAAATTGAATAATAAGCTTAATACAGGGCAATGATTCCCAATCAGGGTTCTAAAAGAAATTACAAAGTAAATGCTGTAAAACTTTTGATTTATTTCTTTTTAAAAATAAAATTTTCTTTTCTACAGTAATTTAGCCATAATTTGATTTACAGTATTGCCATAAACTTTTTTCTTGCCTGTAAATATTTTCACAGGGAAAGATTCCTCCCTAGTATCAATTACTTATGGGTCCTCTATAGAGTAAAGGTTGGGAATTGCTGATTTTGAGTAATTTATAATTAATATGTAAGAAAATTTATTGAGTAAAGTGCTTTTAATCTTAATAGTACAAGTTAAATAATAGTAACATAATTAAATTTATTAGGTCAAGCAGGCTATTCAGTATACAAGTATGTTCCTTATGGACCTGTATGTGAAGTGCTGCCGTATCTTTCTCGTCGATCTAAAGAAAACCAAAGCATGCTGGAAAAGGTAAAGAAAGAACGAAGGCTATTGGCAACAGAGTTAAAACGTCGTATTTTAAATGGTCAGATTCTCTATACACCTAAGGGAACATACACACCTGTTTAAACATTGGAAGTAAATACTGTACAAGTTCTGTGATATTTTGAAAGCCAGTGAGTGGCTAAAATACATTAGATGCATGGTTTCTTACATTAAATAAAATGGAATGAGTTTTTAGGTGTTTTGATAAGTACTGAAATTTGGCCATTGAATAAATTATATTTCTTTTCTAAGTTGCTAAATGCAAATTAAGTTTACCAAAGAAAAATATAATAATAAGTACTGCTTTATTAGATTAAGGCTACACCTTAATTACATAAATATGAATATTTTTTTCTAGTCAGTTGATATGTTACATTTCACCTTTGTCATTAAGAAAAATAGTTTCTATTATTATTATTTGTAGTTATTTCCATCTACAATGTTTGTAACACTTCGTAAGAGTCTTAAACATATAATAAATGAGCAGAAGAACAAAATTCAGTCCAGTTGTGACAGTATTTAAGGGTTGATGCTTTCTGCAAATTCTTCTTTATAATATCTATATTTCTATATCTACAATTCTGAAATATATTATGTACAAACGGAAGTTAGTTGTTAATACTGTTGAGATTATATTTTTGTACAATTTGGTTTTTCCCTCAAATTAGTAGACTACATTATCTTCTATCTGTAATGCAGTGTTCAGTAATTAAATGTAACGGTTTTTTTTATCTGTACTATAAATAAATGCATTATTTCTACAGTTCATGAATTTTGGTGCTTTAAAAAAAGAAAAAGAGAATTGGGACAGAGAAAGAGACTTTTGAAACATTACAGTTTTAAAACTTGTTTGAATATTTGGAGTCTTTTTATTTCATGTAGTGATTTTGTTCTTCATTTTTGCAATTTTTGACGATTGCGATTTTTATTAAATGTGAGAAGTGGAAATACTGTTAAATGGAATCATGTTAAATCATGATTAAGAACAAAAAAAAAAAAAAAAAATACTCAGCCATAAATTGTTTTAATTCCATATGCATGTATTAAAGCTTATTTCATTTTGTTAGTGCAATATACTATAAATGAAGAGCTAATTCTTTGATTTTGCTTAAGCAGTTGCAACTTTATCATTTCTCTGTTATAACTAGAAAGTAGATCTCAGGAATTTTCCTTTTATTATTCTTATTCTTTCACAATATATTATTGTTTAAAATAGTTCACAACCTTTAGATAAATCAATTAGTTAAAAATAAAATAAAGCTATGTCTTAGTAGTGGGATTCCTCTTCATTGAATTATTGGAAATGAAGTGAAATGAAGTTTTCTCTCATTTTTCTCCAGTATTCAGTTGATTTACTCCATCTGAATTAAAGAAATGTCATTGAGTTGCTTTTTTTGTAGAGCAAGAAAACTTTGAAATAAGAAGGAAATGGGATGTTACAAAATAACAAAATATTCACTTTGCTTATTAGAGTCATGCAATAATCTTGAAAACTGTACTTGGTTTCGAGGCATCCTTCCACGGCACCAGTGTCCTGATGAGTGTCTCCTGATACTGTTACCCCGACTCCGTTCTTTGAGGTGGTTTTACTGTCTAACTTAATAAGGCCAAAATGGTAAATCCTTTAGAAATAAATGCCTTGCTTGCTTTCCTAAATCTGCATAGCATGGAGGACAAGGCATTTTGAAAATCTTCTGTTCAGGTTTTTTGTCTGCTCTTATAGACTTTTGTTGCGATTTAGGTTCAAATTTAAAGCTGCCAATTTTCTGCCAATTTCGTGAACGATACAGTTCCACGAATATCCTCAGCATCCAAAAGCCATTCTGTGTTACTCATCAGATGAAAAAAGTAAATGGCAAGATCCTAAGATGCTGGATCTTTTTTCATCTGATGAGTAACAAAGAATGGCTTTTGGATGCTGAGGATATTCAAGGAACTGTATCGTTCACAAAATTGGCAGCTTTAAATTAAATACAAAAAACCTGAAGTTCTTCAATATGCCTTGTCCTCCATGCTATGCAGATTTAGGAAAGCAAGCAAGGCATTAATTTCAAAAGGATTACCATTTTGGCCTTATTAAGTTCGACTGTAAAACCACCTCAAAGAACGGAGTCGGGGTAACAATATCATGAGATGCTCATCAGGACACTGGTGCCGTGGAAGGATGCCTCAAAACCAAATACCGTTTTCAAGATTATATGCCGACCCTCACAGAAAGATGGAACACTGACAACATATTGCTTATGAGATATTGAAATATTTTGTACCTTTTGTACCTTTTAGCATTGTTTTTTTTGTAAGATTTTTGTACTAAAATTGTTAAAATTAAGACTCAGGTTAATTAAAAGTATAATGTTTAATAGTTTAATTGGTTGTTATCTCTGCATTATGATGTTTTTCAGATATTTTCATTGCAAATATAGAAAGTATTGGAATACTTATTTAATTTTGGGCTTAATTAATTAATAATGTTAATTAATATATTTTACGTGTGACATTTGAGCTAACTACATCAAAGATTTATTTTACAGTGACGATCAAAACATCAGACCTTTTAAGGTATTTTTTGGATGCTTCATTTCTCAACTCCGTTTTTCCTATCAATTGAATGAATTAGGAATGTATAGAATAAATAATAATTTAGAACAGCATATTTAAAAAATGCTTGTCTTCAGTGATTCATATATACTTCTTGATCATTAGGATCAAGATTTTCAAGTATTGAAGATAGTTATCAGTGATAGTAAGAAAGATCATATTACTTTAATTACGATGATGCCAATGGCTAAATCTATCCACACATCCTCCTACAATTCCTTAAATATAAAAAATAGTATATTATTATTGTGAAATTACTTTTATAAAATTGCTCCAGTTATATCTCTAATGGCAATACTTGCTTGCCAAAAGTCAGCTTTCACAAAGTTGTTAGTAGTTAAAACAGATTTGTAAATATACAACATTGTAAATGATTTTATACTTCAAAATATATTTTGCCATAAATTTCTGTTTCTCTTAATGATAGTGTAATAATGTAAATTTTCCGAGGAACACAAATTAAATCCAAAGATTTATTTTTAAAATGAAAGATAAGTTTCAAAAAGGACAGTTTACATCAAGAAACTAATGTGTATATACTATAGAAATTGATATTGAACTTGTACAGAAATTGTAATCGATATAGTAAGGCTGTTTTCTATTTACAAGAAGCCATTGAACAATAACTTTCATTTTAGCCAAGTTTAATATGTTTATGTTCTATTGATTTAGAAATGCTGAAATAATAGAAGTGGGAGTTAGATAAAGATCTATTATTTGAATACTTTGTTTTTATATTTACCTAGAATATATAATTATAAAAATAATTTAATACCGAATAATCTTGTTCAAAATTTGTGGATTATACTTTTTAATGTCCTTTTCTTAATAGTCTAGTCTACATCTAGTCTGTAATTCACATTTGTTTCCTTTAACAATTAATTGTAAATAAACCAAAGTTGTTACAAAGTTTTGAGTGTTGTAGTCTGATATTGAAAATTTCAAAACACTTAAATGCATTTTTGTTTATTTGCTTACATGTGAGAGACTAATTTTGTTATTTATGTTATCCACCAATATCTTATTAAAAGCAAGACATGTCATCTGTTTCCTAATAAGAACAGTTCATCTAATTACTCATCTGCATCAAATAGTTACTCTACAATCGAGATATGTGAATCTGGGTTAATCCCATAACTCTAACAAAAGATAACAATAAAAGCAGAGGGAAGAATGAATTATTATATTTTATTATTAATGAAAAGATCTGTTCCAAATATAACTACCCAAATTACAACCATTGGGAATGTTTTGTTTCTCATTTGTATTAAAAATATTATTACCAATTGGAATAATGAATTTTATAATACAAATGATATTAAATAATACATATTTGTTTGTTGTTTTTTTAGCTTCTAATAATTAAAGAAAATTTGGTAATTGAATCTTATACAAAAATATTTATCTAAAGCAGTTATAATGATATGCATTCAAAAAAAAATTATCTTTGAACTACAAATAAAAAACTCAAAACACATTTTGAAGTTGAATTTCATACTGCCTATATCTCTTTTTCAGATAACACTTGAACTTATTTTAATAATCTGCATTTGAATTCCTTCCATAAAAGTTCTCTTTCTCTTCGTGCACCTTTTATTATAGAGCGATTTTCAGTTGCCCTACGATATAGATAAGGAAGAACTTCTTCTATACTTCCATATGGAATGGATTTATAAACTGCCAAGTTCATATTTGCTGTAAAAGAAATTAAACAATTAAGTTTTAATTATTTTGCTTTATTTTGACACTTAAAAAGTTAATTCTAAAATAAAATAAAATTTAAGGATGACATGTTAGTATTTAAGAAAAGTTTATTTATTTCTTTATAGTTAATTAATATTAACTCAAGTTTAGAGTTGCCTCGGATAGGTGCTATGTTGAGTCTTTACCATTTCGAAATATACTTATGGAAGTATATTTGGAAATGGTAATCATTGAGTAACACAGAAAACATTTATTAACCAAAGTAAGTTTAATCAAGGGATATAGTAGTAGGGGAATGGAAATCACATTATAAAATGTAAACTATAGTAGCCAATAGACTACAAATCATTTGGAATCACAAGTAATTTATTATTTTCATTTGAAAAACAATATCGTTAAACTTGCAACCCATCACCTGTCTTTCATAGCACCATTTGCAAAGGCTCAAATGTTTTGACTTGATCATCTTCGGATGCTTCAACAGTCCACCTTGATTATTGATGTAAAGGTTCTCTTTGATAACTGACTGGAGGCCTTTACACATGCATCCAAAATAGTGAAAGAAAAGTTTTGAGCTGCTTGATAGAGGAATTATGCAAAATGGGCATTGTTCTGCTTATCAGGGAACTGACAAAAAAACCCCCCCGACTGGTTTTGGATTTTACTTTTGAAATATTAATCCTTTCATGCTTGACCTCTACAAACATGTTTAATATAACTATATTGTATGAGTGCTAATAGTGTTATAAGGCTATTTAAGTTTTATTTAAATTTTAAAATTCAGAATTACAATTAGAAAAGAGATCAAAAGAAGGTTTGGTTGAAGCAGAAGTTCAACTTAAAAAGAATAGGCTATATAAATTTTCACTTCCAAAACTCGCTGTGCTAATGATAATACTTCAGTTATCCAATATAGGTTTGTAAATTTCCAATTATTTATTAAATATAGTATATAATAGTTGCCTCACCTAAAGGATAAGACACTTGATCAGACATTCCATACAACTGGCCAAAGTTTATTTCTTCCCTTTCATAATTCATTCCTAAAGCTTCAATCCTGTAAAATTATGAATGATTCATTTCTTAATATCTTTAGAATTGACACAACTTAGTTTCTAAAACTATCTATTAATTCCCTCAATAGATAATAGGTGCCTAACATAATATGATTTGGTACACCACTTTACAACATTGCTTTTTGCCTCAAGATTTGCTGTAATGATGCTAATGCTTTGTTCTAATATTGATCACAGTACTGGGAACAATTTATAAAGGAAACAAAATATAATATTCATGATGGGACACATGGCCCCTCAAAACTAAAAATAAGCAAAATAAAAAACAATAACAAAATGTGGAATCAAAACCTTGGGCAGCCTTACGCCTACCTCCAAAGGACACATTAAACCACAACCTCAAATGGGGAAAGGAACAAGGGACTAAATTATATATGATAAATGGGAATTCTTTTTGAGTTTATTTCAAGCTGATGCCCTGGGATAGCTGTTTCGAGATTGCTGAGTAGTCCTGGCTGAAGAGAGCCCAATATGCTTGAAACAACTATCCCAGGGTCTTGGCTTGAAATAAACTCAAAAAGGCTTCCCACTTATCATGGAAAGAATATTGTTCTTGAGCAGAACAGCCATGTACAATTAATTACTAAAAACAGAAGATATATAGTTGTTTTTTGTTTTTTTGTTTTTTGAAGTAGTATTCTAAATTTAAAACATTTTAAAAAGTTGACAGCTACTGTTTCTACTCATTTTAAGTTGTACTATGAAATATAAATTACTTTACTTTCAGTTAATTTACATTAAGGAAACTAATGCAGAAAAGTTTAATTAACAACCTTTAAGAATTGTTAGCTCATCATATGTTATGCCTGATAAAACTAGGATCAATTAAAATAAATGTTTTGGTTGTTTAATATAGTTGCTCAAGGATTAACAAGAATCCCTTAAACATTTTTTTGGCAGAGAGCTTTGGTATGATTTCCAGCATGTCAAAGCATTTTTTCAGCATTTTTGTTCATGGTTTGTAGCAACCTTTCAAAGTATTGTATGGTGTGATCCTAAAAAATGGGCTTTTATATGACATTGTGCAGTATCTGTTCAATAATTTTACTCCAAAGAATAACCATTCCCATTGCATTAAATGTCTGTCATTAACTATATCAAGAGTCGAGTTCCATTTGATGGGAAAGATATGCGATCTGTGGAATAAGACAAGGATCTCCAATGAAGAAGTGAGTTGCAAAAAGTGAGTTCTACTTATGATTATTAATCCTCACTAAGTGATTAGGATGCACTGAACTGTTAAAGAAAAATTAAATTCTAAAATGATTTATCAGCCATTTTCTTTCGTTTCTTTTTTAACGACCAATATGGGTGCTATTGCATTTGTGCTGTTGGTCTGTGTCTGTTCTTCCTTAACAACTCTTGAACGGAAGGTCGATTTGGCAAACGGACTCTACCATCGTGTTCAGAGGCCCAAACACTGTAGGAATGGGGTATTTTTGTTTCTTGTGTACAACTAATTTTGGCATACTAAGAGTTGTCTTTTTTTATTATTTTACTTAATTATTTTTTTATAAGTAACTGCTGATAACCACTATAAAATAATTTATTTCTTTAAGATACCAATTGAAATTCTTAGAAGTATATAGTAGAATGGTGGTAATGGTTTTCATTTTTATTATTTTTGTTTTATGCTGTTTCATACAACAGTTGAATGACAGGCATTGGAGGGATTAATAAAAACATACAGAAAATTTATTTACTTATGTATGTATTTTTTATTTTTATCTGCTTCCCTGTTCTCTACTTTAAGATTTACAATAAGAAAAAATGAGAGGATGGAGAAAAAGGTGTCAATAAGTCATAGCTAGGCTGTTAATAGACGAACAGAAATTCTACTATTTTTAATGTTAATATTTCTATAAGTTGCATTTCATGAATCTGAAAGTCACTTCTCCATGAGAGCACCAGATCTTTTTCTTAATGACAGTTTCTTAAATAACGAATAACAACGGTTTGGAACTGGAAGAATTGTAGAGAATTCTTCTGTTTCCTTTCAACAATTTGCAACCAACAATCATGCTGTTATTGATGAATAAAAATACAAGTACATATAATAACATATTTATTTTATATTCTGAAATTTAATTTGCTTGTTTTTAATTAATAATACTTCAGAAGAAGAAGGTATTAACTTACCTCTTCACAGCATAAAAGATGGCATTTTCATTGTGTGTTGCTATAACAATGTTACATCTGGGTCCAACCTTCTGAATATGTTGTAGCATCAGATCTACCACTCTTGGACAGAAAATAAAAGAATTTATTTTAAACAGACTTTTTCAAACTTTTATAAAAAAAGCATTAAAAATGGTTTTTCCATCAAGCTTTGTATATTTCTGAGGAAATAATTAATTGCGAACATCTACAAGGAAACCCCTATAATATCAAATTAAATTTTAATAATTGGTAAATCATTCATTTGCATGTTATTGTAACATTCTCAGCAATTCTGCAAACTCAATTTTTGGGATCGGGCCTTTTCTGTTCCAACATGACACACCATAAAATGAGATTTATTGAAAAGGTGACAAAATATATTTGGTCTACCCCGATTTCAGTCCCATTGAGTATCTCTAGGACAAGTTCGGAATGACGATTGTGTGCCAGGTACACATCGAGTGTCAGTTGCTCACCTGACTTTATTTTTATGAAAGAATGGTGATAAATTCTTAAAGCAGTCTTTTAATAATTTGTGGATAGTATTCCCAAGAGATTGGAGGTCATGAAGCAGCAAGGGTGGATCAACACATTATTAATGGCCATCATATATAGAAGTTTAGAGAATTTGTTTATGTATTTTTATATATATTATATTTCTGAAAAATCTACAATTAAAAAAAAAAAAATACAGTGAACTTCTCTTTGAGTTAAGTATTTTATTTACCATGTACACCAATCATTTTATTTTGCCAATGTTCAAAACATAGCATATTTTTTTTCATGATGTAATTTAAATGAGGAGTTTTATTTGGATTAGGATGGGATGTATAAAATATTATAACAAATGTATAATAATCAAATGAAACAAATCTATTTAAAGTGATTATTTTTTAATTAATAAAAAATGTCTGTTATTTATGGTAAAAGAATTAGATTTCTAGATCCTACTATTATTAAACCCCAGTTATAAATTAAGAAAATTATCAAAGCAATCAACTTTTAATCAAGATAAAAAGAATCTAAAAAAGTTATTGGATTTCAGTGGAATTTACTGTTTAATTTAATTATTCATTCCTAATTATGCTTTCAAATGTATTTCTATTGTTTTTTTCTAGAAAGTCCTATTTTTATGATTTTTTTCTTTTTTATTATTATGTTAAAAATATCCTTTATAATTAGATTTATTTATTTCAATCTTAATCTGAATTACTTATTGTACATTACTCCTGTGTCTTCATAGGTATCATTGATAGGATCCAAGTACTTTTGTTGCCGTGCCCTTAAACGTTCTTTCTCCATATAAGCTCCTCTTACAATTTTTACACCATAGGTAGCTCCCAGTTTGGTTGCTAATTTTAAGTCTGCACTAACTATATTAAAGGCATCCTGAAAAGGAAAAAAGAAAAAAAATAAGTAAATAAAACCTTTAATAAGTTAATGCTTTTAAGTATTTTAAGTAATATATATCTGAATAAATTAAATGAAATATCTTCCTATCTGCAGAATCAACTATTTAAACTTTCTTCTCATTACTTAAATTGAAATACAGTACTTAAGACTCTTCACTAATCTACTATATTACAGCATGGACCTGGTAACCAAGTAAGTGAGGTGCTTGACACGGGTTGGAGGGACTAGCTTCAATCCCTGGTGAAGGTTGGTGATATTTTCCATGCTGTATTCTCCTCTATATGGGTCTAGGGTCCACCCAGCCCTCTACAAAAAAGGGTACTTAGTTTCTCTTCTGACATTAGACTGACCACCCGACCTCAACATAAGTGACAGGAGCCTTATCTCCCACAACTCTAACGGCCACACTGGCCTGAAAAGGGATACTTTAACTATGTTGCTGTTGACTGTTATTATCACAACTTCCTTATTTTCTAAAATATCAATAATAATTATCTCTCAGAAATAATTTTAAATAGTTTTGGGTTATTTACATGCAAGAATTATTATCAATTCTACAATATCTTTTTTCCTCAAAAAAATCATATACATTTTTTTTTGTATGTAAAAAAAAAACAAACAAACTGATAAATCTTGGCTATGACCAGAAATTAATTTTAGGAATAGAATAATAATAAAAAAAAAAATTGAATACCAACGGATTTTTTTTTTCTTTTTATTAAATTTTGGCACCATCTTATTTGTTACATCGCCATCTGTAAAGGTGTATGATATTGTTAACTTACAAATTTAAAACTAGATAAATTATATCAATCAGTTTTCAGATTTTTATCTTTTTTTTTTTCTATCTTAATCTCTAACTGATAATTTCTATTCCTTACATGCATCTTTTAAGCTATAACAGTATTGGCTTCTACAAACTAAAAAAGAATGTATACATTTGCTTTAAGATTTAAGAGTATTTTAGATTTTTAAAATTATCTTGTAGGCTTTTTTTTTTTATCTTAATATAATTTTAAAATAACTCACCTTTAGATAACACTGAATGGTATCCCACACACATGGTTTTTCTTGATTGTGAATTGTCATTAAGGCTAGTGCTAAGCTGTTCAGGCCTTTATTCATATAAGTGTATTCAGCATCTACTAAGATTTTTACATTTTTATTTTTACCCGTCTAAGGAAGAGAAATTGCATAAAAATTACATTTTTATTAAGAAATTGATATTCATTACAATATAAATACAATTAATTGTATTTTATATTTAAAATAAAACAAAATGTAGATATAATATCATGGATACCTTTGCAATATTATGCAGTCTCTGAAGGCCATTAACTAAACTTTGGATTTCCTCTTTACTTAGAAGTTGGAGGTCTTTCATTGAAATCTATCAAACAATAATAAAAATCTATAAAAAAAAGTAAGATTTTTAAAAATATTCCTGCACTTAAATTCTCATAAATATGCTTTAAGAAAATAGTATATCCAATCTTACAGCAATGTTTCCTCTGACCAGATGTTAAGTATTCAATTTTTCAGTAATGAATCTATCTGTCAGTTAGCATCGCAGTAATCTATAACTTTGTTATGAAGTTTTAATGTAAGTCTCAAGGTTTAGAATATAAAAGAAAAGGGTCCTTCAACATAAAAACGTTTTAATAATAATTAAATAAAATTTTCAGAAAATGATCTAATGAATTATATTTTTTCTATTATTTAAAAAATAATTATTATTAATATTATTTCAACTAATAAGTAGTTTGCTAATTTCCCTTTATCTTGTTGCAGCCCATGTTAAAGTCTCCCATGTACCACTTTGTAGCCCAAGGTAATGCTAAAAATTTCACTGTGACCTTTCAAATAAAATGAATTTGAGATCACTGACAAATTTTTCATTAATCCTCTTGATTTGAATGACGAGGGGGTTTCTTCAAGCTCATTAGCTTTCCCCAGAGAGATTTAGCATTGCGCTGTATAGATGTGACTAATTAAATGTGCATAAGAAGTATTAAAATCAGAAGTAATTCATTTTTCTATTAACCTAAGGCTTTTTTTCTTCTTCAGTCCAAAACTTCTAAGTTCAGCTATTTGTGCAGGTTAGCATGACAGGCATATGGGCAGAAATTTGTAATTTTTATACCTAATTTATTCGACAATTATCCTTTTGTTTATCTTAGTGAAGTATATCCTTAATATAGTAATCTTCAACTACAAATAAACCAACACACACATATCCTACGAGGATTCAAACCTAGTATCTTTATAATCAAGGATTTGCAGTTTAGAGTTCTCAAATGATAAATTCTTAAAAATAAAAATAATAATTCAGAACAGATAACTGCTTACCGCCATACTTCCTTTAATCATACAATTTGCAAGGTCCTCCACAAGTATAATCTGCTTCATATGATTATGACTGAGTTTGTTCAGTTTGACCTAAAATCAATTAATAAACAATCAGTCCCGGCTTTTTTTTTATTTGATTCAATAATTTTATGATAATGAAAAATGTTAGATTTATAGAGATTAAAAGAAACCATTGATTTTGAATTATTATCGTTATTAGTGCAAGGTTTGTTGGATATTTGAAGTATTTCTACTTAGTTTCATTGGTTATCTGATAAACACTTTGTGGACTCCTCTGAATCAGTGATCAGAATTTTATCATCTTGTTGTCTATCTTTAGGATTATCCACTGGATTACACACTGTAGGGTTTCATTATCCATTGTGTAAAATGACTGAAGTTCAAAATAACTAATTTGATGTTTTTCTAGGTCATTCCAAGAATTCTGGTACAATTTTGGGACACAGGGAATTTTGGATGAAACTTATAAGAGGACACAAGGACTTACACAAGGGACCCGAAGGTTTCAACTTATTTTGTACCCAAGAGAAAAGTTTAAAATGGTATAAAAAGAAAGCTTATCTTTAATTAAAATTGGGAAGCTTAATACAGAAAATTATTAAGAACAGTAATGAAAACAAGCAGTCAACAATTATGCTGAAGAAGAAAAGAAAATGCTGAACAAATTTGCAGTGAAGTGATACAGATGACACAACTATACATGACTGGCAAAAAAGAAAATATTAGCACCGAACTGAATACTTGGTGAAACATGTAATTTGCTCTTTTAAAAGAAGGCAGAAGAATGCTAAATTGATTTAGTATCTTTTGGCAGCAGTGAGATGAAAAAAAAAATAATGCATTAAAAAACAGTGCAAAGCAGAAAGATAAAGATTCTAGAGAAGAATAGAGCAATTGTTTGCTTGGAAATCTTATAGTAGTGCTTTCCAAATTCTATAATGATGAAATAACTTGACACAATTATGTTGAATTATGTTATTCTACTCAAATATGGAAAAATAAAGAGTAAATAAATTAAAACATCTGAACTTGGAATTTCATGTATGCTAGTTTCTAATTGTGTTTAGATTGACTTAAAATTTAAGGTTGGGGTGAGGAGGTAGAATTTGGAATTTTTTTTTCAATTAAAGTGATCTTTGTTAGAGGTTAATGCAGTTAAAGCAAAATACTAATCATATTACTGACATTTTATGACCAAAATATTCAGTTTAAGATAAAATCCTCTCTAATTACAGTATTTTAAAACTTTATTAAATGTTTAATTTAAAAAGAACATTGATGAAATTATTTAATTTTTATTATAATAGTTGCTTACAATTTTTTAATAAAATTAGTGATTATTGTTGTGAAAGCTGTGGTGAAGGTTTCTGCGAGCTTCAATATATAAATTTCTTAAAAAATGTTTTTTAGTAAATAGGACAAATAGTAATAACAACTGCCAAATCTTTTTTTGACCAAACTGAAATTTGGCAATTATCTTCTTTTTTTTAAGTGCGTTAAAGTTAATTATCCATGACCCTCAGGATGAAGTTGGAGTCTGATGCCCTTGGAGGGCCGGACTCAAACACCCAGGGCCCCTAGGCACTTGATATTTGCGGCCCCCCAATCCCGAAAATCTACACCCCAAAAAAATAGAATCTTCAAATTAAAAAACCAAAAAAAAAAAGGAAAAAAAAAATACGGCGGGGCTCCTTGGCCCGAGCATTCTAGGCATAGGTGGAAATCCTGCCCTGTGCCCTCCCATGCTTAACCTCCATTGGTTGTCCATTTTGCAGAGGACTGGGAGAACCTTAGACCCATCTGGAGAAGAAACATCTAGGGAAAAATCCCAACCTCTGCCAGGATTTGAACCTGGCTCCTCCAATCCACAGCTTAGCTTTTATTACTGGACCATTGAGCCCATTTGCTCTGCCTTAATGAATCATTTATTTTTCATGTATATTATGTATTGGAATGAATAACTAAATTGTTTTTCAAAGTTTGCAATTGTAATTATGTATAACAGTAATATATTTTTAAGGACATATCTACATAATACACAGTGTTAATAACCAATGACATACATATATTAATTCTTTTATAATTAGATGGATATTAGATAAACTTCAGCATTTTTTTTTATCTCCATTTCTAAATGTTCTTGTTTAGTCTATGGTCTATAATCTTGTTTGTCTATACTGTTCATGAAAATCAGTTAATATTAAGCACTAAATTTAAATTGGATGTTACAAATTGAATGCAAACAAAAATCAACTTTACATTTACAATTTCAAAGCCTCAAATTTGAAATCACTTTACCACAATCTGAACTGGCATCAGTCCAGTTATCTTTACTTGTAATGTTGGTTTTGTTTCACTAAAAGAACCAAGTAGGGAAATACAGTCCAAAATACGATGACAGTTATTATCGTAATTTCGTTCTCTTCTGGAAAAAAAAATAAAAATAAATTATTATATAAATAGTTCATTTATAATATTTCAATATTAGAAAAGGGTTATATATATGATAACAATGAAAAATAAAGTAAATATAAAAATTATGGAAAAAAAAACCACCTTTTCATTAAAAATGCTGTTGTTCTTATATTTAAATAAATGATTCTCAAAATGAGAAGCCCAAAAGGAATTCTGATATTTAGAATAATTTGTTGGAGCAATGTTTTTTTTTGTTTCATAAACAATTTTTTTAGTAAATTAATTGTTGTTTAGATGATATTGAAAAAAATAAAAAACAGCTTTAATATCATCAGATATCCGTATTTTACAATGATAACTTTTAGTTTAATTTCTCTTTTATCCTTTCATCTGGAATTACAAAGAATGTATTATCTTTTTAATTTTATTATGTTATAAATAATTTTAAAGTATGGTAATTTTTTTAAATTACTTTAAATTAACTGTCTTTATTGCATAAATAAAATATATACAATATAAACAATCATCGATCAGTATGTGCTTACATATTTGTAAATACAGGGAATTGAGAATGAGGTTATCAAATGAATGATTTCAAAGGAAGGGGAAGGGGTTGATTGCGAAAACCTTGAGAACCACTGCTTTAAATTATTTTTACTTTGGAATAAAAAAAAAAAAGAGTTTTTATGTATTTTCTCCAATTTTTCTGTTTGTTATGTATATATGTAGAGTGTACAATCAAGAGGGAAAGGTCTATCGACCCTACAAGGAGCAGTTCTGAACATTGGCAATCAAAGATGTGTACATTGGCTTACCAAGGGATGAGGGAGGAGGTGTAAGCCTTAAACATCCAAAAAAAAGGAAGAAATCTTGCATTTTGGATCTATCTTTTTTTTTTGGTTGTACAAAGCCATCATTATGTTTGTATCCTCACCTCACCCCCAATCCAGAAAAAGGACACAAAATTTATTTATTTATTTTTGTTTTTTGTTGAATGGCTACAATCATCATAATTCCTCTCCATTCCAGATGCATGGGCATGTCTCTGTGTAGATATAGGGGTTCTAACACCTGGACAACCCTGACTTTGACTCCTTTGGAGTCCTCTAAGCCAGTGTTCCACAACCTGTATGACACCACAAAGTGACAGATGTGCCACAAACTTTTACCTGTTGTAATAAATTAAATGTAGTTTTATTTATTTATATATTTTGTTTATTTATATTGCTCACTCTGCCGATACACTGATTAAATAAGATGCCCCTGCTTCCCTTGTCTTATAAAGTGTATAGAGTATAGAGTGTTATAAAGAGTATAGTGTTTTATAATTTCAGTTTTATCACAGCTGTGCTCTGAAGTAGGCAGAAAATTGTGATTACAATTGGCTGATGTCAGCTCCAATTGAAACCGACTCCTGTGATTTTGACGATGAATTAGAATTTGAATTAATCGGGTCATAACATATGCTTTTGAGGGGATTATCATTTGATGTGCAGTTTTGAGTCACGGGTGTGCCACGAGGAGAAGAAGATTACGGAACACTGCTCTAAGCATTAAGTAGAACTGTCAACCTTGAATACTTTGACCATTTTATAGAATAAAATAATAAAAGTCAAGTGTTCAAGTCCACTTTTTTAATTTTAATTTAGAGGCTCCACTGCCCTAACACATGCTATGAATTTTAATTTACAATGAATTAAAAATTGATAAAATATTTTATATACCGGTATATAAAATATTTAATTTGGAAGCAGGGAAGAATTGGTCTGGGTATTTCTTCATACCTAAAAGTGTGAAGCTAATATCTGTAAATGCCTACTTACTTTGTAGATACAAAAAATATTAATATTTTTCATTTATGCATATATTAAACACGAAAGTGCAATTTCAAAATTTACACTTTTTTTGACAAAAAAATCATTACAAGTCAAGCATCCTATCATGATGAAAGTTTGCATATGCAATGTTAATGAAGACATAAAAAATAATATATAAAATCAAAGCAAAAGGATTCTTTATTTCAGAAGATTTGTACCCTAAGTATGACAGACGAGTACCTATTAGAAGCTATCTCTGGACTGGGATACCTTTTGATAAACAGCATGATATGGCATCAAACAAAACTTGTGTTGTCCTGTGATAAATTATACCAAGCATTTTATAACTAATCAAAATTAATATAAGGATCATTGTTAATCACATTGGATTACATTCTTTTTGAATTCCTGGGCCTTTTGATGTTTTGGTTTTTTTTCTCAGCAATGCCTTTCACGAGGGTAAATTTCGTTATTTTCCTCGATGAGATCTCTTCTGAAGTTTTTGATAAAAATGAAGAAGCTCTGAAATCTTTCAGCTTCTATGTATGCTACCTTAATGTGTCAAGTTCCAGTCAACTTTCCTGAATACACATTTCTTTAATTAGATTAATTTTTACCTCAGTAACTCTTCTGCAAAGAATTGAAGATAGATTCTCTGAATAAACTGAAGAATTTTCTGCAAATTTGAATGTTTTAATGGCAGATCATCTCAATGCAATTTTGATATAAAATCAGATCTTTTTTTTGAATTTTTTTGTGAATATCTTCACAAAGACTATCAAGAAAATAATTGTTGTAACTTCCAATTTTAGAAAAGTATAATTTCTTTTTAACTGGAGAAAGTTTTTATAATAGTTGTTACTTGAAAACGTTTCCTCGGCTCATCATGAGTTTTCATCACTTTTACTACTCAATTTGTAGTCTTGATCATGAAAGATAATTTCTACAATGTCATCTGATGAATCAAGACGAACAAATAAGGCTTTTCAAATGACAAACATGTTGTAGTTTTGCCTCAAGTGATTATCAGTCAGCTTTACAACATTCCACAGATTGATAATCTAATCAACAGACTTGTTTAATAGGTAAGATAGCTTATTTGATGGCTGATGAAATAAATTGTTATTTTTAGCTTACAATTAATGGCACAGAGTAAAAGAAACAAGCAAATGCACTGAACAATGGTTAATTAGTTGAGACAAACAGGACAACCTAATTGAACTCAGAGTTCTTAAATTCAGAACTTAAAGCAGATTGTTTTTTTATCTCTGTTACAACGTTTGAACATAGCATCTTCCCTTCTAAGAGCCATTCATAAATGGACTCAGGAGTTCAAGAATTATCCATTTTTTAAATGAATAAATCCATGGTACAATGATAATAAAATACCATGGAGTTAATTCACCATTGTAGGACAAGGAATATAAACTATTAAAATTTTCAGTTTTATAATTTTCAATTTAATTGTATGGATTTTAATCAGATGTATAAGTCTTGATTAATGTTTAAGTTTTAATATTAATTGTCAATATAAATGTAATAATTCACTTACTTCTCATTTGATTCATTGTCTGCATCTTCCTCCATCATACATGCTATCATAGGTCTCAAATTTGACTTTTTCAGTTGTTCAATTGTTTTAGCCAATGAGGGCATATCATTTCCAGCAACAAATTGGTCATAGAATGTAGGCTTCATTATTGCTTCAAACAGTTTAGCCCCCAGGATCTCTCTTCCAAGAATCATCATCTAAAATAATATTCATTCATATATTTAAATAAATTATTCATATCAGATTAGCTTATATTTGGCTGGATAACTACACTCCCCCATAGTGAACTACAGAAATCTTACAAAACTAGCAAAATCCCATGATAAACTATTTTTAAAAAAGAAGATCTTACCTTAGCAGAATCTACACACATATTTTTTAATGATACATGCAGAATCTCAAAAAATTCTAAAATACTAATATGTGGCGAACTTGTTCACAAGTGATATCCTTTGACAACTGTTTTGCACTTAATGATTCTCATCAGCCAGGATCAGTTAACCTTGAGCCTCAAGATCTGTAGGAGGTAGGAAATTTCAGACATAAGAAAGACACTGAATTATTCCAATATCAAGAGAATTTGTGACTACCTAAATGCTATCAAATGAATTGGTTGTTTCACTTGCATAGTGCCATTCCAGCGTAGCCTTGTGGTCTAGGTGGCAGCTGCTATGAGATAGATGTGCTGGAACCTGGGTTCGAATCTTGGCATTGGCATGAATATAACTTTCTTCTTCTGTGTTTTATCAGTTTCTATGGGTACAATGTGAGCTGCCTCCTATGGTGTAACACGTTTATTCAGCCAAATAGCTTATATTTCTCGCCCCTTGTTGAGGTCAAGGCAAGTGCCAAGAGCTAGGACATTGGATAATAATAATAATAATAATAATAATAAAAAACACTTTCATAGTGATTTTTTTCCTGCACTGGAGGTGCCACTGTCTTTCCTACTTTTGAAATTATAATAATAAATTACAAAATTATCTTAATAAAAAAAAAAATGGCTGAAATTGTTCAAAATCACTGTTCGGACATTTAACCTCAAACTCTTTTAATAAAAAATCTTATCTTTTTTTTTTTAATCGGACATTTAAGCTTCTGTCCTGTGGTATATGAAAATAGTGAGTATTTCATAGACAATTGTTTTCAAGGTATTTTTCTTTTTTTTTGAAGTCATGAAACATTTTCCATCTTACAAGTCATAAAATAAAAAGTCTTTAAAAAAAGATTAAAAAGATTAAAACGACGACTAGTTTCGGTCTCTAGTAAGCGAGGTCTTCATCTGGTGCAGAATTAATAAAAACTGGGAGTTTATAGCCGTGATGATTCAAAGGCTGAACTAGTTGGATAATACCAGGAAATTTGAATGCTGGGAAGGTGGGTGGGATCATTAATTGAATAAGGGTAGAAAGAATATTAGTTCTTTTGCAATTATTTATTTTGTTTTGTTTTTTATTTATTATTTTTCTATGTACTCCATAATGTTCAATGTTTTGCACTGAAAGGCATTCATTATATGCCGATGGATTGGTAAGGATGTGGAAGGTTTCTTTATATTTTCGACGGAAAGGGTTATTTTCTTTTTCTATATTCGTTAGACTATTCGCAGGTATTCATAGTAATAATATTATTATTTAATAAAGTTTAACGTGCTGTAAAATGAGTTAAATTAAATACAACAAGAAATAATTTTTCAGCACAAATCTAACCAAATTGCCTTTCTGGTTCGATTATTGGGAAGGAATCGGGAACAGCCGTTTCGTTCTACTTGGACGAACCAGAAAGGCAATTTGGTTAGATTTGTGCTGAAAAATTATTTCTTGTTGTATTTAATTTAACCCATTTTACAGCACGCTAAACTTTATTAACTTATGTTTCTTTATAGTTAAATAACCTACAGTCCTATCAGTATTAGGAAGAGGTTTTTTGGTTGTGATAATCAGCACAACATTTATTGTTGATGTTTTTTTGTTTTGCGGGGGTCACTGCCAGGTGTGACGGTGACCTCCACTTAAGTATCTTGCCTTTCTGGGTCTTTTATCGGGGAAGGCGGAGATCGGGCTGATGAGTCCCAAGTAGGACGAAACGGCCGTTCCCGATTCCTTCCCGATAATCGAACCAGAAAGGCAATTTGGTTAGATTTGTGCTGAAAAATGATTTCGTGTTGTATTATTATTATTATTATTATTATTATTATTTACGATATTAATATATCTGTGTATTTTTTTGTTTGTTTTGTATTGTTGTGATTATTAAAATTCTAATAAAATTAAGATAAAGTGTTTATTTAATGATAAAGTCTGTGTTCACTGTTCGTCAAAATCTGTTGAACGAAGCCAAACAGAAAACGAGTTTCCTCAAATACAATTTATTTGTGTGATTTATTTCTTTGTTATTATTTTTTTTTTCGTGAAAACATGTTAGGCTTTTTTATCACTGAGAAATTTTTTTGGGGCCCCAAAAATTATTTGCCTCCGGGCCCCTTTATGGAGAAGCTCGACCCTGGGAACCCAGTGAAAGGGACATAAACAGAACTATGTCCCAGATCAAGCTTACCACTGTAAAACCGGAATTGGCCGAGAAATTGGTTCAAGTAAACATGCTCTTGGTTTCATGGACCTGTGATACCAATTTTTGCCTTGTTGTTTACTACGACAGGAAAATTATTAGAAATTTAACATTTGTTTTCTTTAAATAACGATATAATTAGAAAGGTTATATTAAGTCCAAGATTATACTCAACCCTATTTATTCTCAGATTTGTGGAAAAGCTGATAAAAATGATTAAAGGTAGATTTACTTCCTGGAAACAATAAATCCAAATATCCTGCAATTATTTCTTCTCAAAGGAATATTATCTATCAAGATCGCAGATTCTTAAAGATGAATTTTCAAAGACTATTCATTTAAATGTTCTTTAACACTTATTTTTCCATAAGCATATCACTTATTAATAAGTAAGAAGGTTTAACGTGCATAAAATGTAATATGAAAACGGAAAAAAACTAGAGAATGCACAAATTCGTAACCATAGGTACTCACGTGATCTGAGCTTGATCATCGAAGCTAAATCTGACTGATGTGTCCTAATAAGGACGAAACAGTTGTCCCAGATTGCTTTCGATGATGGCTCAATGCGTGTAAACAAACGAATTTACGAATTTGTGCATTCTCTTAGTTTTTTCCGTTTTCATATCACTTATTGACATAATAATTTTACTTATTTTAAGGTAAATATCAATAATTTGTATATGCAATTGTTATGCATATGTATATTATGTATATATATATATATATATATATATATATACATACATATGTACACTCATTACCAAAAAAAACGACACATCTAGAAGGAGTTGTCCGATTGTAATGAAATTTCGTATGTAAAGACATTGGGACCACTCATGCAAATGATTAAACTTTGGTGTCCAATGAATGAATAGCGAGAGCTACAGCGCATCGGAACTGTGCACTCAGCAGGTGTATATAAGAAGCGATTCTGAATCTGATGGTCAAAATTTCTGTTGCATTGCGAGTTAGGATACCTTTCAACGACTGAAAAAATGCCTCGCCGCAGGATTCGAGCTCAATGCGTGCAACTGTCAGAGTTTGAAAGAGGTCGTATCATTGGATTGAAAGAGGCAGGTTGGGCAAATCGGAGAATCGCTCGTCATATGGGTCGAAGTGACGCGGCGATTAGAAGATGCTGGCAGGAATGGGTGGACAATGGCAGATTTCAGCGTCATGAAGGTAGCGGTCGCCCTAGGACCAGGCCCCCCACACCAAATTCCGGGCCCAGGTACCAGATACAATACCGGGCCTTTTTCCCCTCCCCCCATGAACAAAATAATAAAAAAAAAGGATATCTTCAATTTGACAACCAAAAAAAAAAACAAAAAACGAAATCTCTAATTTGACAATCAAATAAAAAAAAAAAAAAGGAAATCTCCAAATCGACAAGCCCGGGCCCCCTTTGACGGCCGGGCCCCGGTGCTGAGGGACCAACTGACCCTCCCCTTGTGGGGGCCCTGCCTAGGGCCACAGCAGAGCGGGAGGATAGAGTGATTATCAGATCAGCTGTCACAGCGCCTGAATCATCGTTATCAACCATCAGACATGCGACCCGCACACGAGTGTCCACCATGACCATTCACAGACGGCTGAGAGCGACATCTACGCTCGTGCTGACCGCTACGCCACCTGCCACTCACATCTGCACACCGTCGGGCCAGATTACAGTGGTGCTTGGCTTGATCCGGTTGGAATGATGCTGACTGGGGACGTATAGTGTTTAGCGACGAATCACGCTTCCAACTGTGTCCTGACGATCGTCGCAGACGTGTCTGGAGACGCCCAGGGCACGTGCCGATCCTGCTTTCACTATTGCACGCCACACAGGCCCTCAACCAGGAGTTATGGTCTGGGGTGCCATTTCCCTTGATGGCCGGACCCCTTTGGTCGTCATTAGCGGCACACTTACAGCATATCGGTATGTCGACAACATTCTGAGACCTGTTTTGCTACCCTTCCTTTTGCAGTATCCTGGCCTTATTTTTCAGCCAGACCACATACGGCACGTGTTGCTATGACTTGTCTTGCAGCTTTTGAAACACTTCCTTGGCCAGCCAGATCCCCAGATCTCTCTCCTATCGAGCATGTCTGGGATATGATGGGAAGGCGACTGCATCCACCAGGGAATGTGGATGCCAATTGGAGCAAATTGGCAAGAAATGCCGCAGGAGACCATCAGGGAGCTTTATCACTCTATGCCACGTCGTGTGGCAGCTTGCATTCAGGGTAGAGGTGGGTCAACACCTTATTGAGCTCGTTACTTTGTAACTCTGTAACTCTGAAATAAATTATTTAATTTGTCTGAAAGTTTAATCATTTTCTATTCTGTACATAATCTTCCTCTCCACCAATTTTTGTCTCCATCGGACAACTCCTTCTAGGTGCGTTGTTTTTTTTTGTTAATGAGTGTATATATTGTGTATACCTATGTATATATTGTATAATGTATATAGTTTTTACAAACAAATGTAACCTATCTATGTTCCATTCCGACAAGAAACAAAAGTGTACGGGAATTTGCCTGACAACATAAGAAATTCCCCACAAGCAGTTTTAAAATCGTTTCCAAACATCTGTACTTTGGATAATAACCAAAAGTTTGCTAGTGTGAATTGGTGATTGCTAGAACCAATGTTAAGTTACGTAAAAAAAATCTCCTTTCAAAGGTTTTGGAAAAGAGAGCAAGATTAGCGTACAACTCACAATGCTCATTAATGGCATGTATAATTAATTAAGGATAGGGAAAAAAAGGGTTATCAATGATGGCATGTTTTTGATTTGAAAGGCTGTGAACGTTAACTGTATCGTAACCAATCGTAGAAAAGTGATCATATTCGGGGAAAAAAAATGTAAGATAGCTTGCAATTTTTCAAAGAATTAAGAAAAATTTGAATCCGACCTGTTTTACAAAGCATTTCAGATGCGTCAAGTAATCAAAGATCAAATAACCGCAACATTGTCCAAGAACGATGTTCGTACGAGCACAGTAAGCTAAGAACAGAATAAAGGTGGACGTGTTAAGGGCAGACGAAATTATATATTTTAGGTAGGTTCAGTGGCGGATCTAGCCCGGGCTCATGGGGGGGGGGGGGGGGCAAATGTTAAAGGTTGCCAACCTACAGGCGGAAAAAATAAAAATGCTGCATTTCTTCCTTGAATAATAAACTAGTATTTTTGCTTTATTTATTTAAGGTAGGCATAGTACCTTTTTGGCAAAATTACATATTACTATGTTTCTTAGAGACTGCATTTTTAAAAAGGCGGCTGAGCCCATGGGGGGGGGGGGGGGGGCAAAAGGCATGTTGCACCCCCCCACCCCTGGATCCACCAGTGGGCAGGTTGGCCAAACCGATGAAATCCATAGCAAGGAATAATATACTCCATGTTCGGGTGAGGCCCGAGGGGGACTTGGGCCTCCTTTACCGTATCTTGAAATGTATGGAATAGGCCCTTTTAATTTCATTTTCGGGTTGAATGGCTAGTTAAAAGAACCTTGTCGCCCTCACTCCCAAAATTTTGGAGACGGAGGCTTTTTTTTTTTGCTTTTAGAGGTCGATCTCCTAATTTGGCTCACCCCATGGGCGCACGAAGACATTTTTCCAGGGGATGGCAAAAAAGTTTTGGCAATGTATTTTACACAGTAATAATAATAATAATCCCTCCATTTATGCGAATTTACTTTAACGCGGCTGAAATTTCACAGAATATTTGAGAATATGGAACAGGTCCCTATTTGTAAACAGCGTTTCATGGCTCCATTTACGCAGTTTTCATTTAAGCGCTGTTTTCGTGGAACCAATTACTTGCATAAATAGTAATATTACTGTAATAATAATAATAATAATAATAATAATAATACCTTGCTCGAGTTCACAAAATCCTCAAAACACAACTCAACGCCAGAAATAAAATTAAAGCTATCAACACTTTTGCTGTTCCCACACTAACATATTCGTTCGGCATAATTCCATGGACAAACACCGAACTCGAAGCACTACAACGCGCAACACGCACTACGTTCACGAAACACAACATGCACCACCCCAAGTCCGCTACGGAAAGGATGACTCTTCCCCGCAAGGAGGGAGGTCGAGGACTCATCAACCTCATCATCCTACACGAAAAACAAGTGCATACACTTAGGGAACATTCACTCAGCCATTGTCAAGGCTGACACACACGTCACACCCCTGAACCTCGAAAACTCTTCTCCAACACTCACCACCCCTGACACCCACACTCAGCAGCTGCGTGAATCATGGGCTCGTAAGGAACTCCATGGCAGACATCATCACGAACTCAGCCAGCCTCATGTCGACATGGAAGCGTCGAACAGATGGCTGACGAGTGGTGAGCTGTTTGGGGAGACCGAAGGGTTCATGATCGCAATACAGGACCAAGTCATCTCCACACGCAACTACAAGAAGCACATTCTACACGATGCAAACACACATGACGACATCGTCGACGACAAATGCAGGAAATGCCACACTACGCATGAGACGATCGACCACGTAATATCAGGCTGTCCCCTTCTCTCTCAAACAGACTACCTCCACCGACACAATCAGGTAGCGTCGATCGTTCATCAACAACTAGCACACAAACATTCACTTATTAAGAGCACGGTCCCGTACTACAAGTACATACCACAAAG
>JAFIDM010009631.1:38998862-39011734 GCA_023159025.1 Thereuonema tuberculata
CCCCCCCCCCCCAAGCGCGGGGCCTTGGGCGGTCGCCCCATTCGCCACCCCTTAACGCCGGCTTTGGATAATGTTACGAAAACGACAGAACAACAACATTTATCCTTTCCAAAATTGTTGTGTATTATAAACACGAGTACCGTATTCACTGATGGGTAAACAATTTAACAATTATTTATTAACGAGCACATAAACGTACATTTCACTCGGACAGAAGCCATTTTACAAAACTCACACACGTGATTATTACGTCATAATAACTCTACAACCAATACAGTATTACGTATATTACAAAAATGCTTTTTTTTTTTTTTATCTATTGGATCGGCCAACTATTGGACCATGCGCTAGCGTGACCCGACAACGTCAGGAGGAGGCTATAGAACAGTCAAGGGGGGACGAGATTCTCATCTCGACCAGAATAACCCTGAAATAGTAAGGAAACTGCAAATCCGAAAACTACTTAAGATTGTAAAATTATATTTGATGGAATTACAATCCTTCGCTCAAGAACTACAGGGTCCAATAAGTTAGATCTAAAGGAGGAATAGGCCATATTGATTGTAAGCAAAATATAGGAAGTGATTGATGTATTCCCTTATTGCAGATAATGGTTCTCCATATTTCGTTTCAGTTAGGCCTTCTCCTTGAAAATTTGAAAAAACTGCATTAATATCAGGGGAAAATATAGGATTTTGTTTCAGGATGGACCAATGTTAGGGAATCTACCTCCAACAACCAAAAAAAAAAGTCATCTCTAAAATTTCGGGATGATGTGGCCAAAATCTTCTCAATCAGCCATTCAACCGAAAAAGAAAAAAAAGGGCCTATTTATAAATTTCGGGAGATGGGGGTTGGGCCTTCGACCCTTCGTCCATATACACCTATGATTAATATACAGGGTGTTGTATACAAAAATGTTGTGTTTAGTGGTCCGATTGCAAACTTAGTTGAATTGAAGGCACGCATTGCGCAACACTTTTACAACGTGACCCCTGAGACACTCGGATCTGTTGTGGAACATGCTGTTTCTCGGTTTCAACTTATGACAGAAAACGGTGGACAGCATAATAAACATGTCTTGCGCAAGTGTCGCGATAATTAAAAACCGATTTCATTGTTGCTTTTTATGCGGTTTTTGGCCTGAGGACAATTAAAAACCGATTTTTCCCATCCAATGTATACGACCTTGCCGTGGTGGATGGGCTTTCAACTAACAGTGCCACAGCTGTTGAATGACTTGGAAGTCATTTCTTCAGTAAAAACCCGATACAGTCTTGCACATTGAACAGTACAGTTGGTTTAACATACCGTCGTATTACGATTGAAATGTCACTTTAGCCGAACCCATTTACGTTATGACGCTTAAAGCGCCATCTATTGCTAACATTTGGAACTATTTTTTTTTCTTGTGCCATACCATTTCCCCTTTCTTCGGGTATATTCAGTTCAAATTTCAGGTCATTCTGAGCAGTGGTTCTTTTACAGCATGTTGAAAGTTGAACTTTAATTATAATCACCCTGTATCTGTTGCTGCGTCCATTTCGGTATTTTCCCAAATCAATGGCACTTGTGACTGCTCTCGCCAGAGAATCGCAAAAAACTTTGAGGTCTGCTACGGGACGAGCGAAAGTGTCGCTCCTTTCAAAAAATACTGAAATGATGCAACAACGACATATTAATGTAGTTTTTCGAACTTTTCCGATGAAGGTTCAAGGAGACCGAGCTGAAATATGGACAACCATTATCTGGAGCGGACAACACCTCAACAATTCCCGCAATTTTATGGTTTGATTCACAAAGTCCAATTTTCAAAATCTTGATTATGAGCTAATTAATTATTATTTCAAATTAGTCAAAAACCTGGAGTCCTTTTTTTTTTTTAAATTTCTGTCAGTCACAAAAAGACTTATTAGGGTCTGAAAATGTGAAAAAGTTGTTTTGAATCCAATTCGAGTTTCATTGTCCGATCGAAAAGCATAAAAGAAAGGACTTATCCAAAAAAAAAATAATCTTAAATGAGGACGAGTTTTCTTTTAGGTCGAAAGCAAAATGGTAGTGGAAGTGATAAAGCTAAAATATTGCCGGAAAGTTTCTTGCGGTATCCCAATATAAAAAAAATATTAAAATAAAGGTCATTAGAACGCCATTAGAGCTGTATCAATGTAGGAGCGCATTTTGGTTGAATCGCAAGCTTCATTATTCCTTTTTTTATGATTACAAAACGCGTTGACATCCTTATAAAAACTCGGTCAAAAAAAAACAAAAAAAAAAAAAACCTGAAGCTAAGCACATACAATAATAATAAAAAGATTAAATAATTGATATCATTCGTTATCACCTAGAGAAAACTTTGATTTGATAAGCTTCAAACCTTAAAAAAAAATCTACACTTTATATCTGTAGATAATTAACACGTATCAGGGGTGAATTGCCAAGAATAAAAAGGGAAAAATCACACATCAGCTGATTAAATTATTTAGTAATCCGATTACGATGTCATCATAGGGACTTTGCCCGGTGTCTCGGCGGTGCCATCCCCCCTGCCTCTGATCAGACCTTTGGTCTCCTTGTCCCTTTTAGTGTCATTGAGCGTTTCTCAACCTTTTACGCTTTGTAATCTTTCATCTTAAAAAGTAGGCCTTTGCATCACCTGCGTCCGGCTGAAGTCATTTATTTATTCATGATTTTAAAGCAGAAATGTAATCTGTATTGTGAGAGATTCCTAGCTGGCAATTCCTCTTTAAATTCAGTAATTAGTTTCAATATATTTGTCAAGAATTTTTTTTATTATCCTTCCATATTCCATTAAAATTTTATAATTTTTTTTGGAATCAGCGCGCTAATTGCTTGTTATTAAAGTTGAAAATTCATCTAATATTTGCACGGATCTATTTACAAAATTCCGACTTCGGGTAAGTTTGATTCATGTGTCAGCCATTGGTAAGCAGTCGCGAGGTCCTGCTAGCAGGTCAGCCAAAACATACCTTGGAGGCCAAACAGCACTAATGAGATATGGACATCTTTCTGCTATAATGACGGGAACTGAAATTGACGAGTACACCACGAAGGAAAAGTCAAATTGCTGCGAGTGCAGCGTGTGTGAGTACCTGTATTTTCAAAGTCAGACCACAATTGATCGTGTGGTAGTTTAATGCCATACAACGAGCTGCTCAATAAGCCTTAGTTTTGCAGTGGACGTTGTTGGAAGTGCTTAGTAATTACCCGATTTCGAGAGAGATGTACACATTGCTATACCTGAGACTGGGGTGTCGTATCGTCAAACGGAAAACGACTTGGACAAAGTAGCACGACAGTGCAGCAAGTGTGGCAGCAGTGGATAGATAAAAACGCCACACAACCACACAAACGTAGTACTCGGAGCTTCTAGTTGGACGATAAGGAGGAAAGATGGCTGTTGCGTGGCTCTTAGGGATCGTAACAGCAATAACTGTTTTCATCCAAGTTTCTATAAGGTCATTCGTCACTCGGAGGTTTTTTGTTGGCTGGAAGTCAATTTGCATTCCAGATGATACCTTCCTCTAATCCCCCTCCCCAATACCGGTGACAAAACTCTTATGGACTGCAATGGAGAAGCACCATTGCTATGTCTCACTTCTGCCGAGATGATAGACACATCCCTAACAGACCTGATAGAGATGCTGTTTAAAGGCAATATCTGGCATTGTAGTATGGGGAGCAATTGGGTAGTCGTTCAGCATTCGCAACACACTGATCAGATAACCATTCCTGTAGTTATCCTATTCTTGACAGCCATCAAAGATAGATTTCCTAGCATGATAATGTCTGACCTCAAACTGCTCGAGTAACATGAAACCGACTATACGCTACTGCAACGGTAAATTAAGCAATGCAAACTAAGACCTAAACCTCATTTAGCAAATATGAAAGAGACGTAGTTTGGAGACGTCCAGCTAGTAATCCTCAACAGAATTGGCTATTTAGGTGCAACGGGTATGGTACTATATTCCTCAAGATGATTCTCTTTTACGACGCATTCAACAGGAGCTGCTCATCTCCAGGCGGACAAACAAGGTACTAATCAATAACGAATAAAGTTCCAGAATTTTGTTAGTTTAATGACTTATTCACTATACTATCCAGTTCAGTTAATTTCAGTTAATTTCGAAATATGATTCGCTCTCTAATCCTATAATCTGTTCTTAATATAAAATTTATAAATAAAGCAGTTGAAATTGATATTTTTTCGAAATTTGGTTTAATGTTTAGGAAGTAAAGATTGGTATAAAAGTATTATTGCTGAAACAATTTCATTTTGATTCTGACTTTTTTTTCAGTTTAAATAGTTCTAATCTCAAGAAATAAATAATGAGAACGATAGGGACAACAAATCAATAACAAAACTAAAATTCAATACAATTTTAGTTACAGTTGATGAAAGAATGAAACAAGATTGATTAAAATTTAATTAACAGTGCTTAGATTCTTTAATTCTTTTCATCGGATTATTATTATTATTATTATTATTATTATTATTATTATTATTATTAATTCTCTTTATGTTAAAAACAATCAACAATTGTTATTGAAACTTTATTGCTTGACGATGCTATGATTTGACAATGTTCAAATAAATAAATTAGGTTTCTACGTTAATATCTTAAAATTATTATTGACCAATAATAAAAACTTATAGGCATTGATGCCAACTATTATATGAAATTCTTTCTAAAGAATTGCAAATATATCTGACAGGAGAATCACATTAACGAATAAAATAAATATCTAGTTTCTCTATTCAATAAAATTTACGTTTGTATCTTATCTTTACTTATCTTATTACAGCGTTATTATTTGCTTACACTTTCAGTTGTAGGGATTTAAAACAAAAATCTGATTCTGAGAAATTAAATACCCTGACCAATCCATGTGATAACGTTTTTGGTTTTAGAAAAAGACAAAAAAAAAATACCTTTAAGCTGTTGTTTACAAAACTGTCGTAAGAACATAACTTCAGAATAAATAAAGCCCGAAAGATTTCAGATGTTTTCTTATGCTGAAATGCCTGTTCATGATCACTGAAGTCCAAAGAACCCTCTGTAAATTTAACTCTTGTATTGGCAACGCCAAGTTTTTGACAGTATAAAAACGGGCGAGATAGCGTAGCGGGCGGCCTGCCGAAGCGCCGTGAGGGTAACCCCAGACGCAACATCTCTTTATCGGTCGACTCTTTATTTTAAAGAGATCGAGATCAAAGTTTCGCATTCGCAAATGACGTCACTTCTCATTATTTCATGTTTAGTCATCTGCGACGCTTGATATTCCAATCGTTGATAAACAATGAAACAATTAAAGTAAGACAACTCTGATGAGTTTTTTTTTCTTTTCCCTTCAGGTTGTTCAACTGTATTTTGGACTTGTACATTATTGACATCTCCGGCTGAGTGCCAAAACAGTTTAAAACAGGAAGCAGTAAATTATCCGTCGTAAGGCAAAGTATTCTTGTGTGGCTATTCACAAATGATAAAAAAATAGGTCTTAGGTCTTCTCGGATTTTGTAGACTTTGCAACTCAAGCTTAAGTCCCTTAAAATAGTTTTAAGATTACTATAATTAGAAAATGCTTCAGATGCTACTTTAATTATGATATTTATATTTAATATCGATATAGTAATAAAACTCCTATATAAAATAATTTTGACATATTTCACTATAAACAGGCCACTAATACTGGACTTGGAGTGATCCATAAATGATAACTGACATAATAAAGAAGATGGTCAATTAACTACATTATCCTAATGTAAAAAATATGAAGAGAGAAATCTATAAATCTTCGAAAACTTTGATTATTTGTAAAATATCAAGCGTTAGAACATATGAAAAAATATTTTTAATCAAATATAAATTCAGATGCATTCTTGGGCGCAGCTAAGAGGGCTTAAGTCCCCCCCCCCCCCCCGAAAGTTGACTTTCGATTTGTTTTATGATTTCTATATTTTTTTTTAGGTTGAAGTTAACATAAAAGGCTACATTACCCCCCCCCCCACTGAAATCTCGGCTGCGACTACGAATGCATTCGTTATTAAACAAAGTTGAATATAAAGGGTAGGAGAAGGCAGTGTTTTCCACTTTTTGGCCATCGATACAAATAGAAATACAGCCATCATTCTTTCCAACTATTCTGGAGCTTTCCGTTGCTCCAGGTAAAAAAAAACAAAAATAACATCATCTTTTAAACCTATTTCAAAAGTGTTTAAAGAAATATGTATTGTAAAAGAAATCCACGAGGAAAACATCAGTTTTGAATCGATTTCAAGATTTTCCAGTCGATGATCCAGTCCTTCTTTTAATGCAAAGTCCATTTTTTAAAAAAAATTAACATTTAAAGATCCTTTCCTCCGCAAAACCAATGGAGCAAATATAACTCAGGATGAGTAAGTGAGTAATAAATGACGGATAATTATACTGTACAGCAATTTAAAATTAAATTTAAAACTGTTTGCACCATCTATTTCCCCCTTCAAAAGGTTGCCCCAGAACAATGCATGACATGGAGAAAATTACCCATTTGAGGTTCATTCTAATCCTTGCGGGTCCTGAAACTCTCTTGCTTCGCTTCACCTAGGTCAGATCTGCCCCCTTCAAATTGCACCACGGAATAGACAAGCTTTTCCCATAAGCAGCTTTCTTTCTTTCTTTCTTTCTTTTTTTTTTTTTGCAGTAATATTCTTGAGGTTCAGACAAAAACGGAAATAGACGATGCCAATTTCCAATGACAACCACGGAATATTAGACTACCTTATTCGTTCTTGTTGAAAGATATTTTGAAAAAGATTAATTTTTTACTGTTCATTATTTCATATTCCAATTTTTAACTTATCGCCGATCAATGTGGATATCGGCCACCTCATATTTGAAACTCTTGAACAGTTATATTTACAGTACTGTCCGTTTGGAAAAGCGAGAACCACGACAACATAGGGGATTCTACCCCGCAAAGGGGTGATACACTGAGCTGTGCGCTTTCTTAAGACCTGTTTTTCTTTTAGTACCTGTTATTTTTGCAATAGTCTTTATTCTTTCCATAATTCTTTGCCGAAAAGCGCAAATAGAACCCAGCTACTAGTAAACTAACACTATAAAAAGTAAACATCCCATCTTCCTCGCCCTTATTTGGAAGAAATCGCTGGAGACCTGACGCATGCGCAAAAGAAAAACGAAAACGAACAGTACCATACAACCCATAGAAATAAATAAGAAGTCAATTCAGTATTATAATAAACACAAGGAAAATTAAGCAACGTCGTACAATTTGCAAGACTTTGCAACTTTCGGGCGACTCGTGAATCAGTGGCCATACTGAACCAGAAATGGACACAGTGGGTCGAGGCTAAATTCGTGCTTATAGTTGATTCAGTATATATAGATAGCAAAATTTTGTCTAATTACCACTATTTCGCAGCCGGTCGGTGGCATGGACCGGAAGTCCATGATGAATTGACTCATAGGTCTCCTACTTCTGGTTTGGGCTGTAGAGGGCATTATGCACATATATATAAATACACGAGAAATCTAATAGCTTCTCCTTGTGGGGTCAAAAAAAAAAAAAAAGAATATGAAAGAGAAATTAAATTTTAGTACAGATTTAGTAGCATAGAAGTTGCAGATTCGAATCACAAATAGGTCCTTCGAGCAATGAGCTAGAACTGAAATTCTTAAAAAAATAAATAAATAAATAAATATACAAATATAAATGTATGTTTTAATAGTTTAGTTTCTCAGTTAATTGATTCGTTTCGATTCTCTTGTTTTATTGAGCTCCAATAGTATCGTTTAGATATATTCTTTTAAATCTGATGATACGCTTTTAATTCTTGGTGCTCCATTTTATTTATTCCATTAAATTATTTCTTTACTATTTTTGATTAGATTTTGGTGTTTACACAAAATCTATAGACTTTTCAGGGTTACCCACTTAAATATGGTCCAAACTTCCCCCACCCGCATTGCATTCGCAAATGAAAAAAAAAAAAAAAAAAAATCATTTGGAACTTTGTTAGCGATCCTTTTGGGAACTATTGTGATAGCGATCAAAAATGGTGGCTATTGCGTTTGTCCTGTCCGTCCTTCCGTGTCTGTCCCTCCCTAACAACTCCCGAACGGTCGGTCGGATTGGCAAACGTACTTCACCATCGTGTTAAGAGATCCAAATACCGTAGGAATGGGGTATTTTTAGGGGCCAATGTCCCCCCCCCCATTTTCGAGATATTTGGCATTGTTTTCATTGGATTTCCGCTATTAGCTTAAATGTTAGAAATGCAATCATCTCATTTCAGTTGACAGCTATAGCTTGATGGTTAAAGTCTCGGATTCATATGCTGGAGGCTGTCGATTCGAATCTACTGTTTTGTTTTCTCAATGTCAGCGAGGGTTTTTTTTTTTTTTATCTTATTTTCCTAACTTTTTTTTATATTTTCCTTACGTTAATGAACTTTTTTTTTTAATTTGTTATTTTTAAATTTTTTTCATTATAAGCTTAATTTTATGCTTCAGCACAATTTTTTTTTTACTTGTTTTTTTGTTGAATCAGGAAAAATGACACAGCCTTTTTACAAGGGATGTGCGTGACCTCGAACGCTGAGAACCCCACGAAAATGTGCTTAGAATATAAAACCCAAAAACAATGGTATGAGTCATTCCCATGCAAAACTCAGCTGTTGTCTGCTAGACAGTGGCATGTTCTACCTGCACTAACAAGTACTTAATCTAGTTGTGTGAATAGTAGTCTATACTTGCAGTAGGAGGCCGTCATTTGGAGTGTTCGGTTGTGGGTTAAAGTGTAAACAGTATCATGAGGCGAATTAATCCCATGAATGTTGTCAACATGTTAGAGGCAGAGTTGCGACGTGTTGAATATCGAAACGTAATCGGAGTCAAGGATATGGAGTTCGCGAATATGTTATATAGCATAATAATTCAGAAATACAATGGGGATGACGCAGAAATGCATGAAGATACGTTGGATAAATATAGTGATTTTGAAGGACAGGAAGAGTCCGTACCTAAGGTGGCTCTTCCAGCAGTAGAAGACGTTCATCTCCAGAGCAACAGGAACCTTCAAGTAAAGTGAGAACGAACCATCTCCATTCAAAATGTCGTGGCCCAGTGTATTACAAGATATTGATGACAACATACTGGAGAACATTTATGAACACTATTACAATCGTGGCTTCAATTCCTATAGCAAACTTATGAGGCGCTATAAGTGCATTCGAAGTAAATCAAAATGCAAGTTAATATTAGATTATGTGACTAGCAAAAGGTGAGATCGAGCTCACCTCAATGGAAACAGAATGTCACAATTTGATACGTCAAGAGCGTATGGATCTGCAGTTCACTATTGGCATCTGCGAATGTGGGCCCTAGAAGCGTGTAAAGTGGTTGGCCTGGACAATTTCACAATTGTCGATTACTTTTATCAACAAACTTAAGACTGAATATGGCATTTCTTCCATGCATATTACTACGTTCGTCACACGTAAGGACATACATAATATTCGTCAGAAGACACAAGGCTTTGTGGAGGAAGTGAACAAATATGTAACAGACGGGAGTGTGGACAAAGAAAATGTTTGAAACCGTGACCAAAGTCAATTTAATTATGAAATGTCTTCATAGTCAACACTATCTCACAGAGGAGAGAAAACTACAGCTGGTGTTATGAAGTCTGTGCATAGTTCTACACAAAGTTATACAATTGATGTGGCTTTATCAATGAGTGGCAGATTAGCTTATAAGCTCTATATCTATTTTCAAGAGACACAAAGCACTTTTGGCCCAAATGTTTCAAAGAAACTTGAAGCAACATGTCCAGGAAACATTCATTTGGAGGCAAGCAAAAGTGGAAAAATGACGAAAGAGCATATGAAAACTTTTCTAACTACAGTCTTTGGTGAACATGTACGTAACGATGAGAAGAGCCTATTGCTGAATGATTCCTGGTCAGGCCATAAAGATCGTGCTGTATTAGATGAAACTTTTCCGAACAAGGATGTTACGCTCAAGATGTTGCCATGGAAGCCAACAAAATATTGCCAACCTCTTGATGTGTACTTCTTTAGACAATATAAGCTCTACGTGAGAATGATCGTTAATTTTGTAAGGTTACAATGTGAAAAACCAGAAGTAAAGTCACACGATCGTCATTTCATCATCAGACTTCACTCTGTGCTATATAATCAACTTTTGCACCGAAGTACAAGCCTATGTTACAATATGCTTGGCAAAAGGGCAGGTTATGACATTGGCATACCAATATCATCGTTTGAAAATGTAATTAGTGTGGCTTTTGATATTGGACTGCTTCAATGCGGAAGTGATATTGAATGTGAAAAAGTGGCTTTTAGTCAGATGTGCATATTGTTCTGTTCTACTTTGCATTGACCACTTCATTGAAATCCCACACCTGCACTTCGAAGACTGAATAGCTGTGCAACACTATAAGGTCAGTTGTTATTCAGATAGCGTAATATTTTAAGCAGAGGGAAATATAGCAATATAGTCACGACATTGAAATATGTGTGTTTTTGGTCCTATTATAGGGCCTATCCATATTTTGTTCCTTCGCGTAACCAAAGTTCCAAAGTACCTCTCTTGGGCCTTCAAGGCGATCATTGAAATGTCTCTCGTGGTATGACGTGCAGTTTTGCATGAGAATGACTCATACCACTGTTTTTGGCATGAGCGATTTATATTTGCCCATTTGCGTGCGGTTCTCAGCGTTCGAGGTCACGCACTTCTCTTGTTAGTTTATTTTCCAAATAAAAAATTCACTATTGCATTCTCCCCTACCTGAACAGATGAGCCGGCAAAATCTTGTGATAAGCACCGATCAGGTGTCGTAGATAACGAATATACCGGTATATGACGTGCAAATCCTTCGCATTGTTATCCCGTTATTGTTGTCGGGCGTTTATGCTACTTATAATAATAAAAGCTTAATAGCTAATTAAAATTTAAAATAACTTGGCAAAATGATTTTAAATGTCATCAATTAAATTGGATCACAAAAACTATTTTTGTCCAAGAAATTCCATTTTATTTTCGAGCTAAAAAACTGTTAACTTAATTGCTTTAGCCAGGAATTATTGTAACTTTTTTTTTTTTTTTTTTTAATAAAGCAGGTTTCAAAAGCAATGGATTTTTGAAGAAATTTCATTCGAAATATGCTTAATAAAAATTAAACTTTTTCTGTAAGATTTGCTTCTTTTATACTAAGCCCTTCATTAATTACTGCATACAATATAGGACAGGGATGTCGAACCGACTAGTGTGTCACCTCTTACTTCGTTTTTTTTTTTAAAATTAGAACCAGAACTGCTCACCACCACTCCCATCCATTTGCTACACAGGCCTTGCGTATGTCACGACAAACATTTACTCAAAAGCACGGATTACTTAAAGTAAAACTAAAGTTTAAATTCTAAAATATACTGGCAATACAATATTCAAATTCCTTTGTAACAGTAGGAAATTTGTGCAGCTGAATTGATCATACAACAATACTCCTACTGTCTAGCAACACACGTGCAAACTTCACTTGCTGCAGATGAACACACACAAGCCCTTTATAGGTCACCAAACCTCTACGACCTCTAAATTATGTTTTCCCTTTTTAGTCCAGTCAAACTAAATGAAAAATACCGTGAACATGGGCAAAATTGCAACCGAAGCTTTTTGAATTGATTTTGAATCAGTAATCATTACTGAACAACATATCCAAAATCAGACAAAATCCAACCCCCGAAAAATGGATTTAAAAATGGCGGATTGAGTGAAGTGTCATATTAGATTGTTTAGCCCAGGCAGAATAGGAATAAACCTATGTAGTTCTAAAATTTGCAGGATTGTGTAGGGGTAGGTTCCCTGCACAACGTCCAATAAAGTCCCCTCTATTACAGGCACCGCGGGGGGTGGGAGGTGGGGTTAAAGGTCCCGTTTTTCATTGTTTCGCTCATAACTCGAAAACAGTGCGCCTTAGCGACAATATCTACGTAATAAAAATTAAAGCTTAGTAAATTTCCCACAACTTTGTTCCTTTACATAATTACGGAAAAACGCATGGCTTGCAAGATATGCCCTATCCAAAGTACGTAATAAAATTTTCGTAACATGTTGCATCAAACTGACCTTTCTAGGTCATCACTCGGTCGTTTCACAGAAACATCGTTAGAAAGAAAATTGTAGAGCATGAAATTTCCTTTAAGAATATATGTACGTACATACAGTTATATTGAACACGTCAAGAGGTATAGCGTTGAGAAGATTGTTGCCAAAAATAGTGAATTTGCGAGAAAACTGCTCAGATCTGTTTGACATCAAGGCGGGCGATAAATGTCCACAGATCGTTACATATATGGTTTAGATATATGTTTAGATAAACTTATTATGTAGTGTGTGTGTATTGAACAAATAAAATTGAAAGTATGTATTATTTTTGAAACAAAGAGAATTAAAGAGAATAAAGTAATAAAGTTGAACTTAACACATTTTATTAGCAAAAAAGGGTGAATATACTGTATAAAAACATTCCACATGATGAGGAACATCTCCTCCCCAGCTTTTGCAACAGCATCCCGTGTTGAAGTGTGTTCGTGAAATACCTCAGCTATGGCTTTGGTTTCCCTCGGCATTTTGGTGAAGCATTTCAGGATAGACGCTTTGCTTTTGCCGAAGATGCCGCAAGTGAGGGCCAATCTGACTTCCTTACCACCCAAAGGTGCAGCACAACAACACTCGTTTAGAATGTACTTACAAATGCAGATATGGCTGGGTAACTTTCGCGATCCAGAACGGTGGGGTTGGGTTCCAGATGATAGTAGAGTCCTC
>JAFIDM010009631.1:39016734-39029288 GCA_023159025.1 Thereuonema tuberculata
GATTTTTCTTAATCAAATCTTACAAATTGAACTAGTTTCTTACTAATGTAAACTGCAAGAATCTATCAATTATGAATACTATACAACCATCTAACCAATCAGTTTCTGGAATGTCCTCCAGTTGTCTAAATGTATCCAGTATTACAAGGACAAGATAAGAATTGAAAAAAAAAACAGTGGTAACAAACATGATAGTTTCACACATGTTAATTTAGCAATGTTTGTGTTTGAAATTTCAAATTTCAAGCTTCAAACTTTGAAATTTCAATTTCAAATTTCTGGATAACGCGAAGCTCCTTTTATGTATTAAGGACAGTGAAAGCTTATCACCTACATGACTATATTACAAAAAAAAAAATACTTTATGTGGAAGAAAATACAACAGTAACTCCACTAAAATTTAACAAGGAATTAACAATTCTAAACTATTTCTTTAAATTAGAAACACGACTTCATAAAGTCTGACCTAAATGATTTTTCTTAATGATATCTTACAAATTGATCATTATCTAACTAATTTAAACTGCAAGAAATCAATCAATCATGAATACTATATTACCATCTAACAAATCTGTTTCTGGAATGTCCTGCTGATGTCTAAATGTATCCAGTATTACAAGGACAAGGTAAGAATTGAAAAACAATTTTTGAAATTGCATGGCTAATGGAAAGCCACTTTTTTGTATTAAAGACAGATACACTTATTTTTCTCGTAATGAATATACATAATTGTAAACTGTTCATAATGCCAGTAATACCTCAGCATCATTAATTCAGTATTTTTTTTCCATTTTATACAGGTTTAGTTTTTAATTATATGACTTGAAATGAAATATTTTTCTGCAAACATCATTAAGAGAAAACGTGATCGCTTAAACAGAAGAAACACCAAATCTTGTGGTGCATCCGAGTTCTGCAATTTAATGGAATATAAAATAAAGCAGAAATAGGAAAATTACATATCCTTTTGAAACTTGAGATGGCCCTAGTTTTCTAAGCATTTATTTCCTTTTTTTTTCTTTGTATGGCCTAGTCCATATCGATTCAGGCAGGCAAAGAAAAAAATCTTACCTTCGTAGTCTCAGATTTTTTTTGAATTTAACATAAGTTAAAATTCAGGAAAAAGTAGACACCCGTATGTTTTTGTTTTGTTCAAAAAAATTCCTGGCCCGAGATACAGGGCGCCAGAGATGGCACCTCGGGCGTCATTTCTCACTTGCGATTTTCAGTAAATTTTCAAAACGCTCTATCTTTAGAATGGTTCAAGATATTTTGTTGCGTTTTTTTTTAATTTGAAAGATAATATTTGTCTAATTAAAATGATATACTTCGTTTGAAAATATGTGTTCAAGTTCTCTTGCTGTACCATTCTAAATTTTTTTTTTGAAAAATCAAAAATAATTTTTTTTTTCAAAAATGCCGATCACAAAATTTTTAATTTTTTGATTGTTGATCAGTACATAGAGTACTACATTTCCTGAAAATGGGAACTTCCACTTTTGAGTTTAACATTTTTTATAAACAATTGAAAATTTTGTCATACATTAAACCAGTTTCCGTTACCTCATACTCACATATTGGCCTCATGAAATAAAAATCAAATGTTATTTGACATAGCATTTTAATTCTAATTAAATAGTGGCTAATTTCTTTATTGCATTTTTTTCCCAGATAATTCCAGAACCTTCTAGAACAATGTGGAAGCTTACAGATAATTCCAGAATGTAATAGAACCTTCTGGAACCATGCAGATAATTGTGTGTTTTTGGCCTAGCATATAAAAGGGAGGGCCATGAATTCACAGTTCAGTTGTCAACAGGCAAACAAAGAGAGCTGTTCACCAAATTCCAAATACCCTGGGCCATGCTTATGGCTGCAATGCCCGTAAGAGTGTGCAAAATTTGACACTAGATTCTGATAATGCTCCGGAAGCTGATCAAGAATATGTAAAGAAGTTCCAATAAAGTAGCCTGGGACACTGCAAAAATTAGGGTCAAAGCCTCCATAGAAACACATGTAAAAATTTTAAAATTCTAATTTTCTCGAAAACCACACTAGTGTGCAAAAATGTTAAAACGTCGTATAAAAGCGCTTTAAAATCTATATATATAAAAATGAATGTATCTTTCTTTCTTTGTTTCTTTGTCCTTTATACACTCCTAGGCCCTTTGACCTATCTGGACCAAACTTTGCAGAATTACTCTTTAGGACACTGCGGAAAAGATAGGCTATCTTAGAACCCGGACCCACCCCCCAAAAGGGGTTGAAAAGGGGTAAAAGTCCTGAAAAACCCAATATCCACCTGGGGGTGAAAATAAGAACTACACAAATATTGTGTAAAGTGAAAAATTCGCTCTCCTATGGGGGGCAGGGACACCACACTTGGGTGGGAGGAAGCCAACACAAAGGCTGAAGTGTCCCACCCCGACCGACACCGGGACCTTATATTTAGGGCCCCTTCTCGGGCCCCCAAGTCAATTGCAAAAAGGGAAAACTTCACTCTCCTACGGGGGCAGGGACACCACACTTGGGTGGGGGATGGCGACACAAGGGCCTAAGTGTCCCACCCCCGATCGACACCGGGACCTTATATTTAGGGTCCCTTCTCGGGGCCCCTAAGTCAATTGGAAAAAGAGAAAAATTCGCTCTCCTATGGGGGACAGGTCCACCACACTTGGGTGGGGATGGCGACACAAGGGCCTAAGTGTCCCACCCCCGATCGACACTGGGACCTTATATTTACGGCCCCTTCTCACGAGCCCTTTCTTTCTTTAAGTGGCATTGCAACGCATGCCGGGTACAGCTAGTGAACATATAAAACAAGCAAAAAAGTTCATAAATCAGCCCGGAACATGACGAACTTTTCAAAAAACAAAAAAATTTAAATCAAAAAATCAATTAAACACACAGAAACGGTTATATTTGAATCTAAATGACTTTTAATTAGAACAGATAAGCAACTATATACAAAAAAGTAAGAGTTTACAAAAATAATCAATAATTATTATATTTCATCGTCATCAGGGTGGTAAGGAGGAAGCGCGCCGTCAGGGAAGTACTGCTTAAGAAAATAGCTGGGTACTGTAAAATGCTCTGGTTCATTGCGAAGATATCCAATTATACAAATTACTGTAAACACGTGAAGACAGGATTGACACGAGCGAGCTCCACTAGGACATTGACAGTAAAATCCTAGTATCGCAGATGGTCCAGTGAGCTAATACACACTTCTCACTCATCGACATATCACCAAGCTATTGAAAGCGACCCGTGAGCCGCGCCCCCCAGCCGGCGATACACCGATTTGCAAGATCAAAACTTACCTTTCGGAAAGTCGAAGTGTTCACTTCGAGCGACAGAAGCGTAATGAGAAAAATCTCAGATACGTTAACGCTATGAGTGGGAGAATTGTATGGCGCCGCGAGAAGGAGGTTTACATGCTTATTTTCCATAAAGAGAGGGATGTGTGGGGAAGTTAGGAAAATTGTACACAACTATGAAAGGAAGCACTACATAGCACTTCCCTTTACTTTCCTTTACTCCTTGGCGCATGCTCTCTCCGCTCATATATTATCAGCCCATTCAAATTCTTACGGGCATGCGCATAGGATTTTGGCCCAAGTTTTTTATGGTTCAACAGTACTTGTCAGCTTTCATGAGGATTCTCCTGATTGTGTTGTGTTTTGCGGAAAGGACTGAGTTTGAAATGTCTTCTGACTGGGGTCACAAGAGGTTGAAGTGTGCTGACTATTTGCATATCCATAAAAGAGTGATATATAAGACTAGCAAAAAAACAGACTTCCTTCAGGTTGGGAATAAGAGTATTTTTATTATTTTTAGGTAGAATCTCTATTAGGTAGTTTACTGAAAAATCACTATTTGTAACTCAAAACCATTGAAAAGTATCAATTGGAATAAAAAAAGAGAATCCAGAATGAAAAAAAGCACTATTGCTATTAGGTATATTACTGAAAAATCATTATTTGTAACTCAAAAACTTGGAAACACGTTAAGTCACGAAACTCACGATAAATATGCATCTCATCAACCAAGATGACCAGAATCAGGGAAATTTTGCCGAATATTTGCTTCAGAATCGGAGACAATCGAGAACCACATAAAGAAGGAATGATAGCATTGCCTGATAATCTTTGAAATAGAAATAGAACAATTTCAATCAGTTCATAAAAAATATCTTACCTGAAATCAATGAATGGACAATTCTCACTCCGAAGAACGAGAGTGTCGATAACATCAATCGAAAGATAAGTCAAAGAATACAAGGAAAGACTAGAGAGTACTTAAGTGGGGATAAAATTGACACTTCTGATAATCCACAATACGAACATCTCTATCCGTCCGAGTATCTGAACTCATTGAATCTCAGCAGTATTCCTCCACATCTTTTGCCATGGAAGACTGGATCTCCAATATGCTGTTGCGAAACATCAATCCCAAGTTTGGACTCAGCAATGGAACTCAACTTAAATGCCGTTCATTTGATAATCATCTCATAGACCGAGATTTTAACAGGAATTCACAAGAGAGACTTTGTTTTCATCCATAGGATGCATATGCAAGCAAGCGATAATCTACTTCCATTCACTTTCACAAGAAGGCAATTTCCGATCAGACCTTCTTTGGCGATGTCTATCAATAAAGCTGAAGGACAGATTCGAAATAAAGTTGCCATCTATTTGGAGAACGATGTCTTCACTCGCGGACAACTGTATGTTGCAATGTCTAGAGTCACAAGTCATCGAATTTGGTTATCTTCACTCGAAAGAATAGTCACAATCAAATCGTCGCCAAGAATATACTATACAAGCTATGATCTTCATATATCATCTACATCAATCAACATCCATCTCAACATATCTCTTCTCCATCGATCTATATCGATCAATCTGTTCACGGGGGATGGCCTGTATTATATTTAAAATATTTCAACGTTTTGGCAATTATAGTTCTAGTTGGCATTTTCGAATTACAAATAAACAGACGGATCGGAAATAAATAAACAATCTTGAGATTCAAAAAAATTTTTTGAATACATTCATTTTTGATTGGGGGGGGGGGAGAACACATAAGTCAAAAAACAATAAAAAGTGAGTTGTAGTCGCCGTGGCCAAATGGATAATAAGACGTCTGACTTCGGATTAGAAGGTTGCAGGTTCGATTCCCGTCACGGACGTTTCGTTGTAAAAATTATTTGTATTCTCCATTTTCTCAGGAAATTGCGCCGGACAGACAGAGAAATAAAAGATTTTAGTAATATCCTTATACATTATTTCTCAAAGGTGTTTCTGTGTCGGTACGCCATAATTCCCTTAATACTTCATCAAAATCAATGATTGAGACATCATTTTGAAGATTACGTTCACCGCTAATGACGAAAAATAAACAAATTGTTAAAAATTGATGTTTTCGTTAAAAAACTTTATTTTAAAAACCTTTTTATAAAAATGTAGACACGCTTTAACAGAAGCGACTTATTTTTCAAAGCGAAACAACATTTCAAATATTTCTGTAGCGTCATAAACTTCAAATATATTCTTGTTTTGAATAAAAATGCAGTTTAAAATGATATTTAATCGTTTATTTAATAAGAACAGATAAAAAACAAACAAAGATTTACATTTTAATAAAAATAAAGGATTTATTACAATAAAAAACTTAAAAATTTATCACCTTCTTATATTTTATTTCTCAAAGGTGTTTTTTTATCTCCCTTAATACTTCACCAAAATCAATGATTGAGATATCATTTTGAAGTTTACGTTCACTGCTAATACGAAAAATAAACAAATTGTTTTGTCGAACATGGTAGTGCCCTACAGAATAAAAATTTGGACTTACCAGACATTGGCTTCCATTGTCTGGAAATAGGGCATATAATGGACAGCAATGTGAAAGTGTTATATAATTCGAATTTTTCGTACGATTGTCCTTAAAATATTACGGTAAAAATTATTAAAAATAATAAAATAAAATAATATTTATATATAAAATTAATATTTAAATAATAAATAATTAATAAAAAATATTACGGTAAAACAAGCAAAGCCTGACTGCATTTTCCGAGAAAAGACTTGGCCACACCCATTCGGTCTTAGAGTCACGTGGGCTTCCTGTGAATGATTCAATGCGGTTGTATACATTTTTAGTTTTTGTGCTTGTGGTTTAAGTATTGTTTCTATGCTCTTACTATGGCACTGTCAAAAGCTAAAGCTCCTTATAAGTCATTAACATTAGCTGAAAAGGTAGAAAAGGCCTTAAAAAGAAATCGGAAATCGCCAAGGAATTGGGAATTCCAAGGAATATTTGAAGAACAAAGATTAAATTTTGAGCAGCAAAAATGGCAATGGAAAAAATAGAAAAAGAACGAGAGGACCTGACAACCCAGAGGTTGGATTCATATGCTATGACTCAAAGATTGCATTCAAAGAAGCAATTAAAAATATCTGCCTTTTTTTTTTTTTAAAGTTATGAATAATTAAGCTAGTAAAAATGTTTGATTTAATGAAAAAAATGTAGCAGTATTCTTAGATTAAGTTTATGTGTTAAATCTTGGAACGTGGAGTTAATCTTTTTTATTTATCTCTTCTGTTTGAGAGAATGTATGTAATCAGTAGCGTACCAAGGGGGGAGGGGAGGTCCGCCCCGGGCCCCAGCCTGGAAGGGGCCCCATCAACCAGCCTAGGGTGGCCCCCACCAGCCTTATTTCCTTTTTTTTTTGGTTGGAAAAGCAAGAACTCCCGCCCCGGGCCCCCAAAGGCGTTGTTACGAAACTGTTTGTAATTCGAATTTTTGGATAATTCGAACTTTTTCTCTGGTCCCTTCAGCTTCGAATTATCCAAGTTTCACTGTAGTACAAAAACAGCAACAATTGGCGTTTTTAATTATTGAAAAAAAAATTACTACAGCTTTTAATGATTGTAATAATTAAATGATTTGATATTGATGTATTTTTGTAACAACAACTAAATTACTTGACTCACGAGTTTTTAGAATTTGTTTAAACTTCTAACCATTTTTGCTTTTGTTATATTATTCCTTTTACATTATTATGCTTGAAAAACAGAACGGCCGTGCTAAGGTAAAAGGAAGCAACTAGCAATTTGGAAACTGATTATTTGCTGCCTTTGACCGTAGATATAAGAATATTGTAAGTCATTTGCTGCCTTTGATCATCGAAATAGGGGACATACTTAACAGCAGATCATTACGAAATTTCTTTGGAAGATATGTAGATACTTCCTTACGTAGAAAATGCAGAAAACGAAAAATCAGAAAATTTGCAGTTACTTCCTTTTACCTTAGGACGGCCGAGAAGACGAATTTTAACTTATCGAAAATTCGCAATTTGCAGTATTTTAAAATCTATTTTAAATACTAAAATGAGGTACGTGGAGTATTTGTTTAAAATTAATGTTTTCGTTAAAAAACTTTTATTTTAAAAACCTTTTTATAAAAATGTAGAAGGCGCCATCTAATGACAATCTGTTAATTTATTTATTCCACATTACCATTCGGTGACTGATCAAGATACCATGCAAATTATTTGCACGGGTCAACTAGTAGATTATTATACCACTACCTCTGGAATTAGTTCTTAATTTGTAAATCTTATTAAAGCCAGATATGTTAAACAGATGTATTTCATCTTCACTTATATTAGTCTCAACTAGTATTATAAAACCTAGCCATTTGATTTTTTGATCCATATTTGCCATTAAGTATAGAAAGCTTGTTTTCATATTTTTTACGTTTAAGAAGAGAATATTATTTGAATTGTTTTTTGGGTTCCATAAATTTAAATTATCTATTATATATATCCGATCTAATTCTATATTATTTCGACGATCTTGTGTTATTTAAAGCTTATTTGTTTTGTTTATATAATTTACATTTCAGTGATATCTTCTTCACATTGGATGTTGATAATTTTGGCATTTTCATTTTTCCTTATTAATATTTTATTATTTTTAATCCACACAAATTTATATGCTTTTACTTTGGCATCTGTTTTGGTTTTCCATAGTAAATTTTTTAAGTTTTGCGTTACGTTTTCATTAATATATATTCTTCTGTTACCTTTTTCAAAAATGTCTGCCTTTGTTATATTTCTTTTTTGCTTATATTGGAAGAACCACATATCTCTATCCTTTCTATTTAGAAATTTAACTATTGTGGGTTTAGCCTTATATTTATTGATTTTATCGTATCTGTGCATCACATCAATACCATCAAGAGGGCTTTTAATATTTAAAACTCCTCTAATTTTTTCTACCAAAATGCTGTAAATTTTTCATTATCGTTTTCTTCTACTCCTACAACTTCCAGATTATTTTTCCTTTGTTGGGCTTCTAATCTGTCAATATTTTCCTGTAGTTTTAGTATTTTCTCCTTATAATAATTATTTTCATTCATATTTTCTGTGATTTCCTTTTGGCTTTCCTGATATTTTTGCATTTTACTTAAGAGTTCTTCATATTGCTGGTTTACAAAATCAATAGATTTTCTTATTTCTGAAAGTTCTCTTAAAATTGGCCCAATTCTCTTGGCCCAATTCGGTTCCAATGTTCTGATTAGTCGTAACCATTACAGTTTTCTCGGGGGACGGGTGCATCAGACGTTCATTTTGAAGTAATGTCTGCGGATTACCTTTATTTTGACTTTTATCAGTTGTAAATTTCTTATTATGAGTTGTAATTCTTTTACATTTATCGCATTTCCATGCCTTTTTCCTAGATGGTGTTGAAATTTCAGCTACTTCGCACTCCCTCAGGCAACCTTCATGCTGTTCGGCGCCGCAAGATAAACACCTTAACTCCTCCGATTTAAGTAATTTGTTGCATTCCATGCATTTAATTTTTCACTTCATGTACTCACTCCTATTTCTGTGCCTTCGATAACTTACTGAAGACAACATTGGGCTTTAGTATCTGTAATTGATGACTTTGAAGCGGGAGCGAAATTCTGCACGTCTTCTTATTATTACGCTTGCGCTCCTTAAAATATATTATTCTCCTTATTTTTTTATTATAATTTAATTTATGTATCTAAGTCCCCAGGATTTTTAATTAGATTTAAAAAAAAAAGGAAAAAAAAAACAAAAAAAAAAAACAAACAAAAAACTCACTAGAGGGTTTCACGTTATCCCGAAATTTTTCATTACTGTAATACCAAATCCTTATATATTATTTCTGAAAGGTGTTTTGTTGTCGGTACGGCATATTTTCCTTAATACTTCATCAAAATCAATGATTGAGATATCATTTTGAAGATTACGTTCCCCACTAATGACGAAAAATAAACAAATTGTTTAAAATTAATGTTTTCGTTAATCCTTATATATTATTTCTGAAAGGTGTTTTGTTGTCGGTACGGCATATTTTCCTTAATACTTCATCAAAATCAATGATTGAGACATCATTTTGAAGATTACGTTCCCCACTAATGACGAAAAATAAACAAATTGTTTAAAATTAATGTTTTCGTTAAAAAAAATTATTTTAAAAACCTTTTTATAAAAATGTATACACGCTTTAACAGAAGCGACTTATCTATCGAAAGCGAAACAAATTTCAAATAATTCTACAGCGTCGTAACTTTAAATATATCCTTTTTTGAATAAAAATGCACTTTAAAAAGATATTTCATCGTTTATTTAATAAGAAAACATAAAAAAACAAACAAAGATTTATATTTTAATAAAAATAAACAATTTATTACAATAAAAACATAAAAATTTGTCAACTTCTCTTATATTACTTCTCAAAGGTGGTTTTTTTTTTTATCTCCCTTAATACTTCATCAAAATCAATGATTGAGATATAATTTTGAAAATTACGTTCACCGCTAATGACGAAAAATAAACAAATGGTTTAAAATTAATGTTTTCATTACAAAACTTAATTTTTAAAACCTTTTTATAAAAATGTGGAAGGCGGCATCTATTGTTCATTTATTTATTTCCACATTACCATTCGGTGACTGATCAAGATACCATATGAATTATTCGCACGGGTCAACCTTTTAATAAAAATGGAGAAGTCGCCATCTATTGATAATGTGTTTAACTAATATGCGCGGCAGCTGTTGGATTTGTTTATTATTTCTCAAAGGTGGTTTTTTTTATTGCGAATTATTCGCATCGGTCAACTAGTCTCCTATTATATCTTGAATTCCGGGGTATGTTGTGTAAACGTTTATTTTTAACTGCATTACTAAACTTGCTGAGAACCATATCACTATTATTACTATTATTAAATCTCTCTTTCTTTTAAATTTAAATCATAATAAAAAAATATTAAATTCATTGTAAGTGAATTACACCATGCTCATTACAAACTCAAGTCTGACAATGCTGTGGATACTGACAGATACCCCAACACCAAAGGCACAAGCACTGTATGTTTCTTCATTGGAACACTGTTATTTGATCCAATTTTAATTACGAATGTTTTATTCTGGGCAACAACTCGTGCAAGTTCTTTTTCCTTGTAAAAGGTATCAAGGTCGTTTTGTCTGGATTGACTGAAAGACCTATTTTTTTACACCACTTTTCAACCAGTAACAGAGCGTCCTGCATAACTTCTGATACGGTTTTAGGGAATTTACCTCTAACGACTATTAAGATGTCATCCACATAATCAATGCAGCCACACCCAAACCTCCCAAGAGACACCAGCAGTTCATCCAAAACAAGGCATCACAGCAAAGGAGAGAGAACCTCTCCCTGCGGGCAATCCCTGTTGGTAGCGACCACTAAGGTGTTCCCGAGAAGCGAGGATACGACCACATGTTCACTTAGAATTGATCTCAACCATCGCCTTAAGGTAGGGTTAATTCCATGTTTAGGAATGGCAGCATCAATAGCCTCTATAGAGATTTTATCAAAGGCCCCCTCAAAATCCATGAAAACAGTTAAAGCAAATTCCTTATGCTCAAGGGCTTTCTCCAAAAGTATTATAATACGATGGAGGGCCATTTCAGTAGATTTACTTTGCTGGTAGGCAAATTGATGATTGGCAAGAGGATGAGATGTAAGAATCTCACCTCTTATGTATCTATCAACCAATTTCTCTAAGGTCTTAAGCAGAAAAGAGGTAAGGCTTATAGGTCGATAAGACTGAGCTTGCATATAGTTTGGTTTGCCAGGTTTAGGAATAAAGATAGCTCTGGTTTGTCTCCATTGCAACTGGAGATACCTTAGTGCTACACTTGCCCTAAAAATCCGGCAAATAACCGGTGTAACGATATCCAATCCTTTTTGCAAATGCATTGGGATAGTACCGTCCATACCTGGGGCTTTGAAAGGTTTAAACGTAGAAATAGCCCATCTGATTTTAGAGTGTTCAACAATACTTCTAGACATACGCCAGTCTGTACGGTTACCTCTGAGGGGAACCAGATCGGTGCATGTCCTCAGTGTTGATTTCTCTAGATTTTGGAAAGTGTACTCCTAGCATTTCTTTTAGTGTTTCTTTTCCAGATTTTGTGTAACTACCAGATTTTGTTGGTTGTAGTTACCTTTATCTAAGATTTTGACAAGCTTGGCAGTACTGGAGATGTCTGAAACATCTTCACAGAACTTCCTCCATGATGTCTTTTCAGCCTCTCCAATGGCCTTACTGTAACAAGTAAGTGTGTTTTTGACTCCTCCCATTCACCTGTCTTTTTTGCTTTGTTGAAAGCCTTCTTGTCTTATATCTTAGGTTGCTAAGTTCATTATTCCACCAAGGAACATGTCTTGGTAGACTAGCAACCTTGACCAGGCAATTCTGTTGATAAGAACTGAGAATAGTTTATTGCAACTGGTCAACTTCCAACTCAATATCTAACACCGAGCGTATGTTAGAATTCATATCTCCAGTTAGTATTTCTACATTCTCCTTAAAGCCGATCCAATTCGTCTTTCTGGGATTTGAGGGAAACACCATTTGTTGTCTGTTACCTGCAACATAGAAGCAAATATACCTATGATCTGAAAGAGAAGGTTCATTAGATACATGCCAATTATTAATAGAACAAAGTAAATTAACAGAACATAGTGTAAGATCAATAACTTCACTCCTATTACTGACAATGAAGGTAGTTTCATTGCCTTTATTTAAAACATGTAATTGTGTATTTAAAAAATATTCCATGAGGTTTTCTCCTCGTTGGTTGCAGTCAGTGCTTCGCCAGGCAACATGGTGAGCATTGGCGTCACATCCAATGATGAGTTGTGTTCCATTGCATTCGCAGTGATTTGTGAGATTCCTTAACTCCAAAGGAGGAAAGTTATCATTCTCCTCATAGGGGAAATATGCCGAGACCACAACGAGTTCACTAACTTTACCTCCATCCAGAAAAAGTTTAACTGCAGTTGTGTCTCTTGAGAGAAATTCTGTAAGGGGTATGGCACTTATGCCTTTCCTAACCAAAATACAGGTTCTCATATTATCACAGGTGGTATCATACACAGATTGAAAAAACTTCATCTACACTTCATTTTATTATCGAATTTTCGGAAGAATTTTCTATCTTCCTTCTTCAAGATTACA
>JAFIDM010009631.1:39041633-39053661 GCA_023159025.1 Thereuonema tuberculata
CTTATGTATTAGAACAACAGAAAATAATGTTTAAATATTATTTAAATCCATCAACATCTTCCGGTCGCCCATTACCTTCAAAGTTAATGAAATTTTGAAAAAAAATTACAAATAAAGATAGATCACAGTTCAAAGAGAAAAAAATACTACCAATTTACATGCTTTTTTTTATTGAATACAAGGTTAAATGTTTAAAAACAAATTATTTTAGACCGTTAGTAATATTTATAAACAGATTTTTTTATTGAAAAAACAAAGTTTTTGTGTGAAGAGTCGTAAGTCCAAGAAACTCATGTTGAACAACTGAACTTCTCCGTTTTCACTCATTCTTAGCTGAAGGTACTTTGAAATCTGATTTATGGGCAAAGTTAGGCATGGTTGATCTTGACAGCAGAGTCGTTCTGATAAAACCATCCCTAGACTCAGCTCCGCAAACTTTTCCTGAGGCTTCTGTCACGAGTTTCACACATCGTTCAACTTCCTGTGTGTGAACTGGGAATGTCTTGAATGTTATATCCCAATTTGGAACTGAGTCACTTTGAATGTGATTTAATCTCATTGTGACTGATCTTTTAATAATGGGGGAGAAGATAAATCACAGTCCATCTAGTTAGTTATTTCCGAGTAGTGTTGAGCCTTGAAATTTAGTTTTGGCGGCATGAATGTTCTGATAGTTGTTCTCTTTTGATCTAACTGTCTCGCCTTTAGAATTCAAAGTCCGATGTGTCTTATGTGTTTTTTATTATCTTGTGCCATGGCTAACATTAAATGTTCTGGATGAGCGAAAAAGCAATTTCTTTCGATCACAAGGTCGACAATATTACGTAAATCTTCAGGCAGGTACTTTGAAGATTGTAAGGATTGGTACACAAGTTTTGATACCTCTGTAAAGTATTTACTTGATTTAATATTAAGCCACATTGGCATGTATGACTTCAAAATAAATACAACTATTTCTTGAAGTTCAGGTGTGGGACTTTCTTCACATAAGTACAATCTGAGAGTTCGACTTGCTGTTGTCAACCACCTCGAGTGTGACAAGGAACCAGGATCTCGTACAGCCAAATCCTCTTTACAGTTTCCCGACTTTATTGCGATGAAAATATCCAGTAGATATTGCTGATCCTTACTTAGTATACTTCTGTCTATTGTGGGGATCTGACAGTCAATACTTTTGAAGCCAATCATTGGACGTTTTTCGCAGCCCCTTAGCTTTTCACCGATTGGCCCTCTCAAAGAGTTCGGACTCGTTGATTTACCGTCTAGGTATTGAAACAGATGCCGGAATGGCAGTTCATTGAAATGGAGAAGGCAAAACGCCCATTGTAACGGTTTCCCCAAATGTATTTCGATTCGGCGAATCAGACCGTTTTTCAAACCTGTATTAACAGCAGTGCCATCACATTCTATGACAACTAATTTTTCAAGAGAAATACCACGACCAGACAGATACGAAATAATAGAAGTGACAATACCTTCAGAACTTCCAGCAGTTGGAGTAATATGGCCAATGAAGACTGAACCAGGTTCTTGAATTAGCGAGTAATGCTGTTCCTTTTTTATTCTACAGAATCTTTTCGAATGAGCTAGATCTATCACTAACTTGTCGTCCTTCCTCCCATCCAAATAGAGACCTTGTAATGGAAAATCGTCAGATTTACTACACAATTCAGCCCTAACATTTTGTTTTTCTCTTCTTATTTTGTTTTTGTTTTTAACATGGGAGACGTAAGAATCGGTTTCTTGGACTTACGACTCTTCACACAAAAACTTTGTTTTTTCAATAGAAAAATCTGTTTATAAATAATACTAATGGTCTAAAATAATTTGTTTTTAAACATTTAACCTTGTATTCAATAAACAAAAAAGCAAAAAAAAAAGCATGTAAGTTGTTAGTATTTTTTTCTCCTTGAACTGTGATCTATCTTTATTTGTAATTTTTTTTCAAAATTTCATTAACTTTGAAGGTAATGTGCGACCGGAAGCTGTTGATGGATTTAAATATTTAAATATTATTTTCTGTTGTTCTAATACATAAGAATTTGAGCTATTATATTCGGGAAGAGGCTAACTTAAAAATGTTAAAAATTATCGTAAAAATGTGAATTTTTTCCAACTTTCGGCAAACTTTAGAGCACATGCGCGAACGGAAGATATAAACCGATTTCATTTCTTTTTTTATCCCTTTTTAGTCTCCCCAATTTGCAACTTTTCCGCGGTATTACGACTTGAAAAAAAAATTTTGAATTTTTTTGGCCCACCATAATGCTTAACCATGTAAAATTTCAATTCGCACGGGTAAATTGGGTTGAAGAGTGATAATAATCTCAAAACAACGTCTTTAAAAGTCCCATCTTCACAGCTTTTAGTTCCATCAACGCATATGAAAATTGCTAAATATGAAATCTGTTCTCCGATTATAATAAGATTACCAGTGTTATTGCAGAAACGAAGTACACATTAAAAGCTAATAGAACTTTCTAGACCACTATAGAATATAGCGCTGTTGCCAGAATGAAAAAAATAAAACATAAAAGCAGCGTTTCACAAAAATTTCATTTGCTTTTCCCCCATTTTTCTAACCCCTGTTTTGATGCGAATCAGAAAAGCATCTTTTCGAGTGCTATCCAGAGAAATTCTCAATTTGTACTATAGAAAAAAAAAAAAAAAAAAAAAAAGATTAGAAAAGAAAATTTTACCTTTTCTTCTCTTCAATTAACATTAGACCATTACATAGGTACTAAACAACAGATCGAGGTCAAACATGCAACATTATTAAGATAATATCTTTCAACATTTTATAAAAGGTTAATGATCGTAGGTTTCAAAATTTTAAAATACTAAGCCATCTCCCGTGTACACGCGCTTGTTTTTCTATATCACATAGTTTTGGTTAAGTAAGAATACAGTAAAACCCCGTTATTACGCTCCCGCTTATAGCACTATCCCGTTCTTTACGCTCCTTTCCTACGGTCCCTGGTATTTCTATGTAACTCTGTATACTTTTACCCTCTTATAACGTTTCAAATCCCGCTTGTAGCGCTTTTTTTATATCGGAAATTTTGTATCGAAAAGAAATGTAACACCGTAAAGATTCTTTTCTTTCCCTGATAGGAGGGAATCTTTGAACTCTTTGAAGTGCAGGTCTGTGAAATAGTAAGTTAGTGCAAAATGTCGAAGCGGAAATCCCTTTCTATAAGTGAAAAATCGCAAATTCTCCGTAAGTACGACGAGAATTCTACACTAAGTCAGAAGGATTTCACAGAATCTCTAGGAATTCCCTCATCCAGTCTGAGAACAATAATAAAAAATAAGAATGGAATTACCAATGCAGCGAAGGGTGGTTGCAAACGTAAAAAAGTAATGTGTGGAAAATATTAAGATGCCGAGGAAATTCTAATTGAATGGATTCATCAGTCCCGTGATGCATCAGTGCCATTAAGTGACTCAATCATTCAAGAAAAGGCGCGTGAAATAGCGGGCAGTGCACTAAATCTGCTCCGAAAATATATTAGTGTTGCTCCTAGTGGTGTATCAATTGATGTTAATAGTTACTTGAACCGCATTGAAAATGTCATAATTCATAACAGTAGCACACACACACGGCAAACCACAATCAAAGATTTTTTTTAATAGGAAATAAGCTCACATTTGCACTATATCTATTGCAGAATCAAGTATCTTTCCTGTAAAATGGTGTCTAAATGTTTCCCCATCTCCTAAATCATTTCCCGTCTATAGCGCTATCCCGCTTACTACGCTTGTAGGTCATGATCCCTTGACGAGCATAACAACGGGGTTTTACTGTATTATATTTAAAATATTGCAACATTTCGGCAATTATAGTTTTAATTGTCATTTTCGAATTACAAATAAATAGACGGATCGGAAATAAATAAACAATCTTGAGATTCAAAAAACAGGTTGAATACATTCATTATTTAATGGGGCGAATGGGAAGGAGACATAAGTCAAAAAAACAAAATAAAGTGAGTTGTAGTCCCGGTGGCCTAATGTATAAGACGTATGACTTCGGATCAGAAGGTTGCAGGTTCGATTCCCGTCGTTTCATTGTAAAAATTAGTTATATTTTCCATTCTCACAGGAAATTGCGCCGGACAGAGAAATAAAAGATTTTAGTAATATAGATTTGACGGAACGATCAACGAATGATATAGTCTCATCCAGGCTCGTGCAAAGCTGGTAGTAGGTCTAGGCCAGATGAGAAATGTAGGCCCCATTTCAAACTTAAATTCAAACAATATTCTTTAACAAAGAATTCCCCTTTGCCTCTGCCAGGAATAGTAGGTCTCTCAAAACCGTAGGCCCATGCCAACTGTCTCCCCCCCCCCCTTTGCAAGGGTGTGGTCTCATCATCACAGAAACTATCAATTTAAAAAGAATCACTATTGAATGTAGTACAGTGCTATGCTAATCCATTTTCTGTGACTTATTCACAATTACCTTAAATTCTTACTTCTCTGTCATTTAATAAAAATTGTAAGTAGGCTACTGAAAACTTATCGAAATATAGATTTTTCGCTATATAAAAGTGCTTTAAGAAATTTCCAAAACTGAATGAATATAGAAAAACAAAAACAAAACCTTTTACATCAATTGGAGACGATGTTGGTTTGACGATAGATGGAAAAATTCGGCTTTGTTGAAAAAATTAAGAGGAGGTTGTGTTTTTTTTTTTTTTTTTTGATATAATAGTACAATATCTTTGGATTTCCAAACAAGTGCGAACTAAGTGAGGAAGGGAAAATATCAGAAGTATCTTGAACCTGTGTGTATTTACGAAAAGACTTTTTACTTTCGAAAATTCTAGTAATCATGAGAGCAACATGTAAATACAGAATAGTTTTTCCTAATACATCTAATCATTTAATTTCTTAAAACTTATTGATAAAATAGGATATTAATCATACTTATCCCTGTCCCGATTATAATGGAAATTCATGTTGTTTGTTCTCTACAACAAAATTTTAGAGTATTTTTTGGGGTGATGTCTGAGTGTCTGGGCGTATGTTATAGAGAATGGGTGAGATAACTCGAAAAACAATTAACTTCTCTACACCGAACTTCGTATTTAAGAGTTTAGATTTTGGAATATGTAAGCCCATTTTAAAGACCCATAAGCGTCAAAATACTGAAATATAAACAACCTGAAAAACATTTTATTTGATAGTTAAACATTATTGTTAATAGAATAAGCATAAGCACTTTACAAATATTGTTCTCTTAATTTACTCAAAGAATAATGCACTAATCAACATCAAACTTTATAATCCAAGGTTAAATGCTATTATACAGTCCTGATTAAATTTTGGTTATTATTCAGTTAATGTTATTCAATAGAGGTTTACAACCCCCAACAACTCCCCTCCTGGGCATGCCCGTGGTTTCGACATTGATAATTAAAAAAAAAAATACTGGATGGGGAAGCCCTCCACATTACCCACACAACATTTATCCTATAGTAAATCTAATTTTCAACAGTTTAGGCATGTAAATCTCAGTGGCTGGGTGGCGAGTGAAGTAGAAGAAGTATTTACCAATCAATTTTGGAATTAAAACTTTTATTTAAAAGTTCGTGAATACGAGCACTATTTGTCAACGTCATTTTACAATTCTGAAGAGGATTATTAGAAGTCGCAATGCATTAGAGAAAAAAATATTTCCTTACCTGATTTACGAAGCTACTATCTTCAAGAAGGAACGTGTGTAAGGCCTACAAGAGTGTAATCCTTCAAATGTATTACAACAGTTCGTAATTCTAGATCTAAACATCCTCACCAGTTTGAAAAACATCAAATCATATAGCAGACATTTCTATAAAAGCATTGCCACCAAGAAATTAGAAATTAATGGATAAAAAATCAAAATTCTTTACAATTGTCTGAAGTGCAAAGAGATCACATAGTTTGAAATAATCAATTTTGGTTCTAAAAATGTCTTACTGTATTCAATTGTTGGATCAAACAACACCATGTAAATTAGCATAGTTATACTTGCATTGTTTTCCAAAGGTGTTTTATAGATTTGGTCAACATAATTAAATTTGCATCTACAACATAAAAGGTTAAAAGAAGTAAGTCTGTATTCTCAAATTCTATTTATTCTAGGAAGCTAAAAGTTTATTTGAAGCTTAAAATATCGAATGAGAGCTTTCTATTGATTCTGATACAAACTGGACAAGTAGATCCCACCCAAAACATTTCATATAAAATAAGTTGCCAAGACTCACATGCTCATAACGCTTTCACTGTTAAAAAGTTATCAGATCTCATGTAGAGCCAAGCCCCTAACTCTACAAGGCCTAACTCTACAAGCCCTAACTCTAAAAACCCTATATCTTGGTCAAAAAGTATGGCTTGGCCGTTTCGTAGCTGTCGCACAGACAATCCCATGGAGTTATGTAAAGGATATGGAGTATGCCAAGGCATACTTTTTGACCAAGATAGTAAGGTTTTTAGAGTTAGGCCTTGTAGAGTGAGGGGCTTGGCTCTACATGAGATCTGATAATTTTTAACAGTGAAAGCATTATGAGCATCTTGGCAACGTATTTTACATGAAATGTTTTGGGTGGGATGAAATAGTTCCATGAAAGCTGTCGCACAGACAATCCCATGGAGTTATGTAAAGGATATGGAGTATGCCAAGCCATACTTTTTTGACCAAGATATAGGGTTTTTAGAGTTAGGGCTTGTAGAGTTAGGCCTTATAGAGTTAGGGGGCTTGGCTCTACATGATATCTCATAACTTTTTAACAGTGAAAGCGTTATGAGCATGTGAGTCTTGGCAACTTATTTTACATGAAATGTTTTGGGTGGGATTTCATTTCTTTTTGTAAGATGAGATCTGATAACTTTTTAACAGTGAAAGCGTTATGAGCATGTGAGTCTTGGCAACTTATTTTACATGAAATGTTTTGGGTGGGATATACCTATCAGAAATTGTTATATAATAAGGAACCGGAACCCCCTTTATGATGGGTTGGAGGGTGAAAGTTACAGATTTCTTTATTTTTGTTGTTGTTTGTGTGCTAAACCTAGCCTGCATACCAAATTTCAGCTTTCTAGGACTTCAGAAAGTACCCTAGAGGTTTTGATGATCATGAGTCAGTCAGTGAATCATGGACGAAATCGACGTATTTTAGATATTAATAAAATCCAAAGTATAAAAGCTAGATAAATGAAACGTAGTATATTTCATTATCTGCTAACTGCATCTTATCCCGAAAATTTGAGCTCTCTAGTATTATTTAGGCCGAAGCATTGAGGGTACGACGTATTTCAGATCCAAATAAATCTTAATAAAATCCAAAGTATAAAAGCTAGATAAATGAAACTTGGCGTATTTCATTAGTATGGTAACTGCATCTTATCCTCAAAATTTGAGCTCTCTAGTATTATCCAGGCCGAAGCTATGAGGGTTCGATAATACATAACCAGACCCCCCTCCCCCTTTATGAGGGGTTGGAGGGTGAAAGTTACGAATTTCTTAATTTTGTTGTTGTTTGTGTGCTAATCCTAGCCTGCATACCAAATTTCAGCTTTCTAGGACTTCAGGAAGTACCCTAGAGGTTTTGATGATCATGAGTCAATCAGTCAGTCAGTCAGTCAGTGAATCAGTGACGAAATCGACGTATTTTAGGTATTAATAAAATCGAAAGTATAAAAGCTAGATAAATGAAACTTAGCGTGTTTCATTAGTCTGCTAACTGCATCGTATCCTGAAAATTTGAGCTCTCTAGTATTATCTAGGCCGAAGCTATGAGGGTTCGAAAAAACGACGAAACGCTTCGAGAAAAGGTAGGTAGTGCCCTTCCTGCCTTCGGCTCGTCTTGGCGGGGGCATTGCCGTGCCCCCAGATAACAAGCCTGGAATTGGAACCATCTTGATAATTGCAGTTTAACCGTCGTAATCACATTTACTGGAAAACAACTTTTATAAAAAAGCTGAATTTTAATGGTGGGTTTCTGATATCTAACGTATTTACATTATTGACTTCGTTACAAATTAAATCAATAAGTAGGAATTGGGACTTTAAAAAAAAGAATATTTTTAGACAGATCAAAAAAAGCCGACTTCTACTGGATACATTTTCATTGTGAATGTTTTTTTTTTTTTTAACTTCGATAAGTGTTACACCAGTTTCAATTTTGATGAAGGATGGGAAACAAATAATCATTCACTTCTTGCTATTAACTTATGTTTTTCTTTTTGCTCTACATAGTCTTACAGAAGGACGGAGAGAATTGTAATGGCTGTATCATTGCTGGAATTGTTAAAATTAGGAATGTAACCATTCGTATGAATTTTAAATGATTCTGAAAATAAATTTATTCTACTAAGTATCCAAACGAAGCATTCCTTACAATTATCTACATAATCTATTCAAGCCTAAATTATATGACTATCTAAAAATGTTAATATTGGTGTTTCATTGTCTGAATTATTTCGGTCATTAAAATTGTAATATTATAAAAGATGCCCTTTCGAATGATATATTGAAACCTACCTCTAAAATACACTGTTCACAAAATTTAGGGGATATTGCGAAATGAATGTAATACACCCAAAAAACAGAGGCATTTGAGTTTATTTATTAAAGAACATCATCAGAGAAGCAAATAACACGAAAATGATGTGCAGAATCCATTTATCGGGATTGAGCAGGATGTGACACATGGACGAATGTTAACATTCCCATGTCAAACGTAAAAAATGTGTTGCACATTGACTTCAGTAGGGCGTATGGTCACCTGAGACTGCTACAACACACTGACAGCGATGAGGCATGGAGAGGATCAAATTGTGCAGCAGTTCCTGTGGGATTCGTGGCCATTCGCGCACCAAGACAACTTCCAGCTGAGGAAGTGTTATGGACAGGCCCGGACTGGCTCATTGAGAAGGGCGGTGGAAAGTAACATGGCAGGGGCGCCATCTATATATATATATATATATATATATTTATTGGAAACATGTGAAAGTGTAACTGATTTAAGAGTGGGATGGGCACCCACGTGCTGAAATTACATTAGCCACCCTGTGGGGCATGCTTTCCTTAAAGTTTTGATACAGAGCTAAGGGTTTTTATGTCCATTCCTGCTTCAAGAACATGGCCAGTGCAGCTATAGATGTCGGACGTGGTCCCCTGGCCCTCAATCGATGCTCTAACTCGTCCCATAAATGTTCCATAGGGTTTAGGTCGGGACTCTGAGCAGGCCATGGAAGCCGCTTTACAGCCATCTCTGTATACCACTGCTGGACAGAGGCTGAAACATGGCATGGAGCATTGTCATCCTGAAAGTAATTATCGTCATTTCCAAGCAATTGCCAGAGAGTAGGAACAACCCGATTATCCAAAATGTCTTTGTAGCCTTCGGAGTTCAAGATTCCCGCAACAACATGCAATGGCCCCAGGCCATACTATGAGAATCACCCCTACAGCATGATTCCCCCACCGCCGAACTTCACAGTTGGAACGATGCACTTGGGTAAAAGACATTCGCCTGGCATTCGCCACACTCAAACACGTCCATCCGACTGGAAGAGAGTGTAAGGTGATGAGGCACGTTACACTCCATAAAATTGTTTTCCACTGCTCTACAGTTCAGTTGCGACTTTGCAAATACCACTTGAGTCTGGCGGTTCTGTTGAATGGTGAGATTTGTGGATTTTAAGGGCGTTCAATTCCTTCCGCAATGTATTGTGATTGTGATGTATTCCGCAATGTAACCCCTGATGCCTGTTGAAACTCACTGATCACGTGCGCACATGCACTTTGACGATCTCATCTGATTTTATGTAAATATGCAGGTGTCCGGTCCATTACTGTAGGGTAGTGTAAATGTTAGGCTACAGCATTGACTTTTCAACTGCAACATCGCCTTCCGGCTAAGGGGCAAGCAAACGTCTCATTTCAGAGCTCGACTCACACAATTTGTTTATTATAGCTTCACTGTCAATGTACATAAGAATGTCTTTTTCACTTTGCATAATGTTAAGCGATTGAAGATTTTCGTTTGACATAGTAGATCTTAGACGTGTTTTGATTAACTTCAATTTAGAAAAAAAAAACTCGTTCACAGGTTACTTGAGTTAGAGGAATGGTCAATAAATACTTATAAACCTTAAAAAGTTCCGTATACTGAAGGCAGTACATGTTATATTCTACAATTACTCTAAATGCATATTTCACACAAGAGCTTCATTCTTTGTCTGCTGTGCATTTCATCAGAGAGATTCGAGGTCTTTTTCACCAGCTTCAAGTTCGAAGTCATGTTCGGAATCAAATGCCTCCTCAACTTCTAAATCATTCTTTTCAAAATAATCTTGATCAATAGGTCATTTTGAAATTTGTGGCCATAGTTCAATGAAAGACGCTAACTCCTCTTTTAGCTTTCCTTTATCCAGGGAAGATATTACTTGTCATAGCTTTTCTAGTGGATTAGTGGGTAAGGGTTGGTGATTTTTAAACTGGTTAGGGTCGAACCAGGAAAGATCAAGATAAAGTGTTTTATGATTTACAAATCGGCTTTCCATAGTTTGAATGACAGTATCCATAACAACATTGAATACAGAACATTTGAACATTTCCTCTGCGGTTGATCCTACGCTTTCATCTTCAGCAGCCTCGCCTGGCATCTTTTTGGCTTTTTTGGTACGTTTCTTTTTCATCTCAGTTTCGATTGTCATATTGCCGAGTGATTGGTCTATTTCAGTCTTTTCTTGGACTTCTTCAGTCTTTTTTTGCGCAAATTTGTTAGCAGCGCTCAAAGTTTCATGAAATTGATGTCTTAAGCGTTTGAGTCTTGACAGTGAGGAATATACCAGTCTCCAGGCTTGCGCATAATCAGTGTTCTTTGTTTGTAAGTAATCAGATAATGGAGTGGTAATTTTAAAAATTTGAAGGAAAGTCATTGCCATTAAAATTGTATCAAAACTCAACAACTTCTGCAAGATGGATGCTGCGTCATTTCTGATTTTTGGATTGAATTCAGTATCGTTGGAAATCTTGAATAATGCCATTGATAGTTGTTCGTAGACAAGCTTAGCTGACTTGGATTGATTTGTCTCGTCTTGTTCACTCGATGTCCAGTCATCGATTCTTCCAAATATTTTGGTTGTTGCATCACTCCGACTTCTCCATCTAGTTGCTCCACTAGCTTCCAGTTTGAAAGCAGGATTCTCGGCAATATACTTTTGAAGTCTCTTAAGAGATTCCTTCAAAAATTCCTGAGCTTCTTGAAGCAGGCCGAAAAATAATACGCGTTATCCGACAGTACAAGATTAAGGACATAGCACCACGTGTTAACATGATTGGGAATAACGTTGGATAATTGCGCCGTTAACCCGATATACTGCCCACTCATGTTTGCAGCTTCGTCAAATGCGTTTGCTACACAGTCATGAAGGGGAATTCTGGCTAAGTGTTTTGTAATGTGTTAAATAATCTCTCACCAGTGGTTGATGAAACACATTTTAGTGCTATTAGTCGTTCAAACACCTCTTGATCCTTTACGTATTGCACAACAAATGCACATTGATCATTGCTTGATATATCTACTGTTGTGGATTGAGAACTTAACTGCTTGTTTGATATCTTCTGTTATTTTTGCCTTTATTTCGTCTGTTATTATTTTCATTATCTTTAACAGCTTAGTTTTACTCAAAAAAGTCGCAAAACTTTCTCTCCCTTCTTGTTTATTCTTCTTAGTTGTATCTTTCCTCTTTTTTCTCTTGATTGATGAAGAGTTTGACTTCTAGACGAGACTTACCTTAATATCTTAATATCATAACCATCTGCTCTCATTAGAAGCCGAAGTAACGGATAATTTGGCAACTTGTAATTCTAAACACAATGTTATACAATCAAGAGACACAATGAACACGCACAAACTACGCAAAGGATTCGCACCCCCGAGCTGTCATCGTGAAGAGACTGGGACGGACCGTTTCGCCCTTATCAGGGCTCATCAGCCAGCCAAACTCCACCGATAACAAGCTCCGAAGGTGCG
>JAFIDM010009631.1:39065608-39078369 GCA_023159025.1 Thereuonema tuberculata
TTTTTTCTTTTATGACTGTATTTCTAATTTTGTCCTTCCTTGAAATTCTTGCCGATCTCTGCCAGAAATCCATTTCTGTTGATTGTAATTTTGCCTTCGTTCCTGATTTTAAGTGCCATGTCTCTGAACCGTATGTTATTGTGCTTTTAACAATTGTATTATATATATGTGTTTTTGTTTTTACAGTAATGTCTTTATCCCATAAAATGCTGTTTAATTTTGATATTGCTGATCGTCCTTTGTTAATTCTGTGGTTTATATCATCTTCATGATTTCCGTTTTTATTAATTTTGACTCCTAAATACGTGTATTCATTGCAGTGATTTATAGTTCCTTTTCCATTTTCCAAAATGAGATTTTTTGAAGTTGCACCTATTGCCATATAGTTTGTTTTCTTCAGATTAATATTTAGCCCCCATTTCTCATATTCCTCTATCAATTTCCTTGCCATGTATTCTATGTCTTCGTAATCTTCTGCAATCACCAATTGGTCATCAGCAAATAATAATAAGGTTTCATCATTTAATAATAATCCCATCTGTGAGCATTTCTTTTTCCAAGTGGTTAGGACATTTTGGAGATATATTTTAAATAAAATAGGGGAAATAGAACATCCTTGTCGTAGTCCTTTAGTGACATAGAATCCAGGTGAAATCTTATTGTACATTTTAATTTTTGTGTATGATTTATCATATAAGTTTTTTGTTGCTTGGATAATGGTACTATTTATTTTGTAATGTGATAAGGTTTCCCACAGTTTGATCCATGGCACACTGTCATATGCTTTTTCTAAGTCTACAAACAACAAATGTAGAGGTTGTTCAAAAGCAGTTCTTTTTTCAATAAGTTGTCATATACTAAATATATGATCAATAGTCGATCGCCCTGCTCTAAATCCTGCTTGCTCTTCTGTTTCTATCAAATTATATTCTTGTTCTAAGAAATATTTTAAGATTTTTCCATATTTACGACTGAAGATGCTTGTTACTGTAATCCCTCTGTAGTTCTTACATTCATTTCTGTTTCCTTTCTTGTGTATAACCGATAGTAGTCCAACTTTCCAATCATTTGGTGCTGGTTCCCCATTTAAACATCTTTCGAATAATTGTTGTAGTAATTTAAAGAGCTTTTGGCCACCATATTTTATTAATTCTGCTGGTATTCCATCCTCTCCACATGCTTTCTTGTTTTTCAAGGATTTAATGGCAATTTCAACATCCACCAGATCTAAATGTATATAATTTCTCTGTGTGTTTCCACTTGAATCTTCCATAGCTTCCTCTACATAATCCTGTCTCTGTTCTGTTAGAAGCTCCTTAAAATATGTTTTCCATTTATCCATTGAAATGAATTCAATAGCATTTTTTCCACTTTCATTTTTCCTCAAATTTTTTAATATTCTCCATGCCTCACTGCTTCTTTTTCCACCCAAATATGTTTCGATGGTGCCACAGGTTTTTTCCCAACTCTTATTCTTCTCCGCTGTGACTTTCTTTCTGATTTCTGCCTGCATTTTCTTGAATTCTATTTTATCCTCTAACTTTTTGGTATTTAACCATTTGTTATGTTTTTCTTTCTTGGATTTTACCATCTGTTCAATTTCTTTATTCCAAAAATAGAGATTTTTATTTCCACATTTTCTTTGTTCTTCTCCCAGTGCTTCCATAGCTGCTTCATGAATATTTTTAGTTATGTATTTGTATAATTCTTCTGTAGTGTCAAACTCTGTACGAGACAGCTTTTCCTCCAGTCTTCTTTTATATAAGTATGTTGTACTTTCGTCTTGTAGGCTATCTATTTCATATTTGATTTTAGGCATATTCAATGCTTCCAATTTAGATTCATTCTTTTCCTTATTGGAGATGTGTAAAAATGGGCATACTATCTTGGAGTTGACAAAGTAGTGATCACTTCCATGCAGAGTCCCTCTGTAAATTCTTACGTCTTGTACTTTTAAATTTGATTTTTGTTTTATAATTACATAATCAATTATAGATTTCAATTGTAAATAGTCTTGGTGCCATGTAAATTTGTGTATATCTTTGTGTTTAAAAAAAACATTTAAAATTTTTAATGAATTTTGCTCACAAATATCAATTAATCTTTTCCCGTTTTCATTTACATTATCTTCTCCAAACGGACCTACCACTGCATTATTACTCTTCTTTCCGGTTCTAGCATTAAAATCTCCTGCCATTATTATTTCTCTTGAATTTCCTATCTCCGATAAAATTCCATTTAATTTAACTGAAAATTCTTCCTTTTTTTGCCTGCTTTCATACTCACTAAGGTGGTATATTCCCAAAATAACAATATTTCTTCCAAACAAATTTATATTTAACTTGATAATGTTTTCATCTACTGCTTCCCAACTTGTAATATTCTGTTTGTATTTCTTTCTTATCAAAATTGATATTCCTCTTTTGGCTCTCTTTTCTTTCGGGACTCCACTATAAAAGTGTAAAAATGGACCTTGTGTTTCTACACCAGTTCCCTTTTTCTTTGTTTCTGTTAAAACCATTATGTCTTGTTTTGTCTCCTTTAAGCTGTTTATTGTTTCTCCCATTTTATTTTTTATTCCTCGCGTATTCCATGTACCAACAAGAATTGTCCGTTTACCAAGCTGTTTCCATCTTTTTTTGTATCCGTCCGGCTGTTCCTTAATGGGTCTTTTAGCATTTCATACTTTTTCTGATAAACGAGGAGCTGGCCCGTTGTATCAACCTGGAGGACCAGGTGATTTTTCTTCAAGGTTTCCTTCCTCTAGCCTTTGATAATCCAATATCATACTGCAAGGCCGCAGTGCTAGTTTTGGTCCACCCCGAGTATTTTATTTCCTCGGTACCCTCCATATCTGGTGAGCATTCCCCTATCCGCCACCTGGGGAGGGGCCCAATGGGAGACTAGCAACTCCACAGGGGATAATTAACTGATAATATTAATTAATAATTGTTGTCTTTGCAACATTGGAATTCATCTAGTGAATTTTATCAGTTTTTAAATCAAGCTTCTTTTTTTGTGTGCATTGACATTGAATGAAATTTTTTCAGTTTGATAAATTTAAAACCTAATAGTAATGATAATTATATACTATAGTATAGCATTATTCAATTTTTCTGTGTAATTATTAAATCTCTCAGTTTAATTTCTATAATTTTTTATTGATCAGAAGTTAATTGCGGAGAGCATTAATAAACTCAATAGTTTGTGCAAAGGGATCTTTGTAAACTAGTTACTCAAGATTCTTTGTCAATTGAATGTTGACTGATCTCATTAGGAGGTCTACTAATCATTATGTTTTGAATCCATGTTTGTCTTTGTTCCACAATTTTCAGTTCTAACAAACTTGTCTTGTGTTATGTGAATTAGCCCCAATCTTTCTCACTTTTTGTTTTTGTTCTTATTATTATATAATGAAAGATTTTTTTCTCTATATTTTTCTATAGTAGTGTTTCTTTTTTTTTCTGATTTTTGAAAGCTTTACATAAGAAGAAAATATTTAAAAAAAGTATTTATATATTAAAGATTAATTGAAAGCTTATTTAAAAAAATAAATTAAAAAAAAATACTACTGCTGCTACTACTAATCAATCTTACAGTGTAAGTCTCTTATAGCTTACTCATCAATTCGAAATCATTCAGTATCATTCCAGTGAATTTCCAAGATGGAAATAGCAATTCATTCTCAGTTTGAGTGAAAGAGTTCAGTCTGGCTTTTTTATTTTTTTGTATTAATAATTTCCATAAATGATGTATTTAGATGATACCATTTTGGTTTTTGAGAAGCTCTTTCTATAACCCCTCCCCCCCCCCCCCAAAAAAAAAGGGCATAGCTTTTATAAAGTTTCTAAACATAATAGAAGTAGGTGGTCCTGTCATCTGTTATTAACTTCATGGGTGAGCTCTGTAAGAAATAAGTAAATGCATGAAAATGTTCATGAGCTTACAGTTTGGTCTTAAAAGTATCAGGCTTATCAATTTTCTGGGATTGGCACTGAAGAGGTTAAATAAATTTATCATTTACAGAGGTAATTTGTATTAATGAGGGTCCATGTTGATTATCGAAGATTATGATAGAACTATAGACACATTATGTGTACTGGTTCTTTAAACGAACACAATAATGAGGCCATTTGGGAATTTTAAAAGTTCCAACTCCTACTTGTTGTGTTATGTTAGAATAGCATTTAGTTCTTACTTTATTAAATGAAGAATTTGTTGATTATAAAGGATCTCAAGTACCTATTTTTTTTCCTTGGTAATTTCTCATTAGTTATGGTCTATTGGAATTGGATGGTAGCAAATTTTGTTATTATTCACAATGTTTTCTTTACAGTTCATTTAGATCAGATTTTGTCCATATTATTGTTTTAAATAATGTAAAATTAATTAATAAAATTTAATATAATGTAAAATAATATTTACTCCTCCTTTGCTTGGTTCTGTATAAAAATATATGAATTATTTTAGCATTAAGTAAAGTTGAATGTTATTATCAACCTGTATATAATAAATAAAGAAGCTTTTTCTATTTCTGCAGATGTCATAATTCTGTAAGTATTGCTTATTGAAACTGAATGAATCTCCTCCTCTTCCATAACTTGAACTTAAAATCCTTATTTAAGTATCCTTCTTTTTTTTTTTTCTTTTTTTTTTTTAAAATAAGTTTGCATTTATCCAGTGATCTATCCTTGAAAATCAGTGGATATGTTGAAATCCACATTTTTATAACTTTCATTGATATAAAATGGAAGAATAGGAAATATGAGGGGTTTTTTTTTTAAATTTTTTTATTATCTTTTCATGTAAATTCTTAGTTTGTGATATTTTGTATTTTGGGTAGAGGTTAAGAATCATTCCTCAGCTAAAGAAGGTTTAATAAAAAAACATTTTGTAGTGATCACATGTTAAGTGTAAGCTGCAATTCAGAATTCTTGCATTTCATGTCATATTTCAGGTTGTAAACAATATGGTAATCATTTTGAGTAATATTGTATAGATGTTTTTAGGTGTGTTTTCATTTATTTTGATGAGTCTATAATCTTATGTAATTAGTTATTTAAAGGGATTTCATCTATATACAAATTGAGAGATGTTTTAGAAAAATAATATTTACTCCACCTTTGCTTGGTAATATTCTCAATCTTTTACAGTAATTCTTACAGAAACTTTTAATGTAGATAGGAGGAATATGTTAAGGTCTGCAAATACTCAGACAATCAAAGAGATCAGCAGATTTTACTATATTACTAATACGAATATTCTGGTTTAAGGTAGTTACTTTCATGTAATAAAATATTTATTTGATATTTCTTCGTATGATGTATTATGAAAATTGTGACGATATATGATGGGCTCATACCAATGGCCTGTCAGAACTCACCATGTGGCCTGCAACGATTTTTGTAAATAATTTTTAATTACAAGAGAATACAATTATTTGAATGTTGAGAAATAAATGTTGTAATTGACATATGGGATTTTTTTTTCTTTAAGCAGTACTACAAGGATAAACTATATCTGATGAGTAGTTCAAAGTTCTATTGTTATGCACTTCAAAAACAAAAACTTAAATTCTCACCATGAATTCAATGCCAATTATTTAAACTTATCAAATTAAATAGATAGATAGATGATTTTGTGTTGTTAAATGGCCTCCCATCCCTCCTACTTTTAAGTATTATCCCACATTTAGAAAGACGTTTTTCTACATTATAATAATAAAAAAAGAATCGCCTTTAAAATAGCTATGATTTTGGTGAAATTTTTAAAAAACTACAAATATTTTTTATTATACCTCTGTAATCTATCCCTTGAAGTCTGATACCAGCTAGTGTCCTTAGATCAGTGGCCTTCTGAGTTGAATCAGGCCTGGTATAGGATCTTGAACATTAAATTAGTTAGGATCATTTAAGGTTCTTTTTGTTATTTTTTATGAATTTTAGATTTTCAAAGGTTTGTTCCCACTTTTATCAGGAGAATTTGAATCAGTTGAATCATTACTGCTTTCAGCTTCATCAATTATACAATGATGATTAGCAGAAATTGTTCCATTTTTTTGTTTAGCCAGTTTTTCTCCCCTGGGGTTGAAGGCGGATGGGCATTGAGCTGACCATCTGACCTCAACTTAGTCCCTTTGGTCATGAAACACCAGGAGCTTTGCCCTTCATTAAGACCATAAAGGCCACATAGTGAAATGCTTTATTATTATTTTTTATTCTTTATGTATTGTTATCGAAATTTGTTTGTTTGCTTGTTTATTTTTAAAGTTCAGTTTGTGATGGTACATGTAATATTGGTCTGCTACTCTTTTAGTGTAGTCATTTTAAGTCAAATTTTGGTGATTAGTTTAAAAAATTGTTACAAGCATGGGCTTTGGTATGTGGAAAGTACTTGATCAGCCCAATAACATACTAAAAGTCCCCAAAAATCAAACTTGTGCTATGGCCGCCATCTTGGAAAATGGCGGCTGAAATGAACTTTCTCATGCGCTTGGGAGCAACCCCTTTTAACCCCTATAGGCAAGCCCCGAATTGAGATAGAAAGATAATTTTGGTGTCTACGTCTTTGTAAGGGATTACTCTTTCCACCTATGTGCATTTTATGAATGTCAAAGGTCCTACGGGAGAGAGGGAGGGTAAAGTTCGAGCAATTTAATCAATTTTGTCCAACTTTTTTGTTTTTCTTCTTCATCTTCTTCTACAAATTGGGTACTATCATCAGAAATATAACCTCCTTGGAATCCCTGTTCCATTATCTTTCCAACGATGTATAGTTCATGGCGCTGGGATAATTAGGAGCCGTGCTACGGCCACCGGTGTGAAGTTCTACGACTTCCTTGATTTCACTGGCAGACGTGTATGAAGGGTTAAGATATTTCTATTCTCTCAGAAAGTATGCACCGTAACCAAATGTTTTAAATTTGTATCTTGAACTTGAATTACCAGGTGAAGATCTGCTGCGTAAAATATGTGTTGTGGCTTAATAGGTGGGATTAGAATGGGACATGGGTGCGAGGCTAAATTGTTGTCAGAGTGATGTTGGACTTTGGACATTGGGGGAAGAGGCAGAAGAGACATCATCAAAAGAATACATGTGTTTGAAAGTGAACCATATGGAAACAGTGAATTGTGTTTTGTGCAATGAGAACCTCAGTAACGGAAAAACTGTGATTGTAAGAAAAGGATTTTGTGGACTTATTGCAGTAAGTAAAGAAAGAGAAGATGAATTGTGGCAGAAGTTTGTTAATCGTGAAGAAATTAAAGTTCATGATACTTGCAGAAAAATCTACACAAAACCAAGCAGCATTAAAGCATCAAAACGAAAACGTGAAGAGCAAGAACATGAAGAAAGAAGTGCAGAACCTTCACGAAGATCACGATCATCATTTTGTTACAAGACTTGTTGCCTAATTTGTGAGAAAAATGTAATAACTCCGAATCGTAAGTTGTCGAAAGGTAGAAGAAGGCGAATTTCATTGATTGAAACGAAGGAAATTCAGAAATCTGTTTTGACTAAATGTAGTGAACGTGAAGATCAATTGGGTGAAGATGTGAAGTATCAGGTAATGAATGTGGATTTGATAGCAAAGGAGGCGCGATATCATGTTGATTGTTATGTTAGTTTCAGGCGTATAAAGGAACATACCAGGTCAGGAAGACCGACTAATGATAAATATGATGCTATATTGCAATTTCTGTATGATTATATTGAGAGCCAAGATGAATGTCAATTCACTTTACCTGAAATGAAAGACATTATCAACCATATTCCAGGTGGAGAACAGTGTGATATTTCGGACTACCTTCTTAAAACTCGCTTAAAAAGTCACTTTAAAGACAGAATAATAGTAACTGAAGCGTTTGGAAGCAGGCCACTTATTATCAGTTTCTTGGTAACTGCTCATAACATTCTCTTTGATCAGTGGTATTCACAAAGAAAGAAAACAATAGAAAGTGAACGTCTTCGGATAGTAGAAATGGCTGCAGAAATAGTAAGGCAGGATATTAGAGGAAAATTTTATGACATGTCAGCGTATCCAACGGTAGATGAAATGAATAATGGAGGTTCAAACCTTATCCCACAATCATTAGAACGATTCCTTAACATTTTGATTCAGGGAAGTAAGGGGAAAGAAAATAAAAAATCAAGAGCAATTACTACCATTAGCCAATCTATAATAGCAGCTTGTCGCCCAAGATCATTTCTTTCACCACTTCACCTGTTCTATCAGTACACTTACATTCAAAGTATGACTCGAGACATGTAATTGATCTGCTTCATTCAATGTCACTGTGTGCTTCATATAATGAGACTGTAGTATACCTAAATGCAGCCAATGAAAATGTGCCACCAGAGGTACGTAATGATGCCTTTGTGCAATGTGTGTTCGACAATGCCGATGTAAACACAAAAACAATAGATGGACATGGTACAATTCATGTACTTGGCGGTATAAAATGCATAACGCCAGACAATACATTTTTGACTTCCACTGCTTTGGTTCCTGACACTAAGAGGAAATTACATCTTGCTATTAACTCGATACCTCTAGTGCAATACAGGAAACCATCCACACTAGGTTTAAAGAACCTAAAGATGAAATCAGTTGATGTTAAAAGTGTTGAGTTAGGCGTGATTCAAAATGGATTTCAGGTCAATTTTCTTTGGATTGCAGGATTCTTATTTTCAGAAAGTTCTCTTCCCTTCTGGAATGGATTCATGCAAGAAGCTATGCAAGAGCTGGAAATTATGAAGTTTCGAAAATTCCACCATTGCCTGTCATCCATCTAGAGGCCAGCAATCTGACCACATTTAATTCTGCTTTGACATTTGCTGCATCAGAATGCAATCTGAAGAATAGGTCTTGTATTGTAACCTTTGACCAACCACTTTTCATAAAAGCATGCGAAATAGTGGAAGCAGCAGAAAAGGACAGCATAATCTCTTCAGTTATTGTTAGACTTGGAGGCTTTCATATGTTAATGAGTTTCTTGGGATGTATTGGAAACATCATGAAAGGAAGTGGCATAGAAGAGCTGTGGGGAAGTGTCTATGCCAAATATACTGTTCCTCATTTGATATCAGGCCATGCATTTTATCGATCTTTGAGAGCCCATTTCCTCACAGTAGTTGCTCTGTTCAAGTGTCTAACTGTAAAATTTCCTGCTCTGGTAAGTAACACCTTGAAAACTTTTGTTTCGGACAGTGAACGGGTGTTAAGAAATGAAGTAGCACCAGAGGATATCATGACTTCAAACGCAGGAGAACGCATAGTATCGGATATTTTAGCTGCCTGCAGAGAAGCAGAACAAAGTAGTAGGACAGCTAATCTGTGGGTCCAATATATTAAAATGGTTATTCTCATTATGGAGTTTATCAGAGCTGAAAGGACAGGAGATTTTACACTTCATCTGAATACAGTAATCTGTATGTTACCTTATTTTCATGCCGCAGGTCATAATTTGTATGCAAAAAGTGCTCAACTTTATATCCAGAACATGCTTGATCTACCATCCAAGATGGAAGATGGAGATTTTGAGCGTTTTTCTAAAACTGGATTTTTCTGCATTCATCGGTCTTCCAGATTTTAGTCTGGTACTTGGTCTGATATGGTAATAGAACAATCACTAATGAGACCTATGAAATCTATTGGTGGCCTAACACACGGCTGGGGTATGACAGAGAAAACTATTTTACGATGGACCACATCTCTTCCACTATGCACTGAAGTTACCAAAACTGTTGAACATTTTACTGGTGTATTCTCAAAGACATTCGAACATCATGCAGAAGAGAACCCCAGCAGAAAAATTCATGATTCACAAGATTTACAAATATTTTGTAACTGGATATTGGAGCACAATCCATTTCAGCATGCCTCTGGGGAATTAGTATCTCTATCCATGGGACTAGTAGGTGATTCATCAATAACTTGGGATCAAGCACGACAGTTGGGAGAGGTGTCTATGGAAGATATGAAAGAAAAAATCTTTGGTACGATCACAATTAAAAGGAAATATAAGGCAAAACCGCTTGCAGAAGTCAACTCTGCAATCAGATTGGGAGCTGATACTGTTACTGTCAATACCCAGCAGCTTTTCAACAGAATTATATGTATTGAAAAAGAACCAAAGAAATTGAAAAAAGTGTTTCACATATGAGTTAGCACCAAGGCCTCCTTCTCTATTTGATGAAGTGTCACTAAGATAAGGTGTGAAGTCTTCTCTACTTAAAGTCTTTCAAGCTGCGGAAACTACAAACATTCCTGTATAACTACAAATAATTGTGTATTTGTTTTGGACGGGGGACATCTTCTCCACAGTGTACTTTGGCCCCGACCTGCCACATACGGAGACGTGGTTAATTGCTATATTTCTTACATCAAATCTCGCTATGGAAGTAACTGTTGGGTGATTTTTGACGGGTATCCTGATTATCCTACAACCAAGTGCTGTGAACATCAAAGAAGAGCTGCCAAAAGAACGTCCGCTACAATTCAACCCAAAGAAAATGCGGTAATAACAACCACACAGGCAGAGTTTTTGGCTAACTGTAGGAACAAAAAGTCATTTATAGAAGTTATTGCGAGACATTTCATGTCATCGAATATGATCATGTCATCGAATAAAAAGTGAAGTTGGAAGCAGCAGATGCAGATTCTGTAATCGTTTCAACAGCATTAGAAATGGCACTTACTGGTGCTGCAGTTGTAGTTGTTGGCCAAGACACAGATTTGCTTGTTCTTTTAACTACATTTGCTTCTGAAACAGACAAGGTTTTCTTCCTCAGTCCTGCTTCTGGTTCTAAATCACAAGAAACTTTGTACAGTATAGCTCGACAAATACCTTTGCTTGGAGAAACTAGGGAGCTTCTTATGTTTGCACATGCAGTAACAGGCTGTGACACAACCTCTGCCATGTTCAGGAAAGGAAATGCATTTAGGGTATTAGAGAAAGACAGTGCTCTCAGAGAGAAAATGAAAGTATTTAACGATCCTTCTACAAGCAAAGAAGACATAGCTGCTGCAGGCGAAGTATTTTTTCTTCAACTATATGGACCATCAAACAGTACTACCTTAGATGATTTCACATATTACAAATACCATCACTTGATTTCTAAGCAGTCAGTGGGCAAAACCTTTGACCTTGTATCTTTGCCTCCAACTAGTGATGCAGCAGCTCAGCATTCATACCGCGTTTACCTGCAAATTCAACAGTGGATGGGTAATGAGATGAATCCCACTGAATGGGGATGGATACAAGAAAGAAACCTCTTGAAACCTGTGCCCATGACCAAAAACCCTGCTCCACCAGACTTGTTAACACTCGTCTCATGTGCTTGCAAATCAAACTGTACTAATAGATGTGACTGTAGAAGATCTGGCTTGACGTGCTCTGCCATGTGCAGAAACTGCCAAGGATTATCATGAATGAATTGTGAAGTGAACACTACAATTCTTTCTGATGATGATGAAGAAAACTAACTATGTACTATATTTTCATTAAGGCAACATATGTCTTCTATTTTTATTTTATATTTTCCTAAATCAAAATAAATTACAGTGTTAATTTGATAAAATTTAAAGATAAAATATATTTAATTGAGTATACTAACAGTTTTAAGAAAGCATACCTTAATTTGTAGCCTTCAGCAATATTTAATATAAGTAAAATGTTTTTACTTCTTTGAAAGAAATTAAAATTTGAGTGAGCGTATCTTATGATATACTGGTATGGCATTTCAGCCCACGTTTTATGTACTGTTTTTTCAAAGAAATATGGTGTAATCATTTAGAACATAAAAAAAGCTTCTCAACGCAATTTATGTTGTTGGCACTAATATGTACTTTCATCTTCATTAAAATGCTCTGTCAATACAATTTTAAAACAAACAGGTAAGATTTTATATCATGTTGAAGTTTTTGGATTAACCCTTCATACACAACTGCCAGTGAAATCAAGGAAGTCGTAGAACTTCACACTGGTGGCCGTAGCACGGCTCCTAATTATCCCAGCGCCATGAACTATACATCGTTGGAAAGCTAATGGAACAGGGATTCCAAGGAGGTTACACTTCTGATGATAGTACTCAATTTGTAGAAGAAGATGAAGAAGAAAAACAAAAAAGTTGGACAAAATTGATTAAATTGCTCGAACTTTACCCTCCCTCTCTCCCGTAGGACCCCTGACATTCATAAAATGCACATAAGTGGATAGAGTAATCCCTTACGAAGACGTAGACACCAAAATTATCTTTCTATCTCAATTCGGGGCTTGCCTATAGGGGTTAAAAAGGGTTGCTTCCAGGCGCATGAGAAAGTTCATTTCAGCCGCCATTTTCCAAGATGGCGGCCGTAGCACAAGTTTGATTTTTGGGGACTTTTAGTATGTCATTGGGCTGATCAAGTACTTTCCACATACCAAGTCCCATGCTTGTAACAATTTTTTAAACTAATTTTCCTAAAATGACTACACTATTAATGTTACAACTAACAAATGATTACTAATTGTACTCTTCATTTTAGTTAGATATTACAAAATCATACAAAGATCTCTTATCTCTTCCAAACAAAATTAGATGGCAGTAAATAAAATTTCCCAACTAATAGAATTATTTTTATACATGAAAAATATGTCATAATACTTACAACATGATTTTTCACTAATTCTTCATAAGTAGATAAAATATTATCATCTTCTCCTTTAACAGTTGCTAGATCAAGTAAAAAAAAAAAAAAGGATAAGAAGAACAAGAATAAA
>JAFIDM010009631.1:39088559-39101259 GCA_023159025.1 Thereuonema tuberculata
ATATATTATAATAACTTTCTTCTTATATTCGTCTTTCCAACGTGAAAATGATGTTTCTAATAAAACACACACTATATCTTAAACAGGATTCATATTTAAAACAGCACAGACTGCGAAACAAGCGCGCTCCGAAAGAATTTCTTCACTGGAAAAAGAGAACATACAGTATCTGTCTTTGGAACTTCACCCATAGAAATCTCTACAGCGGCTGACGTCACGGTTATCATAGCAACCATCGCCTCGGTTGTCGATCTAAGCTCCGCCCCTGAGGTTGAGAAACTTGAAATGAATCCAACTTCGCTTGGTCGGTCAGAATCGCACCGCGCTCGGTGCCAGAACTCGACGGCGCGGGACTTACAAAATACAAAAATACGTTTCTATTAAGACCAACATACGTGATAAGGAAATTAAATTTTTCCTTATAATAATTGATATATTATAAATAAATAACATTATTTTATTATAAATAATTGGTATTAATATTATAAATAATTATCAGAACGCATTTTTAGGACTTCAAGAAAGCCCACCTAACTTATTTTTGTGAATTTTAGATGAAATATTAAGATAAAAAATATCTTAATCTGCAGTATGCATATTTTTGAGATTCTGACTGCCATAGATCACAGCGCACCCGATGTGGAAAGCTTCTGATCATAGGCGGATCCAGGAGTGGGGGGGGAGGGGCCTTTAGCCGTGAATATAGATTGGATAAAATGGAGTATCCAAAGGCTGCTGCCTGATAGACATTAATATTGTCATGATGACGATTTCAATTGATAATAAAAAGCTGGCGTATAGCTTGCGTTTCAGACACACATGTATTGATGTATAGTCAGCCCTCCAGAAAAGTTACCCCCCCCCCCCCCCTCTGAAAAACCCTGGATCCGCTCGTGCTTCTGATTGGTTAACTCATAAGTCACTCACCAATAGTAAAGGACCGATCTGACGTACTGAAAGTCATTTCAGAAGTAGGATTATAGAAAAATAAATAGTTTTATATTCGCCAACAATTACATAATTCGAAAAACCATGTTGAATAACCCACAATGCTGCAGATTTCCCACCGCTGATCTAAAACATTATTAATTTTCTCCCACTAACTTTAATGGAATTATTACTATCGTTAAAGTTATTTTTATAATAATCTTTCTTATATCCTACTAATGCGGTTTCAGAGATAAGCGTACCCTTCAAGAAAGTTTGCCCCTCTATTTACACCCCTTACTCCGGATCCGGGTTTTCGTTGTTCTTAAATTAAGAACATTTAATTAAAAAAAAAAAGTTAAGAATAATATTATTGATTTCAAAATAATAAAAGAAAAGAAAATTCATTATCATAAATAAAGAAGGAAAGTAAAAAACAGGGGAAAAAAGGAAATACAAAAAAAAAAAAAAAGTTGTTATCACGAAACATGTTTGAACCCGGTAACCAGATCTTCACAAGCCAGCGTTTAACCGCTGCTCCAGAGCAACACTTCTATATAAAAGAAAGAAGTGAGGTAATAAGCCATACTTGAAAATTATACGAAAGTGTGAAGGGGATTAAATTAGGGGGAGATGTGTCCAGGTTTCAATTGTAGCCTATTATTGTCGCAGGTCCTAAAGAGTAATTCTGCAAAGTTTGATCCAGGTCGATCAAAGGGCCCAAGAGTGTATAGCGAACAAACAAACAAACACAAAAATCAACAAACGTCCTCCTTTATAAATATAGAAGATATTTTTTTTTTTTTTTACTAAGAATTTATTAAACAATGTAACTTGATCTTTTTTCAATATCATTAGTTATTAATTTCCTTTTGTACTATACCTTTAAAAGAAGTTTTATGTTTTAGTCTTATAATCCTGTCTGTTGTAGCATAATTAATTAATTTCATTAAGTTGTTGTTATAAAAATAATTAGGATTATCTGTATTACATTTTAAAATTTTGTTAAGTAATAAATAAATATTTATTTATATGTTTATTTATATTATTCTTTAGTATTTGATTATTACATTACATTCTTTTTTTTGTTGCTTACCCACAAAATTTTTATAAATTATTTGCTTATTATGTTTTATCAAATTTTAAAATTACCAGGATGATCTGAAGTATTGTGCTTGAAATTATAGTTTTTAAATTCGACAATCATTATGTAATAAATAAATAAATAAATAAATAAAATGTGATCAATACAATGCAGGAATACGGCCTTTTTTCTTTCTTCTTTTTTTTAAGTTCAAGTTGCACTATTGGCTTATATATATTTAGCTTTTGAAACAGTTTAAGCATGTTAACGCAATTTATCAGTTACGGTGTTTTTATTCTTTTCCAATTTTTATTAACGTGGTAGAAGTATTTTGTAGGTTATTCAACTTTTATATTACTGATTTCAATTCGTTAAAGAAATTTTGTTTATTTGATTTAAGATCATAAATTACTACGTTACTTAAATTAAACCCATTTTCTATTCAAAGAGTTAAATTTGAGAATACTATTTTAAATAACAATAAGACAATAAGAATAATCATTAAATAGTTTCGTTTGAGTTGATCTGATCAACATCGGATCAGATTTTAGTTATCGCGGTTGATGGTTGCTGGTTGCTGTTGTTGTGTACTATTCTCGGCAGTGTAAGCCACTGTCTCGAGCTACTCTCAACCTCAAAGCGTTTGTAGTTGTCTTTGAAGACTACGTGTGGTCAAAGGCTACGATTCCTCTCAGAACTTGCAGAAGCTTTTATAAACACAGGGAGAAACAATAAATGTTGTTATTTGATTGATTCGCCGATTTATTTTCGTGGTAAGTTTCAGTTAATACAAGATATATTTCGATGTTCTTGTAGGTATTGGAGGAATCTATATTGTCAATTTTCTTTTAAGTATCCACACGATCATCGAGATTTCTTGGCAAATGAAGAAAAGTCTTATTTATTAATTCACGGAGAAATTTTCAAATTGAATTCCTCATTACTAATAATCCACATTGGAATTTATGCTTGAATTATGTATGTGCTTTAAGTTAAAGAAATAGCTATTGTTTATTTGTTAATAGTTCAAAAATACTGCAGCCTAATCGAATGTCTATTTACAATTTACGGCCAATTTGTTTACAAATTTTTAAGATATTTCAAGACAGGAACATCCATTTTTTAATTATTCTCTGAATTCATTGGATTAGAAAATTTGATGTTTATAATAGATTATTGATTTTTTTTTTTCTGGAAAAATAAATAGGACTAATAATTAAACATCCGTACAGTATGAAATTCACGTATTCTTGCAATTTTATGACAGTTCTATTGTATATACTCCGATCATTAGTTTAAAATCCCGAATATAGAAGCATTCAATTTAATTATTTAAAGAACGGAATAATTCTTGCTGTTTAAAGGATCTGGTAAACAATCATATGTATGAATTATTAAGCTAATAAAGAACGTAGAATTACGAGGTTGATGATACTATAGGCCTAGTTTTTAATTTAATTTTTAAGACTTTTTTCTGTTTGTTACGCAGTTGGCCTTGGTATGAAGTATTTCTTTCTAATTATTGCAAGCAAGTCGAAAGCCTTACAGCAACTTTCATAAAGATTGATAATGTAGAAGATTCTTTGCCTACCCGTATCTTGAAGTTTTATTATGAATTTGATTTCTTTGACTTTTGCAAGATTAGATGAGTTATTATTGTTGTTGTTATTCATATATACAGTATTGATTTGGAATGCAAAAATACCGGATTCGGACCATTCCTAGAAATTGGGTGAATTTCTTTCACTCAACCATTCATTGTTAGGCCTTTCTAGTACGACAGTTTTCTGCATTGTTCTCGGGTGCTTTTCTTGTAAACTTGAAGAGGCTTTTCTTGACTTGACATTATTCTTTTTAAATTGTAACCATTTGTATGTTTATTCAGTTAAAAGTTATACTTAATTTCTTTTAAAATAAATCCTGCTTGAACTAAAAAAATCTCAGCAATATATTTAGAAAAAATGTTAAAAAGTTCATTAATTTCAGCCAATTAATATATTCTGATGATCTCAACACATGTTAAACAGCATTCATAAATGAAAGTGTTGTTCTTTTTTACTAAGCCTTTTTTAAATTTTTTTTTTTTTTTTTTTTTTTAAATACTGTGTGTGCGCTAGTTTATTTCTGAACTAAATAGGAACAACACTTTCAAGTTACTGCTTCTATCACCATTCTGTGTATCTTCACCCCATTTTCTTTTCTAAAACTTCTTCATTAAAGAAGAAGAGATTTTACGTGCCTGATGAATCAATAAAAAGAGCAAAAAACAAAGGCACAACACCATACTCGGGAGCGAGAACTGGGATTACGGCCCCAACGCACCTTTCTGAGTTTGTCACCGGGGAAGTTTGGCTGGCTGATGAGTCCTAAAGAGGACGAAACGGCCCGTCCCAGTCTCTTCCCGATGACAAACTCAGGGTGCGAATCCTTTCTCTCTTGTTACTTGCATTGTGCCTTTGTTTTTTGCTCTTTTCATAAAACTTCTTCAAAAAAAAAAAACAACTTTGTATGTTTAAAACCATATTACTATAATAGGATAATAATTTTCTAATGTAATATTTAGAACTTGTATTATCAGAACTTCTTAATATGCAGTTTCTAATTATCCTTTTGTATTAGAGGAATTCCAATCTAGGGTCATTCCATGTCACTTACCAACTCACAATATTCAAACTATACGATCTTCGAGTAATTCTTTTGAAAAAGAATAAAATACATATATTATTTGATTTAAAATTACAGTAGTTAAAAATTTAGAGTAATATTCTCATCAATTACGTCAGCGATTAATGAAGTTTTAACCTTTTTAATACTTTTAGTGTTTTAGAATTATATTTTTCCCAATTAATTTGACTGAATAATTTATATTTTATATAGTTTTCCAATCTTTAACCAAAAGTATTATTCAGTTTATTGATTTGAAAGATTTTTAACCAATTTTTAAAAAACCGCTTTTTAAAAAACGTTACGTGTGTGACTTAAAAAAAAAAAGCAAATTTTGAGTAATGACATTAAATGATATGTTTCTGTGAGTTTTATTGCCACACATTTAAATTAAAAAATATGGTAATTTATTTACCATACCATCTAAAATCACAGTTAAAATTTAAATTTAATAAATAATTGAATAAATGAAAATTAAAAACCTGCGTTACGTATGTGACCATGTGAATTCAAAGTAAAAGTTTGCTTTTAAAAATGCATGAGGATAAAAATGTATTAAAATATTACATGATATTTAAACATTTATACAATAAGTCAATCAATAATTATTTTTATTAATGTTTATTTAACATTTCAAATCAACTTTTAAGTTATTTAAATCAATTCTTATCTGAACAGTGTTACTTATAAAATTGAAATATCATCCAGTCTAAACACTGAATGAGCATTGCTGATTATTAAATTTAAGCTTTGTTTCAACATAAAGAACCAATTCTATATGATTATCAGCATATATTAGTGAAAGTACATCAGTAAATTAACTTATTTTCTAATAAATTTCAAACATTTCCCTATCTTGCCTGGTGAACGCCAATAGTTTTCTGACATTTATAGAAACTTCATTTATCTATCTGTATATATATTTATATATGTATGTTAAAAATGGTTGATCAAGTAAGAGGTGCTTATTATGTCTTAAAGTAACAAATTCAGAGTATCTCAGAAAATTTATATCTCTAGGTGTGATAGTGTTAAGATTAAAAAAATTACAGTAAACCCTCTCAAATCCAGCCTAATGTGGCACCCAGTAGGCTGGATTTCAGAAAAGCCGAACTACAGAGTGTGTTCTTAAAATAACTCAATAGCTCAATTTTTGTGAAGACATAATGCCAGATTTAATTAATTTAACCTAATTTTCATAATTTTACACTCAAATGTTTATTAAAAACAATACGTTTTATTACAAACTGATTACAAACATTAATGCCGTCCCCTCCATCAACACCAGCAATTAACACTGAGCATTTTGTGACGATATTCACGTTTTGAGTGTTTCCAGGACTTCCTGGTCTATAGATTGGCAAATAGAAGTTACATCAGGTGGTAAAAATAAACGCGCCGGCCAAGTTGACTCAAAATAGGGAAACGAATTTAGTTATTAAAAAAAAAAAAAAATTTACTTGGGACGAGGCCGGATTTGAGAGGTTTTACTGTATCTCAAACAGGGTAGAAAATGTTTCCAATGAGATCGATTTTTCTTTAATAACTGTGCTTTCATCATCTGTTGTATTATTATAAAAATATGAAAGACACCAAATAACATCTTGTGATTCTCTCTACATCCAGTCAAAAAATGTTTCACACTATAACATTAGAAATATGCAGTTCTTTAATATCTGTTGGCATAAATATGAGGCCTGAAAGTAAAGTATATATTAGCTGTAACTAGAAGATTACTGTCAAAATATCTGAAAGAATAGTGCATGTTAATATAGATCCTGATTCCATATACATTCATGCTGTGAATGTATTAATTGAACATCAACAGCATGATGAAGCAGCCATTATCAGTTTGAGTTCTCTGAATTGCTCTCCTCTGAAAATGCATGCTTTGAAATTGTGTAGAGACCTAAATACAGGAAAGACAAGTATACAAGAACAGGAAGCACAAGGCGACTTTTTATTTAATCTCAATTTACCTCAACTTCGTCTGGATATAGCATTGATAAGAAACATCTAGAATCAGATTGAACTTATCATGCATAGGGGTAACAACAGTAAAAAAAAATCAATTTTTTTAAAAAGTGGTCAAGCAACCAATTTAATTTTTTCTGGACCATTTGATATGGATTGACTCTACAGAGTGAGTGGAATCCTTTAAAAAAAAAAATCTTTTGGTCATGTGCAGAGTCACTCATGCACCATCTCTCGCACCTCTTTATCACATTTGAAATGCTTTCCTCCCAACACCTCTTTCAGTGGTCCAAACATCTGCTAATCACTAGGGGCAAGGTCTGGTGAATATGAGGAATGTGGAAGACACTAGAAATTAGGGTCTTTGATGGTCGCAACAGTTGCATGCCTCATTCATCCTCAATAACCTTCCCTGCAGATGGCTGAGTGCAGAACTTTTTGGGTTTTGGTCAGAGGAATGGTGGAATGACTTCCTACTCCAATCGTATACTTGCTGCAGTGACAGATATACATCACCATATTGCAACTTCATTCATTGATGAATTGCATTAAGTGTTACTCCTTCACTACTCAGACAATGGATGATGGAACGCTGCTACTTTAGTATGTCTCCAGTGGGGGCGGTCATCTTTACACTGTTGCGTGTTGCTTATCTGCACTTTGCGATGACCTGTGGGCCATTCTTTATGTAATTGGCCACAATACTGCCAAGTTATCAGACTCGGCCACTGTTTTTTGATTTTTTATCACCATTTTAAGGTTTTCATTTGACTCACCCTCGTAAATAGTCTGCTTGGATATTATTTCAGTTGAATCTTTTAGCTTCATCCTTCAGCACAAATGAAGAATTCTGTTCGGTATTACACAATACAAAATACTACTCTACTTTCAATGTTGATCACTTAAAAATTTGGATTGACGAAATTCATTTAGTTGATAAGGAATGAATGTATCATTTTTCTATAAAATAATCAAGAAATTCATCATTTTGCTTTATAGTGGTTTCTTAATTATAAATTGCAAACTTAGAACCTATGTAATTTGATCATTTCAACTGCTACAAGAAAATATATATATTCAGGCTTTTTCTGAAGGAGTCATTCATAATACAGTGGTGCCTTGACTTAAGAGTTTAATTCGTTCTGTGACGGAGCTCGTAACTCAAATTACTCTTATGTCAAATCAATTTTTCCCCATTGAAATTAATTGAAATACTATTAATCCGTTCCGGACCCCCAAAAAAACACCACAATTTTTTTTTTACATGTTTTTAAATAAGAAAAATTTGCTTAAAATAACGAATATTGTATAAAAACACAATACAATAGAATGTACTGCAATAAACTGGTTTTATTAAGTATAATGTACATCATTTATTTTGGAGATCAGACAACTTGAAGATGCTGACGAGGTGGAGGAGAAAGGCTGAACTGAATCTTATCCGCTGATTTTTGTCCTTTTCGCCACACTTTCCTCTCTTTCATATGTAGGAGTTTTCGATAAAAACCTGTCCAATGAGGTCTGTTTCATCCTCCCTTTCAGAATGCTTCTGAAATGAGTTACCATATATTTCGGCAGATAAGACAACCTTGAGATAAGACGAGGTGTAAATTTTCGTCAAATTTTTATAGTTTAATCATGTATCTGCCCTAAAAGACGACCCCCAAACTATCAACGGCCTATGAATTCAATTTAAATCAGCGATAATACATTTTGATAATAATACTGTATAGCATATGCAGAATTATGTCCCAGTCATAATTTTTCGAATGAACAAATTTTATTTTATTGCATCTGGCACCACTGATTTGCAATTGTTGCAAACATTCACACTGATTCGGGCATCCGGGTAATGACCTTGACTATTCACAACACTTTCTTTCACACAAACATAAAGCTTCTGACCATGCCGTTCCGCCATTTTCACCATCTTTCACCTCCAACGACAAGAGCAAAACAATGGTTTCGAAAATCCCACTGTAGATGGCTCTAGGATTGGCTCTAGCCAATCATCGCAACGCCCGGCTATTCCTTTCAAGTCGCTTGCCAGTAGGCATGCCAGCCAGCAAACGCTACTGCGCATGAGCAGAACGTGTCACAGGTCGGGAATGGAAAGGAAAAAGGAACGTGTGAATAGTGACATAGAAGCACGTGCCGAATCTCTTTAAGTTTCGTTATTGGTTATGTTGTGTGATCAAACGCGTAAAATTTCAATCTTATTTTTTTTGTATCTGTCCTATAAGACGACCCCGGATTTTGGGGGCCTTTATTAATGATTCAACTATCGTCTTATCTGCCAAAATATACAATAGGTGAGTGTCATTAAATAGCACCATCGCATGCCCAGTTCAACTTTTTCTGGGTGTTTCGTTTGAATAAAGCCTGAAAGTTTCTCCCACATTCCCAACATTTCCTTTATCTCACTTGTAGAGATTACCTCCTGTGCCTCCTCCGTGTCACCTATTTCCTGCAAAACCACCGTGTGCTGCTGCGTCTGTAGCTCCTTTAGCTCCTCCATTAGTTCCTGGATGAGCTGGTTGATATTACCTTCATGCATGTCCAAGCCTATGGAATTGCCAATGGATTCGATCTCCTCCACCACTGCCGCTTCGGGTCTGTTTCAGACACAACCTGAGGCCACAGCTTCTTCCACGTACAGATCAAGGTTCTCTTTGTGACACCCTGCCAGGCCATATCGGTAATGCCGAGGCATATCACGATGTTGTAGTGATCCTTCCAGAACTCTCGAAGGGTGAGATTTGTGTTCTCCGTCACCTCAAAGCAGCGGTGGAACAGGTGCTTGGTGAAGAGCTTCTTGAAATTAGAAATCACCTGCTGGTCCATGAGCTGCAGGATAGGGGTGGTGTTGGATGGAAGGTAGAAAACCTTTATAAACTTGAACTCTTCGAGGATGTCATCTTCGTGGGTGAGCAGGTGCATTGTCCAGGACGAGAAGGGCTTGCAGGGAAAGGCTATTTTCCCGGAGATATTTCTTAACGTCAGGAGCAAAGACCAAATTCACCCACTCCACAAAACTGCCTGGAGACCCACGCCCTCGGGTTTGCCCTTCACATAACCTGCAGTTTTTCTTTCAAAATCTTATGTGATTTAAAGGCTCTTGGATTTTCCGAATGATAAACGAGCAGCGGATTAAGCTTGCAGTTGCCTCTGGCATTGGCGCACAGTGCGAGGATTAGCCTATCCTTCATGGGTCTGTGGTCTGACATCCTCTTCTCTGTCGATATAAGTCGTCCTTGGCATCTTCTTCCAGAAGAGTCCTGTCTCGTCACAGTTGAAGACTTGCTGAGGGATGTATCTTTCTGATGTTATAATTCCGGCAAAAGTTTTGAGGTAATCCTCAGCTGCCTTCATATCCACACTCGCTGCCTCGCCATGCCTGACAACAGAGTGAATGCCAGTCCTATTTTTAAAATTCTCGAACCAGCCCCGACTGGCTTTAAACGGCTCAACTGATGCCTCATTCGTCAAGTGTCTGAGGTTTGATGCATCAAATCAGCGTAAATAACTCGTGCCTTCTCGCAGATTATAACCTCCATCACAATATCTCCTGCGAGCTGCTTCTCTGTCAAACACACCATCAGCAGCTTCTCCATATTTTCATGGATAGATGTCTGCTGTTTATAAATTATTTTAATGCCCTTTGCTGATGTTATAGCCTTTTATCGATTCCTCCTGCTTCAGTATGGTGCAGATCGTAGAAATGCTACACTCGTACTGCTTCGCTAAGTCGACTACATGCATACCTTGGTCATGTTTTTTGATAATTTCTTTCTTTAATTCAATGCACAAGATCCGCTTCTTCTTCTCAGCACTGTCATTCAGACTCATGGTTGGAAAAATGAAGTTTTGCAAAATAACTTTCAAGCACTTATGCGAGCACAACACTGATGCTTCCACTGCATGCTTATCGCTTAAAGTGAACGAGTGAGACACAGGATGCTGGGCGGACATTGTGGCGTTCGCTGTGCCAACTAGCGCTGGGGTATCTGAAGCTGGCTCGTAACCTGAATTTTAGCCCTCAACTCAAAGCAAAATATCGGCCGAGAGACTGCTTGTATCTCAAAAAAACTCGTTAGTTCGAACACTCATAAGTGAGGTACCACTGTAATTGAATATTATTATTATTCCATTATTATAATTTAATAATTTAAATTGAATGATGTTTAATATGCAGAATCTACAGTATTATCATCTTGATCCTTATTCTTTTTAATAAATTATTTATTATTTTTTTACTTAAGTTTTGCTTTTGGATATTACTTTCGCCTATTTCCTCTATATAGCATTGTTTTCCTACATTTTCTATACATTTTCTATTCAAGGGATAGTTGGATGGTTTTATTGACAATTGCTGATAATCAGATTGAAAATGGTTAGGTTCAGTTAAGGTCCTTTCAGATTTCATATATTAGTAAAGTTGATGGGTCTGGGTTGTTAATCAGGATTGATGTAAGCCATCAGGGAAATTCCTTGTATGATGTGATAGGGCTAGGGGTAGCTCATTACCAGTACATCTGACATTAAACTGGAATATGTACAACTTATTTTGGGGATGGAGGAAACTAAAAAATAGTATAGGATTAGAAAGTGATGATATATTTCAAGTAACAATACCTGATGAGGTGAAGAGTTACTATGCAAAATGTACAGGATGTTTTTTTAAAGGTACTGACAAACATCAGTGGCAGCTTCTACAAATACAAATCTGAAAAAAAATTCCAATAAACATAAGAATCAGGATTGTATCATTTACAAGTTCATACCCTTTATTTTTATTTCATAACTATTTAAATAATCAGCTACATTAAATTCAAAGCAGAGGAGTTGATCATCCTCTGTCAATGTCTAATTTAACAAAATGTCACTGCTGTTAATAAGATTGTTAGATGAATGATAATACTTTATAAAATAGATATCCATTACTAGTTGCTATCATTTGGAAGGTTGTTTTTTTTTTCTGATAAAACAAACTACGCGCATTCTTAGTTACATTATGGTTTGCAGTAATATATTTCAGTTTAATTAGTTATTGAATTATAAGCACATACCCTCCAACTTCTACGGAGTATCCGTAGTTTGTACGGAAAATAAGTAAGTACTACAAAACTACGCGAAAATGGGTAAAAGCTATGGATTCAGAAATTTTCATCCTTAATTTTTTTTTTCCTCAAAAAAAAAAAAAAAAAAGAAAGAAAAACTGTTGATCAATTACATTTTTCTGTCAAAAGGGTGCCACCGTCTGTTCTCGCCAAGAAATTATAGTTAACTTATAGTAGGCTAACGTTTAATTATCGGAGAAGTTCTAATTTATAAAAATACTTGTTTATTTATAGACTTTCATTTACAAATTATGTCTGTTAGATTTCAGGATTTATAAATACAATTCGCTTTTGATAAGCAACCAGCGATTAGCGCAATGGCGGACTCCTGTCAGAAGATCAGACGGAAGTGCTTGACCAGAATAATCGATGCTACATGCGCAGATCTCACAAAAACCGGGCGGCCAACTCTCATTTGGTTCGTAAATTTGTTGAAAGCTGCGTATGCTTATATCATGGATCGGTTTTTAAAACCCTGTAATAAGGATATAGATGTAGATCTGCCTAGAAAGAAAAAAAAAAAAACAATCAAAAATTTCGAGAGGAGTATCGAAAGCTTTTCCCTTGTCTTCTACCAGGAAAGACTTTATTTTGTACGTTTTTTGATTGAACATAATATACCAATTTCGGCTGCGGATCATGCAGGTCCATTATTTTCAAAAATGTTTCCCGATTCTAATATTGCTGTGGTCACACCAAAGCTAATGCTGATATGAGCAAAGAAAAAAGTATCAATAAACTCAATAAATAGTGCTTTAAGAAATGTGAATATGTATTGCTACAGGGGATGTGCTTAAAGACTATATATTTATATATATGTGTGTGTTTTGCGGCACTGTCGCACGTTCTGTGTAAATGCATGTTGTTGCATGAGTACTACTAAGGGGTCGTCCATTAATTACGTGAGGTCAAAAGGGGGAAGGGGGGGGGG
>JAFIDM010009631.1:39102420-39124994 GCA_023159025.1 Thereuonema tuberculata
GGGGAAGGGGGGGGGGTCCAGCAAAATCTCACCAAGGGAAGGGGGGTGTCAACGAAAATCTCACGCCAACTTTTCCCACGGGTTTTTTTTTTTTGGGGGGGGGGGGGGGGGGTAGTTAAAGCAAGATTTCAGTTTATTTTTTTGGTTAATTAATGGACGGCCCCTAATGAGATGATTTCCGCTATGGACGACCATTGTTGGAGGGTATGTAAGCAGCTACTCTCAAAACCATTAGTAATTGGAAATGTTCTACTGTTGCAGAGTTCTTAATTTTCTTACTACGAAATTTTAGAATGCTTTATTGCATTAGTCGCTCAGTAAAATTTTCAGTATTCAGGATAACATTTTTATTAAAATTTTGTAAAATAAAAATTGATTTTTGTATAATGTTATTATATAAATTTTCATATTTTTGTTCTTTTTATTGTGGAAGAATACTTATGCAATATCAGTTGTTGCTCTTAATTATCAAATTTCATTTATTATTATTATTATTTTCTTTTTCTTAATAATTATTCTTACATACATGCCAAAAATATTAATAATAAAACAATAAAAATATATATATATATACATATATATATATATATAAATTTTTGTTAGTAAATTTTGTGTTTCATTGAGGTTGCTATCCACAAATGCTTTTGATGTTTATATTCAGATTTATCTGCAAGTATGAGAGAAAAACTACAAACCAGAAACCCACCAGATTTATTTTTTTAACCCTTTCTTGAAACATTGTTTGCAAAAGCCAGAGTTCTACTACTACTAGTTTCATTTTCCTCTTAGCACTATGGTCATACTGCTACAGTCTCCCTCTGATCTCATTGTCTCATGGGGAAATGACAGTAGTAAAGGGAGTGGAAAATGATGTGGATGGAATTTCTAATGAAACACTAAATTTTACTTAACAAAAAAATTAACATGGTAATAAGGATTCAGTCCACAAATGCAACTGAAACATTGGAGTAGGGTGAATACTGTTTAAGAGAAGTATAAAGTTATGACATGACTAGAGAGCCAAAAGAACATTATCTAAGGAAAAGGTATAGGAATTTAGTTATTGTCAAGTGGAAATGCCAACATGAGAAGCTGGGTGATGGCAACAAAGCCTCCACGACAAAAATAGTTACCAAAAATGAAGCATATCTGAAAATTTATTGGAATTTCTCCCACTGAAAAGAAGCTCTTTAAGAGGCAAATAGAAATGTGTGCTGGTAACTGCTTATATCAAATGTACAGGATTTATTTAAAATAAGTTGGCAGTTAAGTGTATGAGTATTCTGTATATAAATGCATTCTACATGATTGCATGCCCTACATAAATTGGGAAAACATTTTGTTGAAAATAAATCTTCTTTGAGATGACTTATATTCTGCACAAGCAGAAAGCTGTTCTGTTAGTTAGTTTTTACCACAGCATCATATGGAGTGCTCAGAAACCAATCAGTGTAAGTCAATAAACCAAAAAATGAAATAGGTTTTTTAAAATTACGTACCAAAAAATAACGTTTGTAAATTTGAAGAATGAATTTTTAATTGAAAGATAACATAACTATATACTTGGAGGAGTGATTTGGGCACTTTGTCAACCGAAAGTATAAACATTAGAGTATGACTTACAGAAAAAATTTCAATTTAAAACAAAATGACTTACACTGATTGGCTTCTGAGCACTCCATATATTAAAACATTATCACCATATGATTGAACTCATTCTGTATCTATTGTGTACAGCGTAATTCCCTTGCCTAGTATTTACTTGGTCTCCAAAACTGGATTACCTTTCAAGTCTTGTCATATCAGTTCTTTCCCACTGAGGGGTCATTGCAAGCATGGTGTATACCTTCCAGCCAATATTAAGGGATTGACCAGTGTCAATCTCTCTTCCATTATCAGTAAAAACATCCTTTTCTCCCCTTACCAATTTCAGAACTTGGACTGATGTAATTTCCAGTTTTCTTCTGTAAGTCTTCCTTCTAACACAACTTACTCTTTCTCAATAAGTATTCATTCCATTCTCCAATGTTTTGCTTGCATTTGGAATAGAATATTCATACATGAAACATATTCATTTTTACAGTAAATGTAGTGCTCTGATGAGGATTTTGGACAAATTATTTTTTGTTCCACTTCTCTTTTGTTTCTCAAAATAAAACTTTTAAGCTACTAGGATTTCTGGGAGTAGTATATAATTACTTTGATGGAAATTGAAATTAAGCAGCTAATGAAAATTAACACTTCATTAATGAAAACTATAATTTTAGATGAATAATTCTATAACCAACCCTAATCTCAGGAAAGGTACATTTCTAAATTTGTTGTAGCTGACATTCATCTTAGGAAAACCTTCTTTTTCCGCTGCCTTCTGATAATTGGAAGTTTGTAATCAAGATAAATCACAATTATGTGCAATTATAGTTTTGAATTCTTTTAGAAGAAAAGCAATCAGAACAATTGTAACGTTAATCACTTAAATTGCATCCAGTAAACATGGTAATGTTCAAAACTCATACTTAAATAAATTAAAAATACTAATATTTTTAAAATATAGGTATGTCCTTCATTTTATAAATTGTAACAGTTATTAATTCAACATATCTGTAATTAGAAATTTGCTTTACATTCTCAAGTCATATCAACTTTAACATTTCATTATATGAGTCTCTTTTTCCTATAGTAAATCTTTTTAGTTTGTAATATCAGGTAGAGAACTGTTAATTTTTCTATAATATTTTTGTGTTTTCTTGCAGTGAGATTTTTGGAACCTTTTTCAACATAAATTCTAAAAACAGATAAGCAGACATTCAGTATATAGGTGAGTATAATAAACTATAAAAATACGCAATGGTTATGTGAAACTGTTTGAGAAAAGTCTGTTAGGATTAAAAAAAATGTCCATTGTTATAGATTTTTATTAGAGGTAACTTTTAAAATATAGAACATTCGTAATGAACCACTTACTTTATATAAAGCCGTGCTGGCGTGGTCGTGCGGTCTCGGCGGCGGCCAGCCGTGGCGTCCAGTGCGCCAGTTCCTGGGTTCGAATCCCGGCAGGGGCATGGCTGTTTCAATTTCCTTTCCTGTGTTGTCCAGCTTCTTCCTCACTTTCTCTTCGGTCGGACGTCATTCCTTAATGGCGTCCTGGGGGAAGGCAACGGGAAACCACCCCCAGTATCTGTTCCCTAGTATATCTATGGCTTCTCCTAGGGGTTCGCCCTTCGGGGGTCACTAGGTTCCGTAGACCGTGTAACTTCGTATATACGAAGATCGCACATCATGATGATGATGATGACTATATATAAAATAAAGTCTCAAGGCTGCTGGGACTAATGAACTTTAATTATCTATTTCTAAAAATAATACTTTTGTTCTTGCTGCTTTTATTTTTAAGCCCTTCAATTAACAATGGTAATATCTCAAGATTCCAACAGCTGCTTTTGGTACTCTGTAATCAGTACTATTACAAAAGTTCAGTACATCAAAATAATATAAACTGTGATACATAATTAAAGTAACTATTTTTCTAGATAAAAACATTTAGTGTATATAGTAAAATTCATGTCTTAGCTCATACAAGTTCATCTTAAAATTTTATTTTATTATAAAAAAAATATGTTAAAATTAACATATAAAAAAATTGTTGTTCCAAATTTGATTTATCAGTAATGAAGCTTTTATTAAGGCTTTTTAAGATTATTGATAATGAAATCTAGAAAGATTTCAAAAGGCTTTTATGTTTGTACTTCTAATTTTATAAAAATAATTAAAAATTATATAATAAATAAATTATTAAAAATAAAATAAAAATTCAAGAACTGTGTAAACTGCTTTTTACTAAGACATGACTTTAACTATATATATGCTAAAAATGTTTTTATCTAGAAAAATACAATGGGTCGTTATAGAAGTCCTAGAAACTATTTTTTTATCTGCCAAACATGCGGCACCACTAACATAGTCAAGGTCAGTGAAGGAACATAATGGGAGCAAGTGGGAAAAAGTATTTGGAAATCACCATTTAATAAGACAATGAAGTGTAGCCAAGGAAGAAAAAGGAACACAGTAATGCTCAATGTACATTGCTAACACCTCTCAAAGCTACTTCCACACTCATCCTCTTCTTCTCTTGATGTAAGTAACATTTCTATCCCTCACAACCGAGCTCCTTTTATCTATCACCAACCTTCCCTCTTGAAGTGGAATACACAATTAAATCTTTAAGCAACAAAAGTTCTTCTGGACCTGATGAGGTCTCCCCTAATCTTCTTAAAAACATCGTAGATGAAATCTCTCTCCCTCTAGCTCACATGTTCAATAGGTCAGCCATAAAAGGCATCTTCCCTTTCTCCTTCAAAGAGGTTAAAATTATTCCACTATGGAAATCGGGTGACGTCAACGATTTAGCCAACTATCGTCCTATATCTATAATTAACACATTCTCAAAAGTCTTTGAAAAGCTTTTTCTTAATAAGTTATCTACATTCATATTTCAGAAAAAACTACTTGCTCAACAACAACACTGTTTCACATATAGAAAAAATACTGAAACAGCTCTAATAGATTTAACAGAATTCATCACAAATCAAATAGCTTCATAGCAAATTGTTTTAGGTTTATTTCTTGATCTCTAGAAAGCTTTTGATTTAATTAATATTGACATCTTACTAACTAAATTACAGCATTTGGGTATTAGAAGTCCTCCATTGTCATGGCAAGCTTCTTATCTAACTAATCGTCAATATCAATTAACTCTAAATGGCTATTCTCCCTCCTGGTTTTCTATATCCAAAGGCTTACTGCAAGGTTCCATTCTATCCCCCCTTCTCATCAATCTATTTATTATCGATCTCGTTCTCACTTCTCCGGCTAACAAATGCATCTTCTATGTGGATGACAGAACTCTTCTCTTTGCTAATAAAAGTATAAAGGATCTCAAGGAAAATGTTCAACAAACACTCCACCACCTTGAATCTTGGTTGTCTTTAAATGATCTGAAATTAAAAACATCGAAAACAGTGTATATGTTTTTCCATCAAAAAAACAATCTTTTACAAACAGAATTTTTCTGTCACTTATAAAAACACTTACCTTCAGGAGGTGCATTCCTTCAGATATTTAGGTATCTTACAGGATCTTTCATGGAAATTACATATGCAACAAATTTCTAATAAAATCTCTAAAAATTTGGGCATTATTAAACTTTCTACCGACTCAAATACTTCTAAATCTATATTGGTCCTTAATTCACTGAAACCTCGCTATGGTGTTGCAATATGGGGTACCGCTTCTAAATTTTATCAAAACATGATTCTTAAGGCACAAAAACACTTCCTGAGATTTGTACACGGAAAGCCAATGCAATACTAAATCTCTTTGACGTTAGTATAAGTTATCTCCTTCTATGACCTCTATAACTTACAGTTAGCTCTCTTCATTTATAAATTACTTAATAAAAGTATCTCTTCTTCTATTACACTAACTACTAAACCACAGTCACATCCTTACAATATAAGAACCTCTTCAACTCTATTCACTCCAAGAATCGCATCAAACTATCAAAAAAGAGCTGTTAGCTATTCTGCTCCTCTGTGGAATAAAATTCCCCACAATATTCGTGAAAGTCCCAATTTAAAACAGTTCAAAAGAAAACTAAAACATCACCTGCCTATACTGACACAACTTTCCACAATTTTACAATTGTCATTCTCACCTTCTCTTCTCTCCAGTTCATCAGTTAATTTCTTATCTTTCCGTTGTCAAGTCGCAAACGTCTACTCTCACAAATATCTTCTAACTTTCCTGTCCTCTCCCTTATTTCGCTATTTCTCTTAGTATTCTCTTTACTTTCCATCGATTTGAGCTAGGCTTAACCTCTTCTTCGAAAATTGCTGTTCCTGAATTATATGAAATTATTTAGCTATGCATTTAATTATTTCAGTTATTTTATGAAGGTTGTACATATCACCAAATATAAACTCTATAATTGTTTAATTTTTTTCATACTTCTATTACAAATTAATTGTTCCTTTTTATCCCCATTATATTATATTTTATTAGTTTCAATGTTTTTTATACTATATTATGCTCTGTTTTTGTTTTTTTCCTCCACTATATGTTACCAGTAATGCTCTTTGTATTTTTTTTCTTGTCTATAATTGACTCCCTGTCTGTCTTCTCGACAGGACTACCCTTAAGGCACAGGGAAGTCACACTCATATCTATTATGTATTAGCAAAAGCTTCAAGAGCCTTCCTGTACTCTGCCAGCATATCAATGGTTGCAAGAGCAGTCTGGGTCAACAGTTGGAAAATGTGGTCAATAGATGTTGCGAATGCTTGTCCAATCAGAAAACTGTAGGTCAGATGACAAGGATCTAAGCCTTGCAACTTATCCCTGTTACATTTACTTTGAGAAGCACCACATTCCTTTCCAGCAGCATGCAGAACTCCAACACCCAGAGCACTGCAGAAGCCAGTGGAGAAGAGGGCACGGGTCTCCTTAGGGATCCTGTATTTCAGAAAACTTTTCGAAAGCGCCTCATTTTTTTCCAGCACCCTGAACATCAAAGTTGCATCTATTGACCACATTTCTCAACTGTTGACCCAGACTGCTCTTGCAACCATTGATATGCTGGCAGAGTACAGGAAGGCTCTTGAATGTGCAATTTCACTCATGGAGATATTAGCAAACTTTTTTAAGGCAAATAAAAATTATAACATGAGGCTGATATAGTGTTAAGAATGGAAATATTAGGCCAAAGATTTTGAGAACTACTGCTGTAAGTAGTTAATTCAACAAAATTAAGTGCTTAGCTATGTCACTTAAATTCTTTTACCAAAAAATAATCATATACTTCAATTACAATTATGATAAGGAAATAAATGTGTCACTAAAACCTTGTGGAGCTTTTTTTTTTTTTTTATTGTATTGTTACAGAAAATAAGGGGTTTTATGGGAATGATGGTCATATCTGGTATATTTCAAAGGCTGTGAATAACAAAATTATGTTCTGTTATAGATATGCTGACAAATAATTTAGTTTTGATTGTAGCAGCATAATATATAATCATGTATTTTATTACTAATATAGCAAATGAATGTATTATATACATTTTTTAATTTTATATTTACATCTCTTCCTGATTTACATTTACATTACGTACATTATATACCTTTTTTTTTATTATTATTTTATCTATTCTGTACTTCGTTCCATTTTGCTATGTTCAAATTTTTTAGATTTAATTTTGGTTTCGTTTTGTTCCTGATGCATTAAAATCATTGTTCCTTAACCACCAAAAAAGCATTCAAACATTCGCTCGTATACAGGGCAATTCAAAATTCCCTGTACAAACTATAAAGGTAAGTCATGAATAAAAAAACAAACTGTATTCATAGTGGAAAGTATGTCTGCAAAAGCCACTCGAATGTGCTAAAGAGCGCTGTTTGGTGAACCATCGTCATTTGAGACATTGACTTTGTATGAATAGGATGAATCATTTCACTAATGCTGACAGATGGATATGCACCTAGCCTATGGGGTAGCAAATGGAAACGAACAACCTGTTGGACAATTATATTGTGAACGGTTCCCACAGACATGTGCTCAATCATCAAACATCCACCATGATCACTCTGCATTGATTTCTTCCTCTGGGATTACCTCAAAGGCTAAGACATTGGCATCATCTGTGAGACCCCCATTGCCTCTGACCTCATTACTAGAGTCACTGGATGTGTCAGCAAAACGCCTCCTATTTTTGCACATTTGGAAATCCATGCATCGATGTGATGAGGCATATATTACTATTGGTGGAAGGAACTTTAAGCACCTACTGTGAACCTGTAAGTCTACACCTTATTGTCATATTGTAAAATAATACTAATAAGCATGTTGTCTACCTTTCTTGTTTTTTATTTCTGAACCTTAGTGTACCTTCTAGCACATTCAGATGGCGTTTGCTGACATTCGTTCACAATGAATACAGTTGTTTTTGTATTTGTGACCTACCTTTATAGTTTGTACGGGGAATTTTGAATCGCCCTGTATACTATATGCAAAATTATTTTATATATTAATTTATTGTAAAGACTTCAGGTAGCATCGTTATCATCATTGTTTTTATTCTTTTTAAGCACAACACTCCATTACATTTTTTATTAATAAATTATTCGCATCTGTTATTTGTCTAATCTGTGGGGTCAAGCCAGAATTTTATGATTTTTCTCAAACTTTTATTTTCATTAAACCAGGAGACAGTAATTTTGCTTTAAAGTTATGCATGTATGAATTTTATTTACTTAAGTTATCTTGCTCCTAGCCACCTATCTGTGTGAGCTCATATTTTTAGAATGATCCTCTAATCAAGGAAATGATAAAGGAACCAAGAATCAACTTTGGGGGGAGGGGGGGGGGGACTTTAAGATAATTGTTGAGGATTAGATATTGGAAAATAATGGAAAACTAATTATTACTGTGTTTCTGGAATGACTTAAAATATTCTATAGCCTTTATTTATATTTTCTTGTTTGTTACTTTCAGCCTAGAATTTTCATTATGAATGAATTTCCACCTGCATCTAACAATCAAAGAGAATCTCTTCTACAAACAATACCTTCCCAGCAGCCAGTGTCTTGGACTCATACAATTCCTTCTTACATGCCATGGACTGCTGTTCCCTGCAATAACATTGGAATAATGCGTTTTACAGCAGAAACTTCACACCCAGTACCAAATCAGCATATTTCAACTGAGGATCCTTGGAAATGTAGTCGTCCTCATCGAACTATCTACCAGTACAAAAGAAAAGGAAATCACTTAGATGAGTAAGTTTGTTATTGCTAAAATATTACATTTATTTATTGTTAAAATAATAATAATAATTTAATTTTGGATCCTTTATTTTGATAATGCATTGTCCTATTTCTAAAATACAGTTGTTAGAATTTTAGATTTTCAGTATATGGAGCTTTTGCAGGATGCATCATTTCATACAGTTTGTGCTTTTCAAAGGTGGTTTTTGGACTACAAGATGGCACGATTTTGTAAATGTTATTTTTTGAAAGCTAAATATGTATTTATATACACTGTCCGGCCACTTTATTAGGTACACCCCTGCTGTGCGCATGAATGTCGTGTCCCACAAAAACTCTTCAAGCCGGTGGGGGCAGTTTCATGGTGTGGGGGATGTTTTCCTGGCACATGTTGGGTCCATTGATACCTCTGGAGGCACGTCAGGAGGTTAGAGCATACCTAAACATCGTAGCTGACCAAGTGTAACCTTACATGTTAACAGATTATCCTCATGCAGATGGCTACTTCCAGCAGGATAATGCGCCAGTGCACAAAGTCCGCATCACTATGGGATGGTTTGAGGAACATAACGATGACTTTTCCTTGCTGCAGTGGCCTGCTCAGTCCCCGGATTTCAGCCCGTTTGAAAATTTGTGGAATGAGCTTGAACGAAGATAGTGCAGTAAATTGTGAAGTTAGTTTCTCCCCCCCCCCCCTTGAGATAATTAAATTAGCAAAACAAATATTATGATGTAATTACATGATTTTTTTCTACTGTTTAGAATTCCTTTTTTTTTATCATGAAATGATAAAACAGAAGTTCAAGAACTGTTCCTTATTCCTGAAAAATCTTACACACTTGTTTTACGATGATAATTTTTAAAATCTATAACATTTTTCCTGACCCTCAAAAATTATAGTAGATATCTATATTCTGTGTTTCATGTTATCTGGAAACTTGAATTATCTATTAGTCAGGTGGTTTCCCTTCTCCCCCATTATGTTTTGTTCCAGATGAAGTCAACAACTTTTTTTTTTGCAGATGGTCCTAGGCCTCAACATTTACCTCCAGAACCATGATATGAACCATTTGAGACTGCGACAGTGATTGTCCAAGAGTCGTTCAAATGTGGCTGGCACATTACAGAGGCCATAAGACATTATCCTGAAGTTGTACAGACCATCCGACATCGAGAAGGCTTTTTTTCCCTGGTCTTCAGGTGCAACAGAAGAGACTTACCAATATCCAGTCTTAAGATCGTTGGAAGAAAAATATGCTGTCATACTTAGAGCATTGAGGGAGTCATGAATCCTGGGCAGTGGTGAAACATCCTTCTTGGTTACAACATTCTGGTGACAATAGTTGACATAGAATCCATCTTTCTTCCAGACGAGTATGATAGGTGAGCTCCAAGAGCTCTGGGATGGTTGAATTACCCCTATCTGCAACATGGTGTGTTTCGTTTTCGATTGCGGCACATTCCGTGGGTGACAACCAGCATGGTTTCTGATGTAGTGATCGGCTATCACCTGTATTGATATGATGGGCAGTATGGCGCTCTTCTGTGGCGGCATCGCTGTAGCAGGTGCAGCAGGGCATTGGCTTTGGTGGGCAGCAGGTCTTGGATAACCTCTAGCTTAGTTGTTCATCTGTGAGACTACTGGTCGGGTCTTGTTTGGCATGACAGAGGCATAAGTCAGGGCTGTCACTGTTTGCGGCTGTATCAATTCAATTTTGGCAATTCAGCGTCTGACAGGGACCGTGATGGGGGCCCAGGATGTGCTTGTTACCCAAAGGGTAAGGTTGGGTGAAAGAAGGTTCATTATATACGTCGGGAAGGTGAGGTTTTACTAGTTGAAGTGCTGGCTAGAGTAGGGCTACACCCGAAATATTGGTAGGGGCAATGAATGCAGTGGTGGTGGTGCATTTAGACGGGAGTACGGTGGTTTCAGTGGTGCACAGATGAAAGGATGGAGATTCTGCCACATTGGTAAGGTCATTGAGACAGCTGCACAGTTGATGCTGGCACCATGGTGTCCGGAAATTTGTTCGAAAGAAATTTGTTCGACGGTAATTTGTTCGAACGGTAATTTGTTCGAACAGAAATTTGTTCGAATCGAACATTTCCTATTGTTCGAAAAATATACTCTTTAACAATTTTGAATATTTATCTAAAGAAAATACATTTATCATCGCGTAAACAATTCTGAAGTTAATTCATTAAATTAAGTTAATTATTAAATCGTTTGTAAGTGAAATCTATTGTAAAAATATTTTCAATAGAATAAAATAAATTATAATAGAATAAATAATAAAACATTTTCAATAAAAAAAATGTTTCCTGTTAAACAGAAATTAATTATATATAAATCCCTTGTGGATTCGATTCTTAATTATGGATTGGACTGTTGAATTCCTATTAATAATAAACAATTAAATAATATTAATAAGATTGTTTTAAAAATCTTTAATTATGCATATGTTCATTTTAAAAATAAATCTAATTTGGAAAAACAACATATTAGAGAAAAATATAATATTTTATTGATCAAAGAAAAATTTATTTATAATACAATAATAATGAATTTTTATTCTGTTAAAAAAGAAAAAAATAGTTATATATCTAGTCTTAATACAAGACAAAATTGGTTAAGAATTTTTGATAGAATTAAGCTTAGTAATAATTTTGGTAAGAGATTACATAGTAATGTTATATATTATCTTTTTAATCAATTGAATTGGGATAGATTTAGTTCTGAGAAAATTAAAATTATAAAAGCTATATAATTAATTTAATATCAGATGTTATTAATGGTAAATTTCAATTAATAGTAAACTCAAATAGTAAGATAAATTTAATTTAATTTTAAAAAAATAATAAAATTTTATATAATGAAGTATTTTATTTTTCATGGAATCACATTTGTTAACCCTGAGATAATGGGGATCGGATTATTATAATAATGATCCTCACCCTAATAATGGTTAGTTAGATTCCAAGCAGTGTCTTAAAAGATTATTTTGGAAATGTTGTTAAGTAAAGTAATCATTTAAACCAGGGATCGCTAATGAAATATTTTCCTTGCACGTAACTAACTTAAGAATTGATGCTCTAATATTCAAACATAATATGCAAGTAATTACTAAAAATGATACAAGATACATCCTCTTCTTATCAACGCTATATTTCGCCGTTTTATTTCTTTTTACTGCTTCATCAGGCCTTCTTACATATATGGAAAAAACTCTTCGTAAAATATAATAAAGAATCTGGTAACAATATAGGAAAACTCATGGGAATATATACAACTTATATACTGTTAACAACATTGTTTATAATAATTGCAAAACTTTTTTTTTACAATTGATTTGCTTATAAAACTTCCATATTATTGAAAATATTTTTACAAGAGATTTCGCTTACAAACGATTTTCATTAATTAACTTAATTTAATGAATTAACTTCAGAATTGTTTATGCGATGATAAATGTATTTTCTTTAGATAAATATTTAAAATTGTTAAAGAGAATATTTTTTGAACACCCACTAGGAAATGTTCGATTCGAACAAATTACCGTTCGAACAAATTTCTTTTGAATAAATTTCCGGGAACCGGCACCATAGTGCTTCATGAAGTCCCAACCTAGGATCACGTTGTGCGTACACTGCTAGTCCCAACTTAGGATCACGTTGTGCGTTCACTGCTTTAGTATGAGGAAGTGGAATAGGAGAGCTGTGTTGTTTGCACCAATACAAGCTGTTGTGACTCCAAGGATGTGGTGGGGTTGTCCATTGGCGTCATCATTTTGCATATGGGCCTATGAAAATCTTCAGTGATGACACTAACCATTGCTCCATTGTCAAGAAGGGCTGTAGTGGGCTTGTTGTTAAACAGGATTTGGACCTTGTTATTTGCAGTAGTATCATGATGGCAGATAGTGGCTGCTCTGTTGCCTTTTTTGGGAGCCAAGGCACTTAGTTTTCCTGGAGGGGAGAAGGACAGTAGGAGGGTGTGGATAAGTGGGTGTTGCGCTGGGATGTAGGAAGGCATTGGCCAGAGGTATCTCGAATCGGCTATAACTTGCCCTAAAATTGAGGCGGAGACGTGCTGCGATGACGGGACTGTGTGATTGGCTAAGCTGGCATGTTGGCCATGGCTGTGGACTGAGGTTTCGACAGTGGCGCTGGATATGGCCACTCCAGTATCAGCAGAAACAGATAGGTCGGTCGTCTGGGGTGCACCATTTGTCAGAGCGTCGGCAGGGTGTCGATGTTCTCTGCCTGGAGGTCAATCGGGTATATTGGGCGGCGCTAAAGGACTGTTTGGGACTCTGTTCCATGGTCATGAGGAGCACAAGCCTTTGGACTGTGGCAGTTGTAGGTTGGTCTCAGGAGGGCTGGTAGTTAAAGATGGCGCACTGATGGTGGCTAATTTTGGGAGGCAATCAGCATGAGGGTCAACGGCAGTGTGACTGCAGCATCGGACTTTCATCCTTCTCCATTCGCTGATGAGTTCAGCAACTAATGAGACATGGAGGGCCAGGAGAACCATGTACACATCGGGGGCATTCTCCATCAGCAGGTGGTGAAGCTGTTTGGCATCACTTATCTGCAGGTCAATTTTTGGCAAAGATGAAGGACATCTTGTAAAAAACCTCGTAAGATTCGTGGGACTGTTGAGCACGGGTGGCCAGGATTTGTCCAATGTCCCTGGTAATGTGGTGGGGCGTCATGAAAGTGTCCGTGAACTTCATGACGAAGAACGGCCAGGTAGGGCTTGTGCATTCTTTTTCAAACCACTGGTGGGCAGTCCCGGTCAAGGTGAAAGGCGCATATGCAATTTAGTGTCATCTGTTAGGCCATTAAAGAAGGCGATGGCTCAAAGTCCCGGAGTCGGGCGTGGGGGTTCTCAATGTTGAAGGGCGGCCAGTGCTCTGGTCAATTCTGGGACATTGGTGACTGACTGTCGGCAGGGAAAGTCATTGTTCGTGGTTCGGCGGGTTTCAACACCAACATTGTGTTGTTCTTGGTTCAGGAATAATGGGAATGAACATGGTTAACACATCTAACTAACTTTATTTTCAAAACAAGGGTTTATATACAATTGCGATGGATTCTCAAAGCAGCATCTATTCTCATCCAGGTCCAACTGTGGTGGAGAGCCAATCAGAGGAGACCTCAATTCCAGGAACTGCTTTAATCCAAGGATGTCTAGTTAATCCCCCTTAATCCTTTTGTTAAAGTGGATTATTATTTTGTTAAAGTCCATTTCTTCACATTTTAAGTAAACTAGCTCATTAGATAGGTGATGATATATATATTTTTTTAAATATTATATATTTATGGATAAATGCTTTACTGTCTGAAAGGCATTAAAATCATAAGCAGTATTCCCATAAACCTTTTTTAGAACTTTTAACTTTAAGTGTATTTTTCTCAAATTGAAGTTTAGGAACTTGGTTCACTTTACCTCTGAACCCTCCATATACATGATAGTTTTATCATATGCTTTTACATCTATTCTTTAAATGCTAGCAATATGTAGGTTTGATGAAACAATATAGTTGGTCTTTTCTGCCTAAATTTTGCAATTTTGATAGTTTCATTTCTAAAAAATAAAAAACAACTTGGCGTGTCATGAATCCCAGTTATAAACCTAGTTATGAGACAAGGTTTAGGTTCACTAGTCAGTATGATTATCACTATTACAAAACATTAGGTTGTAAAGAAAGTTCCTGAAAAATTCAAAGTTTGTAGTGCAAACCAGCACATCTGTTCATGACACTGTACCTAATTATCCAGTTAATCATCATTGGAGCTGATAATGTTGTTGCATTGCTCTTATAAGATGAAGTACCCCATTTCGATAGAAGTTTGGCTTTAAGAGGTAAAGAAGTCATCAAGGCATCATTCACCTTGTCGTCGTTAGCAAAGTTCTTTCCAGCACGAAAACTCAACAAAGACCAGAAGAGATAAAAGTTGGATAGGGAAAGGTCTAGGGAATACGGTGAATGAGACAATATTTCCATCCAAGTTCCTGTAATTTTTGCTGTGTCCATAAAGTGATATGTGGAAGTGCGTTATCTTGATGGAACACTACTCCACATCAATTAAGTCTAGGCGTTTTTCTTGCAGTGCAGCATGGAGAATCTCCAACTGGTGGATGTATGTATCAGCTGTGATGGTTTTGTTTAGTGGTAACATTTCATAGTGTATGACACAGCAACAATCCCACCAACAACCCATCACTTTCCTTCCATGCATAGGTGCCTTAGTGACCTTCGGGGTTTTCCCTTCTTTATCTAGGACTTTTTGTCCATAACATTCACATACATTATCCACTTTTCGTCACCCATGACCAACTGATGCAAAAAAAAAAAAAAAAAAATTGTCTTTCCTGTTCATGCAGAGCAAAGACAATGAAGTAGCATTGCAGCCGATTCTCATCAGACAAAGCATGAGTACCTATTTTCGTCAGTTTCTATGAATATCCCAATACCTTACCTCTCATGCACAGCACTTTAGAAATTTACGTCGCCAACTGCTAGCAGTATATTACTTTCCTAAACGGAAAGTTCATTTCCAGGAACTTTCTTTACAACCTAATATTTTATTGTCGTCATCCAATAGCTTAACTAAGACATTTAAGAAGGAAAGGCCTCCTTTTTAATGTGCATTTAATCTAGTGATAAATAATGTCCAAGTTTTTTTGCCTAAATTTTTTAGATAGCTTATTAGTGAATGATACTGCCAAATTCAGTATCATTTCTTTAACACTCTCATAAGCAAACAGGTTGGCATCTACAATCCTCTAACCATTGCTCCTTTGATTGCAATGAAGTATTAAATTTTAAATATTTATCCAAAATGTTTCATTTACTTAGTTTTCTTCAGCAGTTTTGCTGGTTTTAAAAGAATGGCAGTTACTTCCAATGTCCCTAAATTTTATCAAAGTAAACTTTTTAACATTGCAAATTAGCACTTTATATGGAAAGATATGAATGTAACTCATTTGTCCCACAACTGGATCATTAGGTCTTTGGACATCTTCCAATCCAGATCTCTGATGTAAATGTTCATTATCAGTTTTGGAGTCTTTCTTTTTGACTATTCTGATGCTTCGATCTTGGCCACATTGATGGCCAGGGCTTCAAGATTTATCGTTACTTATTTTCTGAACAAAGGAGTTTCTCTGATCTTATAAATAAAAGTTTTTCTCTTTTCATTATGTAAGTTGCAATATTTCTGTAGTCGATGAGGAAAAAAAAATTGTTTTATTCTCTCATACATTTTTAACTTTTTAGAAAGGATTTCAGTCATTCATATTTATCTTCCTGAGCATCACTATACAAACTTTGCCTTGTTGTAACTTTAATTTGTAAGATAAGAGAATCCTTTGTTCAGAAAATAAGTAACGATAAATCTTGAAACCCTGGCCATCAATGTGGCCAAGATCGAAGCATCAGAATAGTCAAAAAGAAAGACTCCAAACATCTTGTGAATGTTCTCAATGAGTTTTCTAATTTTCCCATCAAATTTAGCACAAGAAATTGTTGAATTTAATAAGGCTAGATCATCTTAAAGGCATTAGCTGTTCTCATCAAGCACAGTGCAATGTTCTCATTTTGTTCTAGAAGAATGAATGAATTTGAAATCATTGAGTGAATCTGATTGTTAATACAAGAAATTTTTAGAAAGGAATTTTTAGAAAGGAACTTTTAATTTATTTTTTTCTAAAACCATTAATATTTTTATTAGCAGATTTTCTCTTCCTAATAAAGTCTATATAAGTGAGGAGAAGATGGCCCAAAGGCTAAATGAACTTCATATTAGTAATCGTTATGATTACAATCACCATTCATCTAAGGAAGGCACTGCAAATACTTCAGTGGCATCAGCTATTCGAAGTCTTGAACAGCTTCAAGCAAGGTATGGAATTAACTATATATTTCCTTTTTGCTTTGAAGTTGTGCTTACTCACTATACTTAGTTTTTCTTTTATCTTTCCAATTAGATTTAACTTAATTTTAAAATGAAAAAAATATAATTAACCAATTTTAAAAATTTATAAAAATAAATTACTTCGATAAATTAAGATAAAAAGATTTTTTATTTTAATATTCATTAAAAAAAAAAAAACCTTTCATTTTCAAAACATAAAGCATAAGTTTTTCAAATAGAAAAAAATACTTCAAGTAAATAACTGTAAAAGTAAAAAGTTCTAGCATCAGCAATAATTTACTGCTGTAATGTAGATAAAAGAAAAACAGCATTATTTGTCAGTTTAACAGTGAATGCATTTTTTTCCTGTAAATGATGCTGTAGCAAGCAAGATTAATATATAGGATTTATGTATGCAAGTTTTTACATTTGTTTCTATTATTAAATGTAGAGACAAAATGCTGCCTTGCACGAAAAATGATCCTTCCCTTTGTGTTCTCACATTTATGTCCTAAAATTTAGATCCTTTGTTAAAGGTTTTGTTGACTATCAGTTAATAGTTGTATTATTTGTTGGTTTGTTTCTTTATGGAGACCAGCATTCCAAATTAAGCATCAATTGTTTATCTTGGAATATCTGTGAAAAGTGGAATGGTGTTTATTAGAAGAATGCTTCAACAAGCTTAATGCCAACCTCAAAACTAGATAATGGGGCATCTTCAGCTTTTAGGCTTGAAGAACATTCATTCTCACTTGTACTAATGGAGATCCATCAATTGCATGCTCTTTATTCTGGAATAAAATATAAATGACTTTGAAACAGAAGTGTTTGAATATGAATATACAGGATCTAAATCCCCTGTTTTTCTGGAAAATCCAGGGTACGGGTTGTTTGCAACCCAAATTTTCATTACCAAATAGTATCTAAAGAATTGAATGATGGCATTGTGGATGTCCGGTAGAAACCCAGAAGTGGGGGTAACCGGGATCAACTTTGAAATTTCAAATTAGAAAATAGATCATGTGGGGTATCATTAAATAGATCTTTTGAAAAGAAACAACTTTTACTAAAACTGTTTTTCTCTAACGGTCCTTGTTTAAGTCAGGAAGGAAAATCATGGAGCTTGGCATAGGTAACCATTCAAACAATTGCAGCTATTGACAACAATGAAATTGACAATGGTTTGTTTCCTTTCAACAATTACTCTGTATTGCACTTTTTGTTTTCAATAGCTGCAATTGTGAATAAACAAACAAGGAATGTAAGAGAAAAAAAGGTTAAAGTTGTTTCTTTTCAAAAGACCTATCCAATAATACCACACATGACCTATGTTCTAATTTGAAATTTCAAAGTTGACTCCATTTACCCTCACTTCCAGTTTCTACCTTATATCAACAATGCCACCATTTGATTCTTTGGGTACCATTTTCAGGCGAACAACCTGTATCCTGTGGTTTTCGAGAAAAACAGGGGATACGGAGTGCTCTTGTATATGTTGGTATGTATAATGATATTTGATTATCGTAAAATTTTGCACATAATAACTTGTTTTAGGTTTTTTCAGTAATGAGAAATGAATTTATAACACATTCTTTTCATTAGTTCAGTTCATTTTACTGTTTGCCCAAAACACATTTTATCAGTTATTTACATGTTGAAGTTTTTAGTAAGCAATTCACTTTCATATTTATAAAATATAGAAATATTTTGTCTATGCTTCTGTGGAAACTATTTTTATTTGTGTAGATTATCTGACTTGGATGATATGGAATTGCCAGGAGATTCAAAACAAGAACAGCCTGTTCTAGTTCTTTCTCCTGAATTAAAGAAAATTGCATCTGAGCCCTTAATTCCGCCAACCCTTCTAGAGAAGTTGTAAGTAATTTAGTGTTGGTTCTTTTACGTTAATATTTATTCTAATTATAATTCTTGGAACATTTAAAAAAAAATGATTGAAATATAAACCTCTAATATTGAATTTGTTTAAAATTTATCTAGAAAGCTAAATACTTACAATTGCCTGTTGTGAAGTTGACAGTTGATTTATTCATTTGTAGTCTTTCACAGCACCAAAGCTGTGATTTGAGTATTACAAGGAGAGTGCTGAAATGTGTTCCCCTTACTGTCTAAGGTCAGAAACAGCTATCTGAATGCAGTGGAAGGTGGATCAGAAAGTTTAGAACCTTAAAGAGAAATCGGCCTTAGATTTTTTTTAAACATATAACTTAAAATCTAAAGAAAACACAAGATATAAATATATATAAACAACATTTTAATTTCAAAATCTTAACCAACAATTAACTTTAAGGCAATAAACTAATTAACCATAAAATAATAATGAATTAATATGAAATATGAATTAACAACTGAAATTAATTAATATACATTTTAGAATTAAAAGACAAGACTATAACTTAGTTATACAAAACTACAAAAACTTTATAGGAAATAATTTAAACTTATTGCAATTAATTTCCGTTTACATTTCTCTCAAATCAATCACATTTTAATCTTGACCCTGGGATCAGAGATCTTCTTGTATTGAATTAATCACAAAGTTAGTTTCTGACGATCCTTACATCATATGAATCAAAGTCACTAACCTTCATACTGTGAACAACAAAAGAAGACGTTTTTGTTCTGACGAACATATTATATTCAATTAATACACCACACAATAGTTTCCGTCAATCACGAGAACAACATTTTTGCCATTGAGGATCTTTTTTCTCATCCCTCATACAAGCAAAGTCTATTTGTGTAGTTACAACATTTTGTCTTGCTTCTTTGATGCAATTACACAGTACTTAAACCAAATACTACCATCCAGAAATGTTATCTAGTAGGATAACTGCCAAAATATCCTTCCTTATATTGTAACTTCTTATTTAGGACATCTCTTTCTTTCTTCTTTTTCTTCCCTTCTTCTCTGAGGATTCTGAAGGAAGCGAATCCAAACATGCCCCCATTTCATTTCATTTACCTAGAATTGCATAACAAAAGAAATAGTATAGAATATGAATATTATGAAAAGGAATATAAAAGCAACCACGTTATAAATTTTAAATCAGGGCATAATATTAATACAAAGAAAGCTGTAATAAAGAATAATGTATCTAGAATTTATAACATACGAAAGATAAGAAAATGTGGGAAGAGAAACTAGTAAAATTGAATAAGAAATGTATATGAACAAGTACCCAGAGAGATTTGTTAATTATTATGTGAAGATGTTTTTGTATGAAATAAGTAGGGCTAAACGAAAACAGAAACAAAGAAAGAAATGCAATACAGTAGGATAATCAAAATCCAAACTGCAATGAAATCTATTAAAAATATTAGAAAAATGTGTTAAGAAAATAATGTCAAAATGATACAGATTAATGGAAACAAAATTATATCTAGACTAAGAAAAAAAAAGAACAGAAAACAGAACATGAAGATAGTATGTATATGGAGATACTATGTAAGTTGAAATGTAGAGACTGGGGGGGGGAAGTGTATTTTGGAAATACAGGGCAAACTTTGAGAGACAGTGTTCGAGAACACATATAGGAAAATAGTAATAGACAAAATAACATCTGATTGATAAGATCATTGCTCCAAGAATAATCATCGATTATTGATATATGAGGTGAGAAATTAATGAAGAACAATTTATTATGGAAGCTTTGATTATAAACAGTTTCAAATGTGACACGGGATGTTTTGGGTATCCCGGTCGTAAAAAAAAATTAAAAAAATAAAAAAAACACAAAATAGAAATACTAATATAATGGCGGGCTGTCACCATCATTCATGGGCTTGTCGCCCCCGCTTTGCCGGGCCCACCCCAACCTAACTCCGTTGACGCCATAAATTAACAAATTAATAAACCATCAAAAATTTCTATCGAAATATATCTTTATACTGTTTAAGATAATCCCATCTGTGATTAATCCCTCCTAATACAAATGCATTAATATGTATTGAAATTAAACCAAAATCTCAAAAAATACTAAAAGTATATATTTTATTAAATTCAAACACTTATCAAAATACACATAACAAATGATCTACTTAAAACAAACCCCCCCTTTCCCCGTCAGATTAATTCCTAATCCTTTCCCCTGATTCACTCCCCCATGGTGTACCATCAAAACAGACTTAACCAACTAAATTTAAGTAAATTTCTAAAAACACCTTTTACAAGCAATGAACATATCACTCTAATATAATACTAAAGGAAACAATGACAATGTTTTGTCAGTCAAGTAACAAATTTCTTTTTCTTGTTTTAATTCACATTTTTACTTTAAACATAATTTCAAAATCCTAATTATAACATAAGATATTTAATTTTAACTAAAAATGTCTTTCTTCATTCTTAATCGCTCGGAAAACAGTCTCTAAAGTATTTTACACAAAGTAAAATTACTTACACAAAATTCTAGATCTCATACGATAAGCTTTTTCACACTTCGATCACGGCGTTTAATCACTCCCCCGGGAAGATTAGGCAATGAGTATGCTCAAAGTCTGGCACGGTACACAACACAGTGGATCGACACAATAATTTCACTAAAACACTTGTACTCCATTCTTCATGTTTTAAGGTCGTGGGCGTCAATCTCATTTAAATTCACGCTCTCCAACGAAACTTGTTGATGTGTGTAAAGTTCCTGGAAACGCAGATGGCCAGGCCCGCAAACCCCATGCAACTATCCCGTCTGGCGTAGAACTTGCTTCCGCTCCCGTCGGGCTCGAGACTGGATTTTCGTTAATCCGGATAATCCCGATTACACAGTTAGACGCACTCCAGGTATCGCTGCGCCAAAATCTGCTATCCCCTTGTAGAAAATACACGACACGTTGACTTCTTATAATCGCTTGTCGGTGTAAGCATCGGCTTCCGTCCCACCGTACTTCGTTAGGCCTTGTCGAATCATGCGATGATTTCTGCCGGCACACTCCGCTTCTTCCCCGGTAACTCGCTACGCCAAGTTCGGTTATTCCCGGTTCAAAAATCCTTCATCTCGTGCGGTTGCACATAAACGGAGAAACACTGATCTTTCCATCCTTTCACCTGGTCACTTTAATCGTTAGCTAGGCTGGATTCCACTCTCTCAGGCAGACGGTCTAAGAGCGCGGGGCTCTCAACCTTCTTTCCCGGCCTCGGGTCGGGCGCAGTCGGCCGAACGAGACTCAGCTCCCCTCCTACCGCTTCAGCCTCTGATCAACGACTCTCTCGTATTTCTAACGGTTATTCTTGTTAGCGTTTCCCGCAAAAATCTTAGAATCATTAACACCAACCAATAAATACTCAAAAAACACACCACGTGAAGTAAGTGCTGTCCTGTCAGCCGCACGCCTCCCCGGGAGTGAATTTAACAAATCTACTCGTCGATCCAGCTGTTGCCAATCAAACCCAATTATAAACAAATTATACAAAAATACCAGTAAAATTCACAATTCTAAAATTACTCACATAAACCCTGGGTTAATATGAAATAGTAAATACATTACTACAACCTGGTATAAAAATAAAACACTTACTAATTAAAAATGTTGACCAAAACCAACAATGTAGTATAAATCACCCGTTACTAAAGATTTCTTCTCAAAATTAAAATACTATATTATAAAACATGTAACGCACATTTTTGCACCGTTACAAATGTATGAATAAAGGAGGAGTCAACATTAATGAATATTCAGTCAGCCTATTTAAAAATAATATTAACAGTATTCTTAGTTTAAAAAATATTTTTAAAATAGAGAAATTAATATAATACGATGTGTTTATTGCATAAATTGTTAGTTTACATTATTTTGATGTGATATCTTTTACTGCT